>JBCNJP010000017.1:85461306-85480859 GCA_039602395.1 Deinandra increscens subsp. villosa | reverse complement strand
TTAAGTTGCGTGAAAACGATGAATGTATCCGTTATTTTGTGTGTAAAGTTTGAGTTATGCGTGTTTTTTGTTGATGCGTAATTAGATTATGTTCAGCTTAGTGGGTTATTTATTTAGTTGCGTGAAAACGATGAACTTATGCGTTTTTTTTGTGTGTGTAAAGGTTAAGGTATGCGTGTATTTTGTTGATGCGTATGTTGTCTATGGGTCTTTTATTTAAAGGTAAAAGGACGTTAATACCCCTGTTAAAAACTCTGTGTCTTTTTTCTTTATTAATTAAGCGTCTAAAATAACGCTGAAGATGGGAAACAATTTAGCGCCGTCAAATAAAAAAAAACGCGGAGATGAGCGGATGATATCCCTTCGCACGCAAAACGTCCTTTGTATAATAACTTTCCCCTATATATATATATAAAGGAAGGATAAAATGAAAACCTCTTCGAGTTTGGAAAACCGTGAAAACCAAGCTAAAAAATTCGTTTTTTGTTCCGATTTTTTTTATGGTGACTCTAAGTTAAAAGAAAAAAAACCCTTTATGCAAAAAAAGTAAAAAAAAAAACGCCTAGTAATTTTTAAAAAAAATAATAATTTATAACCGATGTTACATATGTAACAGGGTAATGTTATGAGCATAATATTTAATAGCACTAATACTTCTTTTACATATGTTAAATTTCCATATATTATTAAATTTACATATGTAAATTAAAGTAATTTGCATATTTAACAAGTTGTGATGTTTACATAGATGAATTGATTAACTTTTTTCTTGAATTTACATATGTAAATTACTTAATTTTACATTCTAAATAACTTGAATTTAAATATGTAAATTACTTGAATTTACATATGTAGATTACTTGATATCACATATGTAGATTACTTGAATTCACATATATAACATGCTGTGATGTTTACGTATATGAACTGATTAACTTTTTTCTTGAATTACATATGTAAATTACTTGAATTTACATTCTAAATTACTTAAATTTACATATGTAAATAATTTTAATTTACAAATGTAGTTTTTTTCATATGTGTGTATTTTTTAAATTACATATGTTTCTTTAAAAAGCTCCATACATTTGGTGAAAATTACATATATTTCTTTAAAAATGTCCATACATTTTGGTGAAGAATTATGTTATATATCATTTACATATGTAATCAATTTGATTCCTTAAATTGTTGTATATAAATATTTACATATGTTAATTCAACAAAATTTCAAAGCATGTGTTTACTCAAAGCATACTACATATGTAATCAGTTTTTCTTCACATATGTATGGAAAATCTTTATTTAATATACCATCAATTTTGTCTGTAATTACATATGTTTTTTGTTTCCATCTCCCAACAATTCTTTTTAAGTTACACTTTAATCATTACATATGTAAATGTTTTACATATGTAAAAAATTTAAATTTAAAAATGTAGTTTTTTTATCATATGTATATATATTTTTTTAAATTACATATGTTTCTTTAAAAATCTTCATACATTTAGTGAAAATTACATATGTTTATTTAAAAATCTCCGTACATTTGGTGAAGAATTATGTTATATATCATTTACATATGTAATCAATTTAATTCCTTAAATTATTGGATACAAATATTTACATATGTTAATTCAAGTTAAATCCTCATATATTACTTGAATTTACATATGTAAATTACTTGTGCTACATTCGTAAGTAATTTACATATGTAACTTACTTATGCTACATTCGTGAATTTATATATTTTTTATATGTTGTTGTAATTGTTACTTATAAGTTAATAAAATATATTTGTTATTTTTTTTGTATATCTGTCTAGATAATTTACATACATACAATGTTGTGAGCATAATGTTTAATAGCATTAATACTTTTTTTTATATATGTATAATTCGTATCTTGGAAATTAAAAAGTTTTGAATTTGAAAAAGTTAAAGATATAATAATAATTTGGAGTTGAAAAAGTTTGAGAGGAAAATATATTTGTGTCATGTTTGATGTCTTGAGAGTTGAAAAAGTTGGAGAGACAAAGTGATTTTTTATATTGGGAGTTGAAAAAGGTGGAGAGAGAAATGGTGAGTGAGATTACTATCTTGCTCTTTTAGGTATTAAAGACTAGATAAAAAATCAAAAATAAAAAGGAAAATGTCAAAAATTAATCTCAACAATTGATGAAGAAGATATAAAAGAGTTTTTAAAGTTTTCACAAGAGGGTTATATATATATATATATATATATATATATATATATATATATATAGGGATAGGATCATTTGAGAACCAATTTGATTTGAGAACTAAAAAGAACTAATTTGAGCCACAAGTTTATTTACATTTATCTCCCCCTCCCATGAATTGTAGTGGTCCCCCTGAAATTTGTGGTTGAGATTTAGTTCTCAAAAGTTCTCAAAACAAAAAGTTCTCATTTGAACCTAACCCTATATATATATATATATATATATATATATATATATATATATATATGAAAGATCTTGTATACATATAGGTGAAAGATTTTGCGTTATTTTTGATAATATAGATGTAGCATTTTTTTTTAAATTGCGTAATTTTTTACAAGCGTGATTTTTTTTATTTTCATGCTTTTTCTGCGTCATTTTTATAATAGAGCTATATTTTTTTAGAGTAAGGGTTGTTGCCTTTTTTTTAAAGTTTTTGCTTTTTTAAAATTTTCTTTATATTTTTGTTTTTTGCGTTATTATTTTTGTTAGGTTGTGGTTTGGGGTTATATTTTTCTTAACGAATACGTAATTTTATATTAATTCTTGCGTGATTACAGAGGATATATTTTTATGATATTTCATTACTTGTTTTTTATCGCTCATAACGCATGCGTGATTATATTATTTCTTGTGTAATTATTCACGACCATTGCAAATGAGAAATTAAATGATAGGAATTGAAAATAATCGTATTATAACGCATGCCACACGTTACAACATATGACTTTTTTCTACTCATAAGCTTTTAGGAAATCCATTATCAATTGAACAGATGCATTGAGAACCTTGAGAATTTTGGCAATCGTTTGCATTTATTCAATATCCGTTTTATCCTGTTCTACCATAAACAAACGGACTAGGTCTCGAATGGAACTCTTGGGCAAGCTCATTAGCTTCTCCGTCACCTCGTCTCGTGCTAGCGTCATTTCCTTTAGACTCTCGAAATTATGTTTCAAAACATCGATAAGAAGTTTCTCTTTGTTGAACTCAAGCATTATCTTCTTGGTTAACTTCTCTTTTAGGGCTAGGTCTGCTTCTGTGATGTTGGAGGAAGATGACGACATTTTTTATTTGTGACTTGATTTGAAGTCTGTTTTTTTTTTTGGGGAAGAAGGCGGCGTAGCGTGACTTTTGTAAAATGTAATCGAGTGTCTAGGGGGGTTTATAGGGGATGGTGACGCCCTGAAACTATTAATACGTGGCACCTATTGCTAATTTATTAGTGTCTTAATGGGACAGTTGGGAGGGGAAGACGAAGCGTAATAAGTGCTCGAATATCATTTTTATTTTTTAACGCAAACATTGATTTTATGGTTTTTCCTTGCGTCTGCTTGCGTGTATTTTTTGTAGGGGTTTTTCTTTTTTGTTTTATTTCTCCCCGACTTTTCATTTTCCCTCCAAATTTTAGTATATATACGTTTTTGTGGGTGTGACCATCCATTTTTACACCCAAAACTCAAACATCAATTTAGTAGATTCAAGCAAAATGGCGTATTCTTCTTCTAAGCCATCTTCTTCTAACAATGCAGTCCTCACGGTCGTTGAGGAAACACATGCAAGGGAAGGCAAGGATGATCGGATCATGCGGAATTCTTTCGGCATGATGACTTGGCTTACTGTGAACAACATCCAAACGCATATTGGGATGCTGAAAGAGCTTATTGACCTTCCCCCATCCGCCATGACAGAAGCTGCTACTGAGTACATCACTTAGCAGCTGGTGCTAAAGGAGGAGATGCATACCCTCCTTAGTGGTGTTGTGGACAGCACCATTAAGGAGGGGAAGGAGAAGGCGGCGGCTATGGAAGAGTTCAGGAAGTTCTAGGCAGCACCCATTTGTTTTGGTTTTTTTTTTTGTGAAGCTTTTGATTATCTCACCTCCCCCTATTCGTTAGTAAAGATCCCACCGGATAGTTCTTGTATAAATTTATAATGAATACAATGAATTCAATGAATCGGTTCTTTTATGCGTGTGATCTATGTGTTTTTGTTGATGTTTTACAGTTTGATTTTTTCGTTTTAGTATGTTTGCGTGATTTGTTAGAACAGTATGTTGCGTGATTTTTTGTAAAGCTTTTCTGAAGCTAAAATAGGTAGATTTTAAAGCGTCATTTTAGGTAGTAAAGTTTCAGGGCTTTTTGTATGCATGTGATCAGTGTGTGTGTTGTTTGATGTTTTACAGTTTGGTTTTTTTGTTTTATTATGTTTGCGTGATTTTTTACAAAGATTTTCTTAAGATAAAACATGTAGTTTTTAAAGCGTCATATTAGGTAGTAAAGTCTCAGGGTTCTGCGTATTTTTTTTGTAGATGAATGCGTGACTTTTTTAAATATGTGTGTTGAAATATTAATTAGTTGCGTGATTGTAAACAAAGAGCATTTAATATGGACGAATATTAAATAGTTGCGTGATTTTGACATCTATGCGTGATGTTATTTTTGCGTGATTTTAAACAAAGAGCATTTAATATGGACGGATTTTAAATAATTTTAAGACTTTTGGTGCGGATTTTATGAAAAAAAAATTAACGTATGAAGAAGTTATGTATGTTTTAATATTGGTTTTCACGTTTTCGTAATAAAATGTGTTTTCGCATGATCCTTACCATATATATATATATATAATATATATATAGGGTGGGGTTCATTGTAGACATTTTCGCATGTGAAATAGTTCTTTTTCACATGTGAACTTTTTTGAATAATGAGAAAAAGAAAAAGAGGAAAAAGGAAATTAATCACAACCATTAGATCAAGAGATCTAACGGTGAACAAATGTGTCTACATGTCTACACTTATGAGGGAGTCTACAATGAGCGTTTCACTATATATATATATATATATATATATATATATATATATATATATATTGGGTAGAGTTTTACAGGATGGTTATTTAATTTATAGCCACAATGTTGCCAAAATTTGGTAAAAAACTGTGTTTACACACTTATACAGTCGTCTTTTTTTCAGCAGAAGATCGAACGGATGAGGGACACAATGAGGCTAGTGAAGCAAATGAAGATGGTTGAATTAATGAGGTATATTTAATTTAGTAAAAACTTTTGTTAACTTATTGTATTTGTTTAGTTCATAAAATTTGCTGAACTACACTTCAATTTCGATTATTGTAGCACATAAGACATGTCGATTGTAGATATAATTTGTCCAACTTTAAACTCAAACATAATCATACTCATAACATCTAGATATGTTAACGTATTGATTAGATAATCATACTCATAATTATACTCAGATATGTTTTTGTTTATCATACTTTGTGATTTCACTTGTGATTTAACACATAGTGGTTGAATTCATGATATAGTCAACTGTAGTCAATGCAAAAAGAAGTAAGAACGTTAAATCGTTTACCTTAAGGTCGATCTTTTGATACGCATATAAGGCCTCGGATTTAACAAAATAAAAAAATAAAAACAAGTTGAAATTGTATAACCCAACAACAATCAGGTCGGTACTCCCGTACACGCAGAGAAAGTCCGATGAATTATACGAAACACTAAGAAAATAAAGTAGAACCTTAAATGAACAACTATCAGGTTGTCTTGTGGACACACAGAGATAGTCCGATCATTTAAGAAAATAAAGAAAATCAAACAAGTTTAAATCTTTGCAAAATGAACACATGAATACACACCGACTTCTCATTTTGCTTTTCACATATCTTTTTCTGGATCTATCATGAGATATGCATCAAGATGTTGTCCACTAGGTCAAGCATCAGATTTAGTGTATATCACATTTGTATACTTTCTGATTTGCCGAGTCTACCTAACACATCAAACGATGATCTTATGGCTTTTTTCATCTATTTTATCCACGAGTCAGACAATGTCAGCCAATGTACCATCATTTCCCAATCATGTCGGATACAACTTCTTATTTTTCAATGTTTTTGTACTTTTCAATTTTTCGCCCCCTAAAAATGACAAACTGTATTTTTTTAGATTTTCATTTTTTACCAATTGAGGGTGAAAAATAAAGAAAAATTGATAAACCAACACGAATACGTGCAATTTAGCAATTTGAAAACACAAGATGTTAAAAACGTTTTGGAAATTCATTCTAAGTTAAACACATATATTCCATATCAGCAACTGATCAATTACCAATAGGTCTTCCTGAAATAACTGTTGACACCAAATAAAACATTAGTCGCTTTGGGATCGACCCGATTCAACAGCGTTGGGTCGTCCTGTGTCTTCCACATAGTCTTTGTTATTGGCCTTGGAAACACTTTTTGGTTTCCAAATCAAAGATGATTTTGATTTTTTGATTAGAACCAGAATCAGTTTCAACTGGCGTATTTGGTTTGAACCAAAACGGCTTACGGGTTGATTTCACCTTTGAAGACCATGGTTCATAAAAAATTTGACCATTTTTATCCACATATTTGGTAGTGTTGTGGATATATGTAGTCGTTGGACAATTTGCAGCTAAATGTCCAGGTTGACGACATGCATTACAAATACGTTCACGCAGTTTAAAGATACTTGAAAAATTCTTTAAATTTCTAGAAAAAGATGAATGATCAGAACCAAAATTATCAAAGAAACCATTCTAGGAATCATACCTCGGAGATTGACTCCACGAAGAAACCTTAGATTCAGATGACGAACCTCTAGAAAAATAAAAACCTTGTTTTGTCTGAGGTTGCAATTTCTTTTGACTCTTCACCTTCAAAACCTTTTCTTTCTCCTTCGATTGTTGAGCTTGAATAGGCACTTCTTTTACCTCAAATCCCAAACCTTTGTGCTTGTAACCCGGAGTATTTGAAGATCCAGATTGAGAACCAGAAGCATCTCTCCCTTTGGCTTCCCTAGTAATTTATCTTTAATTTATTTCAGCTTCTTCTCACGCACCTAAGATTTCATGGCTTCTTTTTTAGATGAAGAACTTGTAGATTTCTCATCTTTACCAAAAATGTTTTCATCTTCCAAAAATGATGAACTTGAATCAAATTTTGGATCTTCACCAATCTTTTCTTTCTTCTTTGCTGATTTAGATTTCTTCTTCTTTGCAGGTGTGACAAATTTGGAATAATCATGCGATTTAGCCTTAGGATCAAGAGGAACAGATGTAAACTCAGATAAATCCACTAGAGTAGGAACCTTGTGGATATAATTCTCTTTTGTACTATCCTCACTTCTGTCCTTTTTGTATAAGAAATTCAGCAAAGTTGGTGATAAGTTGCAGTTCTTGACTTGCCTTTGCAATTCCAAAATCTCCACTTTCAATTCAGAAATTTTCTGTTCAGCAGCAAACAGATCCTTTTGAGACTTAATGAATTCTTCGTTCAGATCATTATACTCATACTTCTGCTACTTCCTAATTTCACATTCAGCCAACACTTCTTCTGTAACTGTCTCCCATTTCTTTTTAAATATCTCAACATCCTTCGTCAACACTTCATTCTTATCTCGGATAAGTACATTTGCATCGCAAAGTGTAGATAATTCTTCTTGAAGTTTCAGAATTTTATCAGCAGATTCAATATCCAGTGCATTTGCTTGTTCATATTTCTGTTGAACTGGAGAACTCTTTTCATATAACGCCTCAAAATCTTCAACAACCTCTTTAGCTTCAGTTTTGGCTTTTTCACATTCTTCAACCAACTCACTCTTTTCTTTCATCAAATTTTCATTAACATGAACCAATTCATAATATTTCTTCTGAAAATCATCTAACTCTTTCTTTAATACAACAAATTCTTAAGTTGATAACTGGGAATCTCTCTCTAAACTTGCATTCTTGTTACGTAAACTCACACATTCAGAACATTTATCTTTTTCTGCCGTTTCAGTTTCAACCACTTTGTCTGAAATCTCTTGCACATTTTGAACATGGAATATCATCATATTGCCTTTCATCATTTTGATGATGAGCCATTAAAGTAACATTTTTATGTCATCCTCAGAATGAACATTAATATCAGCATGTGGCAATCTTTTAATTTCAGAATATGCATTACATGCAAATTCATTTGGATACCAAAAGATTTCTGCCATTCTTTAATCACAAGATACAAACGCTTGTTGATTTGGAGTAGAGTTGCTTGTGGAACCATTTGTTGAATTGATAACTAAGTGAGCATGTTGACCATTCTTCAACTTATTGTGAGTTGACTTTGGGCATTTACGGGCAAAATGTCCATATATTGAACATTTGAAACATTTGACTTTTAATTTGTCTAATCCAATCTTTACATCTTGATTCAATCTCTTCTTACTAGTTTTATTAAAAAAATCGTCGTTCTTCGAACCAACATAGCATACTGCCAATTTAAATCCATTTCTTCCAGATGATCATAATCAATCTGATCATAATATTCCTCTATCAATTCTGCATTGCTCACCAACCCATTAATAATTCCAAATATGAAGATACCAATACAGACATTAATGCCATATAATCATCAGTTGTTTTAACAGATAAGGCATTTTGTGTTGATGAACTTGGAATCGAAACAGTACAACCAAAAGAATAACTAGAATTTTCAGATTTACCGGCGATAAATTTTGTAGGAGGTCCAGAACTTAAAACATTTGACTTCACAGCATTCATGGTTGAATCATTTTCACCATGATACACAGCAGGATTCTGGATTTGTGCATGAAGTGACTTATTCACAGTTAACTCCATATCCCTTGCTTGTATTCTTTGAATCAAATCACTGAACGAAAAACTCGGATAATCTTTATCATGGGTAATCATCATGATATAATTTTCCCACTTCTCGGGTAATGCCTCCAAAATCTTTTCTTTCAAATCAGCATCTTCCTTTGTAAGACTCACCAAAATCATTTCACTCATCAAATGTGCAAATCTTGCAATCAGATTTGAAATTGATTCATTCTGATAATGTTTGAAACTATCGAATTCCTTTTTCAAAACCTTTTTTCGACTTTTCTTGTATTGGTCATTACCCTCACATCTTTTCTGCAAAGCATCCATAAGCTTTTTGATGTATAGTTAGCAGAAATTGATGTAGCAATTCCTTAGGTATTGCCATGGTCAAAGTACCATACGCCTTTTTCTCAGCTTGATATGCTTTCTTTTGTTCAGAAGTGAATTTTCTTTGAAGAATCGGCTCTCCAGATGCATCCTTAGGATATATGTATTGTTCAGTAAATGCTAACCACATATCAACATCATTCGTATAAACATACGCTTCAAAATGTTTCACCCAACTCTGATAATCTTCCAATTTCAACAATTTGGGAACTTTCTGGCTTGTTCCAATTTCATTATCATATTTCATCATTGTTTGCATTGTAGCTTGCATCCAATTTTGTATCGCAACAAACGCTTGAAAATCACTTATCTTTTCCGAAAACTTGTACTCCAAAAACTTCCAATGCAAAAACGAAGCTCTTAGAAGTGGATTTTGGGTATCGAAACGGAGGGTACTAGTCGCTAGGCTAGTAAAAGTGTAGATCTCTCCGAGACGGTCGTTTTGGCTGGTACTAGCTCCCGTAACTCTTTACGGAACTCAAGTTACACCCGTTTTAGTAAACCACCCAAAAATCTTGAAATCTTGATTACTATTTACCCGAACTCAAACGAACTCAAAATTGACTGATCGAACTGAGCCGAACCAGATCCGAACTGAAGTGAACTGTGATATTCCGAACTGAAATGAAATAAACCGAACCGAACTCAAACGAACTGGGCCGAACCCTGACTTCGTGTACCCGAACTGGAATCCTAACCAATCTTATCCGAACAAGCAGCGAACTAGTACACGAACTAAAACAAAATAAGACGAACTGGTACTTCGTTTGACTGAAAGTATCCGAACCTAAACGAAACATGACTTCGGAGTGGTTATTTTTTCGAACAGTCAGATCTCACCCGAACTCAGACGAACCGAAACATTTCCGACTCAAATTTCACGATTTTCAGTGTTTTCAAACAAGATATTCACCAGTAAATCAGATAAACTCAGTAGAAATGATTTAGGAGAAGATTTTTCACAGAAAGCACAACCGAGATGACCAAACGAACACAAAGGGAGTAGATTTTTCAAAAACCCCCACTTTTTGACTTGAAAAACAGAAAAACACAGATTTCCAGACCAGTAGATTGAACCTGAAGCTCTGATACCACTTGTAATTGCGTGAGCGGTGGATCGTCTACTCGGTCGTATCGAAATCTATGTTAAACGAGTATGAAAGATGACACGAGATGTAAATACAGTAGGAATTGTTGTTAGAGCATATTCCTATGCTACCTTGTGTCTCGTGTATTGTATCTAGATCAGAGTTGTTTGAGTGAGTCTTAGGGTGTACGTACCAAGGTCCATACCTAATGGTACGGAGCCAACGTACCAATGGTACGTTGGTTGGTACGCTGCACATAGTGGTAAGTATAAATAGTTCGTGTTAGAGAGAGCTCAGCTAGTTCTGTCATTCTCTACTCTTAAGTGTGTGCAACTGAGTGTGTATTCTCTCTTTCTAGAACTCTTTGTGATCCTCTTAGTGAAATCAATAAATCAAGTCCTTATTTACATTGTGTTCATTACGTTTTAAACGAATCATGTAGTAGTAAGATCCTTCCAGGTACTTACAAGTGGTATCAGAGCAATCCAGGTTGCTCTACTGTTGTGATTTGGCCATTTTCGAAATCCTAGTGAGAGAAAGTTTGGGTTTGAGTCGTTTTTCATCAAATTTTTCTTATTCTGAGTGATTCTGAGATCAAAAATTATTTCTGAACGTTCCTAGAGTGTTTTTGCATATCACTGTTCCAAATTCCAGTCCAAAAAGTCAAAAATTCAAAAAATCAGTCGATTTCAGCATGGTACACTGTTGGTACGCCGGGTGAGTTTGTTGGTACGCCGGTTGAACATCTTGGTACGCTAGGTAAACTTCATAGATCTCTGGTACACTGGTCATTGGTACGGAAGACAATCTTCATCCGTGGTACGCAACGGTTATTCACTAGTACACAGGTAGTTACGTCGTACCAAGTTGGTACGCTGCTTGATCTGGTACGCTGATTCTTCTGGTCCGTTTCGTGGTACGTTGGAGCTTTGGTACGTTGGTGGTACGTTGACCGTTGTTGGTACGGAAGTCGACATTTTGGTACGCTGAGGGTGGTTTTGGTACGCTGGCAGAATAGTTGTGTTCACTAAAACTGACGTAACTTGAGAATTATTAAGAGTTACGAGAGCTAATACCAGCCAAAACGACCATCTCGACGATATTTACACTTTTACTCGCCTAACGGCTACTACCCTCCATTTTGACCCCCAAAATCCGCTTCTAAGACCTTCGTTTTTGGGTTTTAAGTTTTGACGTTCGATTTGTAACTTCAAAATGAGCGACTTTCAAGCATTTTCAGCTGCTCAAATTTCAATGCAAACCACGGTGAACTATGATAATGAGATAGGAACAACTCAGAAGGTTCCTAAGTTGTTACGATTGGAGGATTATCACAACTGGAATAAACGATTTGAATCATACATTTTTTTCTCAAGATGTAGATTGTTAGATTCTGATTGAAAAAGAATAAGAGTATCCGATGATAAGTCCTAGAAAGCCAAAGATGATTAGTGATTTTGATTCTGGTGAAAGGAAATTGTTTGCAAGAGAGAAGAAAACTTATAGCTTTCTTACAATGGCTTTACCCAAGGATTTGATGCATCAATTTAAAAATTACACAACTTCTAAGGAATTATGGGATGCTATTGCCGAAAGATGTGAGCGTAATAAGCAATATAAGAAGACCCGAAAGAAAGTTTTAAAGAAGGAATTTGATAATTTTGGACATTGCGAGAATGAGAAAATTTCAGACTTGATTGCAAGATGTTCACATTTAATAAACGAACTTGAAATTGTGCAAGTTACAAAAGAGAATGATGAATTAAAAGAGAAGTTTCTGAAAGCCTTACCTGATAAATGGGAGAATTATGTTATGATGTTGACAAATGATCCAAGCTACTCAGGATAGACATTCAATCAATTGACAAGCAAATTACAGGCTCGAGAAATGGAAATGATTGTGAAAAAGTCAGCAAGTCCTTCTATTCAAAATCCTGAATTATACTTTGGAGAGAATTCTCCCACAGTAAATGCTAAAGCTAAGTCAAGTGTTAGCTCAATTCTAAATCCTTCTCTAACAACTCATTCTTGCTGGAAAATCTGAAAATTCTAGTTATTCATCAGGTTACAGTTTCACTATTCCTGATAAATCAACAAACAATTCTATTCCTGTTCAAACAACAGAAGATTTAGCTGCAGTGTTCTCTGCTTTCATATCATCCTCTTCTGGGTCAATTTTTAGCCAAATTGGTAAATCTGGTTTGTTTCCCAATAATTTATCTCAGATGGATGATGAACAGTTACATAAGTTGGATTTGGATTGGCAGTTTGCTATGTTCAGTTGAAAGATGAAGAAGGTTTATGAAGAAACATGGCAAGAAGTCTATTATTCATGGAGACAAACTTGGATTAGATAAGTCAAAACTTAAATGTTTCAAATGTTCCAAATTCGGAAATTTTGCTCGTGAATGCAATCAATCCTCATCTGAATCAAGTACTTCGGATAAGCATGATCACAATAAAGAAGTTAAAGCTATGATATCTCAAACTGAAGAAGGTTATGATTGGTCTAAAGATTTTCCCGATGAATCTGCATTTATAGCAACTGTGTAAGTTGAATCAAGTGATTCTGATTCAAGTGTTAGTGGTTATGAATCAACTTGTGATTTTTATGCTCATAAAGATAGAAAGATTTAGACATTGGTTCAAGAAATAGAAGGGTTGATTGTTGAAAGAACGAAGAAGGAAGAAGAATTAGAAAGTTTCAAGAAAAAGTTTGAAGATTCTGATGAGATTCTCAAGGTAAATGAGAAACTAGTCAAGGAAAAGAATGTTTTAGTGGAAGAGTTTGTAGAGTTTCAGAAGAGATTGGATGGGATAGTTGTTGAATGAAAAAGAAAAAATTTGAAGCTACAAAATGAAAATGAAACGTTAATCCAAGATGCTGAAAAATAGGAGAAGGAAGCAAAAGATGTCACTGAAGATTTTGACACTTTGTTTACAAAATCAAAAGAAAAGTTGGATTTACTTCAGAAGTCTAATGATGAACTTCAGAAAGCTTATGCTGAAGTTAGTGCTAAGGAGAATGATCGTCAAGTGGAACATTCTAAATTACTAGATAAAGTCACAAATTTGACAATGATAAAAAAAATGCTGACAAGGAATGTTGAGATTTATAAAGGACAGGTGGATAAGGTGACACAAGAGGTGTATGATGCCCATGATCAGATGCGAAAAGAAAAGTTTTTGTTCAACAGTGCTTCTAAACAATTAATTGATTCTGAGAAGGCTTTGGGTGAAGCTCAGAAAAAGATATTAGATTTGAATGTTGAAGTTTTGGAACTTAAAAGACAGTTGAATAATCTAAAAAGTTCACATTCATTCACAAGCTACTTGTGTAATGATGAGAATTTCAAAAAGGTGTTTGGAAGCAAAGAATATAATCAGATTCCACATCCAGTTATTCAATTTGATCCTCTCGTTGATCTTAATTCTTCTGATGTAACTGGTGATTATTATGAATTTGTTGCTGAAAACTCTGAAAAGAAGAAATCAAAGTCATCTGATAAGAAAGTTGAAAGTGAGAAAGATGAAGTGAAGTTGTCTGAAGAAAAAGCTGCTGCTTAATTGGTAGAAACCAACAACTTGAAGGGTATTAAGGCTAAATTTACTCAAGTTGCTCAAGCTAGATCTTCAAAATCTCAAGTTGAATTGTCAAGATTATCCGGTTACAAACGATCAGGTTTGGGTAATACTAGTCAGAGATTTGAGAAGCAAGACAAGAAGAACAAGCCCAAGAAAGTTCCAAAAGAAAAGAAAGATATAAATCTTGAACAAATTTATCATTTGGCTCAAGTTTTCATGTCTACAATGGAGAAAGGATATGGAGGTAAACCACAAAAGAAGAAGTCTTCTAAAAGTAATTCAAGAGTTGGTCAACAATTCAAAGAATCTTCTTCATCTAGTTCAAATTCTACACCTCGAAGTCCTACATCAAAATGGGTGCATTCTAACCGATTTCAAATTTTTGATGATATTTCTGATAATTCTGATTCTGATGACAGATGTCATACATTTCAAGGCAAACCACAATCTAAACGATCATATCGTTTGTGCTATTAATGTTGTCGAAAGGGACACATGGCACACGATTGTTCTGAATTCAAAAAGTCAGTTTCTTACAAATCTGTCGCATTTATGGATGAATCGGGCATAATTTTTACTGAGTCCACACCACCTTCCGAAACTAAATCTAAAACGAAACAATTTTCCAGTTTTGATTCTAGTGTTGGTGGTCCATCACATGATGATGACTCTGTTAAAACTGAAACTAGTAAAAATGTAGTGGCGACTTAAGGTGGTTAGCAAGGCTGCAAATGATTTTGTGGAAGACACTGGTCGACCAGAAGCTGTGTGCTTCGGGTCATTTGAATACTAATCATTTATATTCAGTGTGCAGGTACTTCAAGAAGACCCGTCGGTGATTGTGAAGTTCACACTTCTAGAAGTTACTTATAGTAGAGTTTCCTGCGTAACTTCAATGCTTCATATTATAAAACTAAAAGTTTTTATGAAAGCTTAAACTGAAAGGTATCGGTGTCGATTGGTCAATTTTAGTTCTTTTACATTTCGTATGTAGTTTAGGGGGAGAAAATTGCAAAACCAAAAAAATTGTGTCTTTGTGTCTTTGTTAAAATGAAAAATCCAAAAATAGAGTTTTCATTTTAAGGGGGGGGGGGGGTGGAGGAGGAAAAATACAAAAACATTAAAAAACAGAAAATACAAAAACATTGAAAAATGAGAAATTGTATCCGACGTAATTGGGAAATGATGGTACATTGGCTTACGTGTCTGACTCATGGATAAATTAGATGAAAAAGCCATAAGATCATTGCTCGATATGCTTGGAAGACTCGACATTAAATCAGAAAGTATTAAAATGTGATATATATTAAATACTAACGATTGACCAAGTGAACAACATCTTGAAGCGTATCTTAAGATATTGAAAAGATATGTGAAAAAGAAAAATGAAAAGTCACTGTGTAAACATGTGTTCATTTTGCAAAGATTTAAACTTGTTTGATTTTCTTTATTTTGTTAAACGATCGGACTTTCTCTGCGTATCGAAAGATCGACCTGATTGTTGTTCGTTTGACGTTCTGCTTTATTTTCTTTGGTGTTTCGTATAACTCATCGGACTTTCTCTGCGTGTACGGGAGCACCGACCTCATTGTTGTTAGGTTATACAAATTCAACTTGTTTTTTATTTTCTTATTTTGTTAAGTCTGAGGCCTTATCTGCGTATCGAAAAATCGACCTTAAGGTAGATGATTTAAAGTTCTTATTATTATTTTTTTTTTTGCAGTGGAACACAGTTGACTAAATCATGAATACAATCACTATGTGTTAAATCGCAAGTGAAATCACAAAGTGTGATATAAAAGTTAATAAATATCTAAGTATGTTTGATAGTGTGGGGTACACTGGTCAAAACAAATCTAATCAATACAATAATATATCCAGAGGTTATGAGTATGATTATGCCTGAGTTTTGACAAATTATATCAGCAATCGACATGACTTGTGTGCTGAAGTAATTGAAATTGAAGTGTAGTTTAGCATGTCATGACCAATATGATCCCAAGTTGTGAGATTTCTCGCAAAAGACAAAAATAGAGTGTGATTAAGTATTTTATTTTTGTATTGCATTTATGTTTCATATATGAAAAATCCCAAAAAGATTTTAGGTGTGTTTTAGCATAAACTTAGAAAAATCAAAAAGATTTTCGGTGTGTTTTGATCTAAAGTTTCAAAAAGTCAAAAAGATTTTGTTTCTTTTGTTTTCGACCGATCGATACAAGATACAAAATTAACATTTCAAAACTATATCTTGAATTCTCGAAGAGAAGTTTTGCGCCAAGATTAAATTGATTTTCAAAAGAAAAAGAAAGCTGAATTTCTGTCTTCTGAATTTGCAGGTTATGGGTGACAAGAATCAAGCATGGTGAAAGGGGGAGTTTGTTATATCTTTCACAAATGGATCTTGAAGTTCAAAAATTATTAAGTTCTGATCCAGCCATGCAAGCTCTATTTCTGACAAGATTTCAAGTTGAAGATCGGACGCAGTGATGCTGACGATTGAAGACTGAAGTTTAGTTGGAATACAAGAGATAGATAGATAGATACACTACCTTGTGTCTCGTGTACGTACCAAGGTCCGTACCAGTTGGTACGGAGCCAACGTACCAATGGTACGTTGGTTAGTACGCTGCACTTAGTGGTAAGTATAAATAGTTCGTGTTAGAGAGAGCTCAGCTAGTTCTGTCATTCTCTACTCTTAAGTGTGTGCAACTGAGTGTGTATTCTCTCTCTAGAACTCTTTGTGATCCTCTTAGTGAAATCAATAAAGCAAGTATTTATTTACATCGTGTTCATTACGTTTTGACCGAATCATGCAGTAGTAAGGTCCTTCCAGGTACTTACAATTGTATTAAGACCATTAAGAGAATACACAACAAAACACACATAGAAGATCTGGCTAAGAAGTTACGAATTCTATACAAGTTGATCTATTTATAAACGTAACAAACTGTGCGAACTAGCTGTCACATGAACTGGCAGTTCGGGCCAGTTCGTGTGCACTCGCACCGTCAATACGGTTCAGTTCGGACAGGCATAAACTTGTAGCTCTTATCTTGATCTTAATACTTTACACACATGTTCTGATACTTCACACGATGAACATATTATGTACCAACAACAAGTTTTTGCCTAGCAGATTCTAGAAGAGGCTTTTTGTCTTACTCAAACCGAAAACCTTTTGCTTTGAACATCAATCGATCATTCATTACTGGTTAATGATGATCACTTCGTGTGCCTAGTTTGCGTGTATAAATACACAGGCTTAGAGCAAAAGAACACATAGAAAATCGCATACACACATATCTCTCTTCTGTTGCTGTTCTGATCTCGTTTTGCTACTTCATTCTGACCTCGTTTTAGGCAAGTATCTCGTCCGGCAGTTCAAGCTGTTTTGAACCGGTGTACCCTGGGAACAGACGACGAATATGTTTAAGGGAATTGTGTGAAACACAAGCCCAGTTCCTTTCGTTTTGTTTCTGTGTTTTATCTGTTTTACAGGATTTGATCCTGATGCTGTTAGTTACCAGTTCTACGTGGGAGTTTACTTTTCGTGTTTGTTTCTGTTTTCTGTAGTAGTTATCTTCCGATGTTCTGTTCTGTATTGTAATTGATCGAACGACTGTTCGGATCGTTACTGAATTCCTAACACTTCCTATATGGGAGGTGTCGGTTACTATCACCACTAATTAGAGTTGGAGATGATCGAATTGAGGCCCTTTAACCCCATCAGTAATCCAAATCACCGTTAAAAAAAATCACGCTAGTACTTAGTTTTTCAATCCATTAACAAAACATGTGACATCTCTTCCTATGTGGAATCTATATGAAAATGTGTACACACCGAGATATAAACACGTAATTAGTACATTAGTGCATCTTGTTATATTTATACGTGGCACGAGTACCAAATCTTTAAGAAGACGTGAAGTTCTTTATTTCTTTACTAGGTTAGTAACCCGTGTGCTACACGGGCTGAATATAGATTTATAATATTAGATAAATACAAAAGAAAAGATACTGATCAAGAAATTTGAAAATTATGATTGATATAAATTTTTTCTAATATATTAAATACTAATTTAATAAATTTAGGCTTATTGGATTTAAATAATCCAAACTATCAATAATTGGCCGATAATAATCCCAACTGAGTAAATGTTTTTTAACGAGCCCAACTTTTGGACTATTTTCCTCTGGCAATCCCAAACTAACGGATGACTAACTCCGTTAGTGTTTTTGCTGACGTGGCAACATAAGGGGGCATTTGTGTAAAAAGAAAAGACGAGGGGCCTAGTTATAACTTCATAAAACTTATAAATTAAACCTACCAAAACACCCGGAAACCTCATCAGATATCACCATCACTCCGGCGGCCTCATCCGCCCGGCGCCACCATGACTCCGGCGACCTCCTCAGCCGGCGCCATCACTCCGGCGGTCTCATCAGCCGTCATCGCCACCACTCCAACGACCTTCTCACCGGTAGTGCTCTCTCTCTCTCTCGCTCTCTCTCTCTCTCTCTCTCTCTCCTGTGACCTACGCCACCGCCAACACCACCACCGTGAGATTTCCGGAGAAGAAACCCAGAGAAAAAACTCATGGTGGTGGGTTTTGTTACCGAGGAGAAGAAACAAGGGTGGTGGTGGTAGGTTTCCGTTACCATAATCAGCGACGGAATGGAGGTGAGCTCAAGGCTACCGTCACCGCCGGAGGCGAGCGAAGCAGCGACGCCGCGTGCTCTGCTTGGGTCATCGGGAACCGGAAAAAGAGAGGAGAAGAGGGAGAGGAGGTCGTCGGTTTCTTTCTATGGTGTCGTTGGAGGGAAGGAGCGAGGGGAGAGGACCGTCGTTAGGGTTCAGTAGGGAGGGGGGGGGGGGTGCTGGAAATCGATTGGAAGGGGAGGAGGCTGGAAATCATCACGGTGGTGAGTGAGGATGGTGACGAAGGTCGCAGGTGGTGGTGGTGGTGGTGGGTGGTGGAGGAGGTGAGGTTGGGTTGAAGGTTAAAAAAAAATTATAAATGACCCCTTGTTTTTTTTTATTTTACAAATACCTCTCATATTGCCACCTCATTTGCCACATCAGATTAAAATGCCACCTAATCAAAAGTTAACGGAGTTAGTCATCCGTTAGTTTGGGATTGCCAGAGGAAAATAGTCCAAAAGTTGGGCTCGTTAAAAAACATTTACTCAGTTGGGATTATTATCGGCCAATTATTGATAGTTTGGATTATTAAATCCAATAAGCCATAAATTTAAGAAATTTATTATGTTTCACAAGTGGTTGATTACTTTCTATAAAAAGACTAAAATTATTGAGTAACTTAATCAAATCTACATTAATTATTATCAAAATTTTATAATAAAAAATTAGCTTAGATAAAATTGGTAATCAATCTAATTGATGATTTACTAAATTGGTAATTGAGTGAGTTTGACATGTGGCGATGGTGATATGGACCTTTTATAATTGAGACATGTAGCACAAATTTTATTGTTTTATTAGGATTAAAATTCTTTTTCCAATACTTTAATAATAAATCTCTTACTATAAAAACTAAAATTATATATCATACAAAATTCAACTTCTTAATAAAGTAACGT
>JBCNJP010000017.1:85394984-85460806 GCA_039602395.1 Deinandra increscens subsp. villosa | reverse complement strand
TTTTGTGTAAACAAGTTGTTTTGTTTGAGTGACATCTTTTTGTTTTAAAACCTGTTGCTCAACCTTTGCTTTGCCATTAGGTTTATTAACTCTTTTGACTTTAGCCACTTGTTTCTCAACAAATTCTGGTTTTATCTTATCATTCCTTTTGTAAACTCCTTTAGATATATAAGTTGATTTTGGAGTTTTGGCCACATTCCACTTTTCAACAACAGGCTTTGTCACTGGTGCCTTTGTGTTTGAAACCTTAGACTGTTGAGTCTTCATTGGTTCTAAACACTGCTTCCCCTGAGACAAAGCTTGTTGCTTTTGCTTTTGCTTTTCTCCTGTCATCATTTTCTCCAACATACTAGTCCGTGGGTTTTGCGGATAGTATGGTTGAAATGGTCTATTCACACAATTAGCAGCAAAGTGTCCTGGTTTTCCACATTGAAAACAGTTCATGAGTCTAGGTCCATTGACATGACTACAGAGGTATGAGCGTCTTGGATAAGACGACTTCCATTCTGGCTTATCATCCCATTTGTGTATAACATGTTTTGTATCTTTTTCCGGTTGTGTAATTAAACAAAATTGTTCTGATTTAGATTTGTTTGTTCTATTGAAAGTTGACACAACCTGGGGATAAGGCACAAAATCTTTGGGCTTAGACTCACGACTCACTCTTGTGTTAGGCACACGAATTTTAAAACCATTAACTTTTTCATTAGAATCAGAACTAAGTTTTGATGACAAAGACATGACAGACTGTTTTGACTTGGACATATCAAGTTCTGACACATGTGCCAGAACATCATCCTTAGGTAAATTAAGACTAGAACTACTAGACACATGACTCTCTTCAACTCTCAGACATTCAGCATCCTTCTCAGAAATATCCTTGATTCTTACTTCATCTGCACAAGAAATAAATACATCAGAAGAGCTCACATGATTGTTCAAAGATGTGCCTGAGATGGACCTGCTTCACATGTGGCTGTCATTAATCTATCCTGATTACCCAAACCATAAGTCATGTGTTTTTCATTTTCTAATTCCTCTTCTGTCATAGGTTTCACTCCAACCAAAACACTATCTATGGGAGGTCCTGCTTCATGCATTTCAGAATTAGTTCTTTCTACCTGATCTTCTTCATAGATTATACCTATTATGTCTCTAGAGACAGGTTGAGGAACGATATTCTTATTCTTTTCATCGAAGCTAATTCCTATTCCTCCTTTATCCTTTCCAAACCTAACATCAGTGATGCAATTGGACAAAGCCTTACCAGCCTGAAGCATTCTCTTGTTCCTTAACTGGTTCACATCTAGTTTCACTTGCAACTCATTGTTCTTATGTGTAAGGTCATCTACCTGTTTTCTAAGCTCAGCTATTTCTAACTTAGCATTGTCATACAGGACAGACCTCTCACTTGCAAGTGCTTGGTATTTTTCTATGTCTAGTTTCTGTGCTTTGACCTTATCCTCACTCTTTTCCCATCTACCCTTAAACGAACTTCTAGAGCATTGCATGTCAAATAGTTCTATTTCACTATTTTTCCAAAGTTGTCTAAGGCCAGGAATTAAACGAGCACAAGTGGGATTAGTACATACCTTAGTGTTATCAACCTCGGCTGCAAAGGCTTCTTTGTCTTCAACCAGGTTCTCTTCATCAGTCACCACAAATGCATGTTCTTTATCAGCATCATTCTCCATTTGTGCAATCATAGCTCCAGTCAGGCTGAGTTCTTTGATCTGTGACGCCCACTGATACTCACCGCAATCCTGTACAACCAGAGCCTTTGCTTCTCCCTTTTCTTTTCCATCTGCAGCTTTCTTCACATCTGCTCTCTCCCTCTTTGGCTTTGTGCATTCCCGAGCGAAATGTCCATACTCATCACAATTGAAACACCTCAGCTTGCTTTTATCAAAACCCATTCTGATCTTGTCTTGATCCTTCCAGACGTTTCTTCCAGTCGTTGCCATAAACTTCTTTGCACGAAAGACTGCCATGGCCATTTGCCAGGAGACATCCAGCATCTCAACATCTTCAGGATTTATCTGATTCAGATCACCAGAGAGCATCTCAGCAGGCACTAAAGTTCCAGCCATGAGGGCATGGTAGCTGTTCATGAATCCCATTCCCAGTGCAAAGTTGGGATCATTGGTTGCATTTGCCTCTTCAGAATTGACCATTCCACTTGAACTAGAACTAGCTTGTGATCGTGCCACAAATGCAGTAGACTTTGGGTTGGCACTTGATTCACTTCCAGATGAACTCCCAGCTTGCTTTGATCCCGCTTCTTCAGACAAGAGAGCCTGACTTAATTTTCCAGCCATGCTTAGTGAACTCAGGTGATTCAGCTCCCGTTGCTTATCATCAATCAGCTTCGATTTCAGTTTGTTGATAAGCTCATCAACAGTCAATTCATTCAGCTTGTTGTTATCCTTGATGATTGAGATATTTGTATTCCAATTCTTGGGCAAGCTGTTTAGAAGCTTCAAATTCTTATCTTCTTGTTCAGGTTCAACATCATAACTCGACATCTCAGTGATTAGGGACACGAATCTCTGTACTTGTGCCTCAAAGGACTCTCCCTGAACGTGATTGAACAGGTTGAATTTCTGCTTAAGCATCTGCTTACGGCTAGCCTTGATGTCAGGGTTACCTTCATATGCTACAACAAGAGCATCCCACAGCTTCTTTGCAGTCTTATACTTCTTAAACCCTTGTGCAATCTCCGGTGTTAAAGCCATGGTCATGATTGCATATGCCCTTTCATCCTTGTTGCATTTCTCCCAGTCATCATCTATGTACTCTGCTTCAGTCTTAACAACTCCAACTTTTGTTCCTTCAGAGTGTGTGGGAATGAACGGTCCATTAACAACAGATCTCCATAATCTTAAATCAACACTCTTCAAATGGTTCTGAAATCTGTACTTCCACTCAAGAAAATTATCCGCTGATGTGAGTCTAGGAGGACGTGTGGTTGATCCGATCTCAAAATCCAATTTCTGATACATGCTCGGTTCGAAATCCATAATGTAAGCTTAGGAAAACCTAAAACTAAAGTCCAAAAGTCCAAAAAGAGAGATTACGATTGTAAACACCCGATTACGATCGAGAACACCCGATTTCGATCACAGCAAAGTCGTAAACACCCGATTACGATTGAGACACACAGCGAGTCGTAAACGTTGATCGTAAATGACGATTTTACGATAGAGTTTAATCGTAAACTCCGATTCCGATCCGAAATGTCGTAAACTCTGATTACGATGACTGTTTCCGGTAGCGAAATGTCGTAAACACCTGATTCCGACAAAGTACAATCGTAAACTCAACTTTCCGGATCGTAAACTGATAAAAATCCAATCTTTATGTCATAAACGAGTTTCCGATGCAGATCTTCAAACAAACCAGTCGTAAACCTTCAAGCAAACCCAGAAAATAATCGTAAACACACAAACCCAGCTGCAAACCGATCGTAAACCCGAAGAACACCTTCAAATCTTCAAAAACTCGAACCTTTTTCCAGAAAACTCGAATCCAATACCGTGAGAACCTCGAATCTGTGATTCTTGGCTCTGATACCAATTGTTGGTCCAGAAAATCTACCAAACCACGATATTGATATCACAAACGAGTGAGGAAACCTCGTGAGTGATTGATTCGAGAAGAAAGTAGATGAAATAGACTTGATTAACAATAAAGATCAAATCTTGAATGAAACACAATACTTTCTTGAGCAATTTGAAACTGATCGTAAACAAGTGATTGAGAGAAATCGTAATCCAAAAAGCTAGCTAATCATAAACACTAAGGGTTTATATAGTACCCATTACAAAGCCCTAAAATCTAATCATAAACCCATTAGCAGCCGGCCCAAGTAAGCCCATGTCGTAATCTCTTTAAGCCCACATCGTAATCACTAAGCCCATTAACAAGCAATCCCACATCTAATGTTCATGCCTCTAATATTTAGCCCAACAGGACACTGTGCAGCCAGCTGAAGGTGTTGAACCAAAGGAGAAGAAGAACAGCGCCGAGATCGCTTACATCTTTCAATCGCTGCCTGAAGATATGATTCTTCAAGTAGCTAATATGGATTCCGCGAAGGACATTTGGAATTCAATAAAGACCAGGTTTATTGGGGTTGAAAGGGTTAAGAAGGCAAGGATTCAGACATTGAGGAGTGAATATGATTCTTTAAGGATGAAGGAATCAGAAAGTGTTGATGATTTTGCAGCAAGATTGATGGCCATATCAAGTAAGTTCTCAAGCCTTGGTGAAACCATCGAACAATCTGTCTTGGTGAGGAAATTATTTGATTCAGTCCCAGATAGGTTTGTTCAATTGGTATCATCCATTGAACAGTTTGTGGACTTGGATGCAATGACAGTTCAAGAAGCAATAGGCAGATTAAAGGCCTATGAGGAAAGGTGTGGAATGAAGAGTAAGATAGCAGGCTCTAAAGATGAGCAACTGCTTCTCACCTATTCTGAATGACAAAACAAGGTGAGAGATGCAAAATCAAAGAAGAATTGGAAGGGAAATATGAAGCCTCAAGAAACTTCAAGGCAGGATGCATTCCAGGGAAAGGATGGAGAGAAACCTGCAGGAAAGTTTACGCAACCACAAAAGGGTAAAAAGGATAAGTCCAAGATAAAATGTTTTAAATGTGATAGAATGGGGCATTATGCCAGTGAATGTGCCAAGATCAAAGGGGTTGGCCAAGAAGCAAATTTATCACAAATAAAGGAGGAAGAAGATGAGGAACCTGCTCTACTACTCATCTCAGAAGAAGAAAGGCAGAAAGAATATGTGTTCTTGAATGAACACAAGGTTGTTCCTTCAGAAGATAAGGGAATTTGGTACCTAGACAATGGTGCATCCAATCATATGACTGGTAAGATTTCCTATTTCTCTAGTATTGATAGAAAGATAACTAGTAAAGTTTCCTTTGGTGATGGTTCAAGTGTAAAAATAGAGGGCAGGGGAGCTGTTTTGTTAGAAGGGAAAACTGATGAACAGAGGTTGCTAACAAATGTTTACTATATTCCTCATCTTAAGAGTAATATCTTAAGTCTTGGACAAGCCACAGAAGTTGGGTGTGAAGTAAAAATGAGTGGTGACCACTTGTGGTTGTATGATAGAAAAGGAGTTTTGCTCATGAAGGTGAAGAGAGCTGCAAATAGGCTTTATAAGATAAGTTTGAAAACTGGTAGTCCTAAGTGTTTCCTGTCTAAAGTAGGTGATCCTACATGGCTGTGGCATGGGAGGTTGGGACATGTTAGCTTTAAGACCTTGGAAACTATGACTAGGAAGGGAATAGTACAAGGTGTGCCACATGTCACATATACATCCCAAGTATGTGAAGCCTGCCTTGCAGGAAAGCATGCTAGGGACAGTTTTCCAAAGGAAGCCTCATTTAAAGCCAAATCTATGCTAGAACTTGTGTCTATGGATTTATGTGGTCCAATCACTCCATCTACCAAGTCTGGTAATAGGTACTTCATGTTGTTGGTAGATGACTACTCAAGGTTTATGTGGGTGTATTTCATTAGTTCTAAGGATCAGGCCTTTGAAACATTCAAAGCCTTTAAGAATGAAGTTGAAAGTAAACTAAGTTCAAAGATAAAGGCTCTAACGTCTGAAAGGGGTGGGGAGTTCACCTCAAGTGAGTTTAATCTGTTTTGTGAGCAAAATGGAATAAATAGACTCCTAACAGTCCCATATTCACCACAACATAATGGAACTGTTGAAAGGAGGAATAGGAGTATCATGGATATGACCAGGAGCATTATGAAAGCCATGAAAGTTCCAGATTACTTGTGGGCATAAGGAGTTAAACAAGCTGTTTATGTGTTGAACAGACTCCCTACAAGAGCATTAGAAGATAGTACCCCTTATGAGATGGTTAAAAATAAGAAACCAAGCCTTCACTACTTGAAGGTGTTTGGGTGTGTAGGACATGTGAAGATCACCCAACCAGGTTTGAAGAAACTTGATGATAGGAGCTCTCCAATGGTTTATTTGGGAGCTCAAGAAGGAACAAAGGGGCACAGAATGCTTGATGTTAATAAAGGGAAAATTGTTGTCAGCAGGGATGTGAAGTTTGAGGAAGGTAGGTGTTGGGATTGGAATGAGTATAAGGAAGAGAATTCAGAAGTTAGCTCTAGTTGGCTTGAAACAGGTATACTAGAAGAATCTGATGAAGAGGTTGGCATTGATGAGGGAAATGGTGATCAGCAGGGTCAACCAGGGAATCAACCAGGGAATCAAGAAGTTAATGCAGGCATTCCTAAAGGAAATACTGTTAACTTAAGAAGGTCAGGCAGAACCATAGTTCCACCTGCCAGGCTAAATGACTATGTTCTTGATCAGAGGTTGAGGTTAGTTGTGCAACAGCAAGAGGAACTTGATCAGATCAAGTTGTTACTGGCACAAGAAGATGAACCAGTAAACTTCAAGGAAGCAGTTGTGCAAGAAGAATGGAAAAAGGCCATGAAAGAAGAAATACAATCCATTGAAAGAAATGGAGCATGGGTTCTTACGGATTTACCAAAAAGGGTCAAGCCTATAGGTTTAAAGTGGCTATTCAAGATTAAAAGGAATGAAAATGGGGACATATCTAAGTATAAAGCCAGATTGGTGGCTAAGGGGTATGTACAGGAATTTGGGATAGACTATGAGGAAGTCTTTGCCCCTGTGGCCAGAATGGATACTATTGGACTGATACTTGCATATGCTGCAAGTCAAAGTTGGAAGGTTTGGCACTTAGATGTCAAAGCAGCCTTTTTGCATGGAGAATTGGAGGAGCAAGTATATGTTGAACAGCCTGAAGGATACAAGGTGAAGGGTGCTGAGACCAAGGTATATAAGCTGATTAAGGCCTTGTATGGACTTAAACAAGCTCCCAGGGCATGAAATCAAAAATTGGACAGAGTTCTAAAAGAACTTGGGTTTAACAAGTGCAAGCATGAAACTGCAGTCTATACAAGGGTAAAGGGAACTTTGGTTCTAATTCTTGGAGTCTATGTGGATGATCTATTAGTAACTGGGAGTAATCAAGATGAAATTTCAAAATTCAAGGTGCAAATGAAGTCAAAGTTTGATATGACTGATTTAGGACTGTTGAAGTACTATCTTGGTTTGGAAGTGCAGCAATCAGATCATAGCATTGGAATTAAACAGTCTGCATATGCAATCAAATTACTTAAACTGGCTGGCTTAGAAGATTGCAATGAAACAAAAATTCCAATGGAAGCAGGTTTAGTGTTGTAGAAAGAAGTGGGTGGTGAGGCTGTGGATGCAACAGTGTATAGGAGGCTAGTAGGATCACTAAGGTACCTCACTAATACAAAACCTGATCTCTGTTATAGTGTTGGCTATGTATGCAGGTTTATGCAGGAGCCAAGAGTTGCTCATATGAAGGCAGTAAAGCATGTGATAAGATATGTGAAAGGTTCAGTGAATGATGGGTTGTTTTACTCAAGTAACTCAAGAAAGGGGCTGAGTGGGTACTGTGATAGCAACCATATGATGAACTCAGATGATGGAAGAAGTACTTCTGGCTATGTGTTATATTATGATGATTCAGTAATCAGTTGGAGTTCATCTAAGCAGAAAACAATAGCACTTTCCAGTTGTGAAGCTGAGTTCATGTCAGCAACTGCAGCAGCACAGCAGGCTATTTGGTTATCAAGTTTACTTGAGGAGTTAACTGGTAAAGTGCAGGGCAAGACAGTGTTATTTGTGGACAATAAGTGTGCAATTGCCTTAATGAAAAATGCAGTTTTTCATGGCAGGTCTAAACACATCAATCTAAGGTTCCATTTTATAAGAGAGTGTGTAGAAAATGGACAGATTTTAGTTGAATTCATTAGCAGTGGCAAACAGAAAGCTGATGTTATGACTAAATCATTGGGAAGATCAAGATTTGAAGAGATGAAGCTGCTGTTGGGAGTAAAAGATTATCAGAATTTAAAGAAAGATTTAAAGGTCAATTCTTGAGCTGCATAGTTGGTCACATTAGTATGCAAAAACTCATTGAGTCACTGGCATGCGATGATGATTGATTGTGTGTGCTTGAAATTGATCAATGAATGTTATTGAGAGGTTTTCCATACTTTGGAATTAGGGGGAGTATGTTGAGAAACTAATTCCAAAGAGTGACAAAATGATGGAAGTTGAAGGACCTAAGATGTAAATTTAGATAATCTGATGGGTTTTGTGTGTTAACCGCCCGTTAACATTTAAAATTCTGTTTTCATTTTCGGTTAAGCTTGATTAGTATAAATGTAATAGATTAGGGTTCTTCATTAATAATAATTTTCTGGTTTCCTCTCAAATTCGTTTTCTAGTTTGTTGATTGAAACTTTACGAGATGGAGTGTGTCCAAGACAGCAATCAGTATTAAACGCACATATTAGTTTCTGAAATAACTGACTGCGTATGGAGTGTTCTCCAAGATCAAATCATTTCCAAAAATAGCTAGCGGGAGGAGCAAAAACCCGGTCTGCGCGAACCCGAACGTTTTCGAGTCGCATTCGTGTCCGTATGGAGGATGCGCGAGCACGCCCAGGAAGTTGATAACCATCCAAGTTCCTTGGTTTATAAACCACATTTTACTTTGAGCCACTTCCAATGTGGGACAAGTGTTTTTAGCTCAAATAATATAGTTTGTAGACCACACTTTAAGCATCGATATCTCATTCACCTCTTAATCACTTTGGACGTTTAATATCTCGTTGGAAAGCCATTGTCCTAGGCTATTCAACCATATCACATAACTCATCTGATTATTATATCTACATATAGATAGTTAGGTCCAAAGTTAGGAAAAATTACATCTTTTTTCCTATATTTTTCCAACATTCTAAGGAGTGGATTAATATTTAAGTCCTAATCGAATAAATCAAGAACACGATATTGGTGAATAATTCTCATACAATTTTATTATACTCTGAAAACTCTCTGAAAAACTAGGGCTGGAAATTTTGACATGGACACGAAAACACGACAAGAAACACGACAATGTTAACAGGTTTCGTGTTTGGGCTTAACAGGTTTCGTGTCGTTAACATGTCGACCTATTAAGACCGGTTAATTTTCATGTCTTAACAGGTCGAAACCTGTTAGCCTGTTAAGACACATTTATATTTTAATAATATATATATATTTTTTTAAAATAATATATTAAAGATATATTAGAATTAGATTATTAGGTGAAGTCTCTCAAAATTCCATTCCATTTCTGTCATAACATACACTCATACATCTCTCAATTCTTAAACCCGTTAAAATACAGGTCTTTTTCGTGTCTAAACAGGTTGAGTGAAACAAGTTTTATCGTGTCGACCATCGATTAGTTAAAATTTCGTGTCTAAACAGGTTTTATCGTGTCAATCCGTTAAAATACAGGCCGATTTCGTGTTTTGAAAACTAGACACGGAAAGTTTTCGTGTCGTGTTCGTGTTTGAGACCAATCGTGTCGTGTCTTAACAGTTCTCCCATATAATTGTCTAACCCTAACTCGGTTTATATAGAAAGAACCAATGTGTTCTCTAAGACAACATAAAACAAGAAGAAAAAAAAATCTACTTGTATAAGTTACTAACTAAACTTAAATCAACTTTTCAAGTTTAGTCCCACCAATTCTCATAAGCTTGGGGACGAGTTATGTAATTCCGTCAATAGTAATTACATCGGAAACTCAAAAACAAAATACTGTTTGCATATCGCAAATGTGCCATAGAGAAAAAAATAAAGAAAAACTATTAAAGTATTTTTATTTTAATTTCGAAATACGTGAAATGCTAAGTTTTTTATTATCAATTAAAAACTGAAAGGTAACATACACGACTCAAGTCAACACGCAGGGAAGGCGGGCAACAAGCTGCACCGCCAGTGCTTGTTTAATAACAACCCCTAGATGTATAAAATTAATATTCTTCAAGCTAGAGGCCGCGATATTCCCGTACATAACTTTTTGGATCCGGCTCAACATGGCCGCCGCCTCCGACTCAAGATGACCAAATGTATAAAAAGCGAAGGGAATAAACACATGTTGATTTTCGATGCACGCTTTCTCATGTTTGTTTACCTTCGCCGCAGCCGCTCTGGACGTCGCTTGGCCCGCCGTGAAGGTACTGCCCCTCAGCCTCGCAAGGGGAGAAACCCCCGTTAAATCGACATAGGCATGTTTCCTATTCTGCCACCCAAAAAAATAAGTATGTCTGTTGGCCTGAGGTTTGAGCGCACGTCCAAGGGGTCGGACAAAAAGTTAACATTTGCTTGCGCCAGATGTCTCACAATTTTCATTACGACAAGGTTCCGATATTTTTTTCGAAAATTTTTTTAAACAGCTAGAAATCCTGACATTTTTTTCCTGACATTTTTTTTGGTAGCTGGAAACTATTTTTGTTACCTTAAGAAATGTTTTTTTTTTCTAGTGATTAATTATTGGCCACGCTCCTCGTCTCCACGTGCAAGGTTTTCAATGATCACGTCTACAATTCTTGTGTTATTTGGTTGCTATCCCAATTGAATCAATTTGCTCTGATACTAACTAAACAAAGTGAATTCTTTTTCCAGTCCGAATTTAATAAGATCACCAAATCAAGCATACATCTAGGTAGCTAAAATTGCCACCCATAACAAATTTTCAGCCCATATCACATTTCGATCTCCCCTTTGTTCCATTCCACATTTACACTTTTGGCTCGTCCTTGAATCCACCTAAATGCCATCATTTTTATATCCGCCAGTAACTTTGTCACATTGATTGATTAAATTGTTATTCCACCATATGCACCAACAAGTTACCGTACTGCCACGGAGTTATCTTTCTTAACTAACGTGCGACACTTAGACTTGATCTAAGTTCAGCCTTTGACCCAAACTAGTAACGATTCAAAGCGACTTTAGTGGAAGTTGCAAGTTTTCGTTACAAAGCTAACTTTGTATTATTATGAAGAGAAGATTACAAGAGTGTTTTTACAAGTGTGTGTACACGATTTGTAAGAGTGTTTGGGTGGGTAAAAATATGTCATCCATCACTTATTTATACTACTTGGATATATTCTAAATTCTTCTAGATAACTCTATACATATTATCTTAGAATTCTAAGATAATTCTTTCATAATATCTTAGATTTTTGAATTTTTCTATGAAAATATCTTGGATATTTTCATGGATCTTCTTGAAATTTCCATGGCTTTAAAAATTGTTTTAGAACCTTCCATCGCAACCAATTATGTAGCGCCTTCTAGAGATTTCCAAAGTCTTGATTATTAAAGTCTTGGATAAAAACTTCTAGTTCCTGGTGATTCAAATTTAGGCGGGGCGTGACATCCGCCCCCACCTAATTCCACGACGTCCTCGTCGTGCTTCTTGTGTCGTCTACAAAATTAACCTTCAACATATCCAAACATTGGCAAGTACCGTTGCTTCGATTTTCTTCCAAAGCATCCAATCGTTGGAAACACATGTCGACTAGAGATTCAATTCTGATAATAGTTGTCTCCATATCACCAAAGTGTTTTTCCAAGGTTTTGTCCTTGGACATCTCGCATTCTTTATTTGATCATTTTCGAGATTCATCTCGACCATGTTTCTCTTCAATTGCTACAATATTGCTTGCTTCGGTCACCATTCTAAATGAATCGTTGGCTCTGATACCACTTGTCACGGAGTTATCTTTCTTGATTTACGTGCGACACTTAGACTTGATCTAAGTTCAGCCTTTGACCCAAACTAATACGATTCAAAGCGACTATAGCGGAAGTTGCAAGCTTTAGTTACAAAGATAACTTTGTATTACTATGAAGAGAAGATTACAAGAGTGTTTTATAAGTATGTGTTTGTGTACACGACTTGTAAGAGTGTTTGGGTGGGTAAAAATATGTCATCCATCACCTATTTATACTACTTGGATAAATTCTTAATTCTTCTAGATAATTCTATACATATTATCTTAGATTTTTCTATGGGAATATCTTGGATATTTCAATGGACCTTCTTGAAATTTCCATTGCTTTAAAGATTGTTTTAGAACCTTCCATCGAGCCAATTATGTAGCGCGTTCTAGAGATTTCCAAAGCCTTGATTATTCAAGTCTTGAATAAAAACTTCCAGTTCCTGGTGATTGCGATTCAAATTTAGACGAGGCATGACAGTACATATTGATACAGTTCAACATCCTCTTAGATTTTGTTTGAGTATCCCAATTTGGAATATATCATCTGTTGTAAAGCAAAGATTGGGGGGACTTTTATCCGATCACCAATGATGGCACAAATCATGCTTGTTACTGGACAATGGATGAGTATATGCTCGTTAGATTTCGGGTATTCACCGCATATCGAACTCTAAACCGCACCTTCCGTTTGTAATGTCATGCCATGAAGATACATATTTTATCCAACATGGCCAATTCAAAGTGATTATAACAAATTCAAGAACGAGTAACCAAAGAAGCTTTCTTGCTTCTTGGATTGGAGAGAACTTTACAAGGTAAACTTGAATGAGCTTAGAAGGTCTGTTGTACAAATGAGGCAAACATCTACTTGTACTATTCTCGACTCTTAAATTTTATCTTCCGTATATATATCACATTCTCTTAGGGTAATGCGAAAGGAAACACATTTGCAACATGGGAAGCTATAAATTACCAGAAACGTTATTCGAGCAATTTATCATTGATAAATATGGAAATTTGTATATACAACAATCTGTGGAAAGGAAATGGGGAACAAATGAAGTAAGAATACAAAGCCATTTTGCTGTGAAGTAAAAACCTCTCAGCTTTAGTACAGCCTCAAGCTGTGGCTGCAGTCTTTTCTTCTTCCTCGAGTGGCGGCTGAAGGGTGCAGATGAGGTTGCGATCGCCATATACATTATCTACACGGCCTGGAAAAAAAACCAACCAAAACCCGTTTTAGTAACACTGAAATACAAAAAAATGAACTTTTATGCGACGAAAAAGAGTGAGAAACATACATGTGGTTGGCCAGAACTTAGCAGACCGAAGCCATGAAGCAGGGTAGGCTGCATATTCCCGAGAGTACGGTTTTGCCCACTTGTCACTCATGAGCACTTGAAGAGGATGAGGAGCTCCCTGTGAATGCCTCATGTACATAAGGTTAAAATCATAATTTTATGTCGTCTAGACAACGGATATCAGACAGTTGTTTTTCATTTAAAATCATTTAAGCTTCTGATTCATTTAATACTATTCAAAACTAGTGGAACAAAATACCTTGATGACATTGTTGTTGATATTGGCGTTTCCTTTCTCGATTTCAGCTATTTCTTCTCTAATGGAGATCAAAGCATCACAAAACCTGTCTAACTCTGCCTGCATACCGATCATTTTTATGCATTATATAGAATGGAAGATATATAGTTATAATCGGTTTCAGGGAAACTTTATGTAGGAGAATACCTTGCTTTCACTTTCAGTAGGTTCAATCATGAGTGTTCCAGGAACCGGCCATGACATTGTGGGGCCATGAAATCCGTAATCTATCAGACGTTTAGCAACGTCTTCTGGCTCTATTCCAGCTGTAGTCTACATTTCAAAATGTAAGGGATGTAGACCCAAAAACGTACTTTGTATACATATCTTTGAATTTTTGTAAAAGATAATTTGCGAAACATGATAAAGAAAACATATTATTACAAAAATAATCCAACTCTTTTTAATCATACGAATTAGGAGGTTCTTAATACAATTTGAACACACTTCTGATGACTTTCAACCACATAATAATTTATAACCCAAATCCACCCCTTTACAAGCAAGTAAATGGGTCAATATTGCCACCTGTAGATTTTGATGGTGGTGAGGAGGAGCCAAGCTTACCTTTAAGGGTCTTAAATCGACAATAAATTCATGCGCAACAATTCCATTGACACCACGGAAAAGAATGGGGTAGTGACTCTGAAAAGTTATCGAAAAGGAGAAACATTAGCTTCACAAGCATCATTGACTATGCACCCATACCATCATAATTTAATATTAAGAAAATAGTTACCCAAGAAACGGAAGAGAAAGAAAACAAACCTCAAGACGTTTTGCCATGTAGTTAGCATTCAAGATGGCTATCTTTGATGCATCTGTAAGTCCCTTAGATCCCATCATGGCAATGTATGTATATGATATGGGCAAGATAATGGCCGATCCCCAAGGTGCTGCCGAAATTGTACCAAGTGGCTCGGCCTTTTCGGGTGCTGGTAACCCTCCTGTCCCAACCTTTAAATCAAGTTTTTAAACCAAATGAGAACTAAAAACCATTAATTTTAATAAGAACATTATAGTAAGAAATAATTTAAATTTATTTTTATTTGGTGCTTACCACAGGATGAGAAGGCAAGTATGGTGCCAAGTGTTTTTTCACACCGATTGGACCCACTCCGGGACCACCTCCACCATGTGGAATGCAAAATGTCTTATGAAGGTTCAGATGACAAACATCAGCACCAATCCACCCAGGACTTGTTAGACCGACCTGCAAGAATTCAACTTATTCATATCCAATCTTGCTTCTAAAAGGCGTTAATAAGTTGAAGACCCTAATTTTGACCAATTTTATGCATGAAGCACCGCTTCAAGGGCCCCCAGGCCTTTGACAGATCGCCTCGAGCCTCAGGCGCACTTTATAAAACCAAGCATCCAATGCCATAAACATGTATAATATTTTATTGTAAAGTCGTAGATAAACAGTTTCAATATACCTGTGCATTCATATTGGCTCCATCCATGTAAACCTGACCTCCATTATTGTCATGAATAATTTTGCAAATCTCGTCAATACCCTCTTCATAAACTCCATGAGTTGAAGGATATGTTACCTGACATATTGAAGAACCAAAAAAAAAGTTAATATTTATTCATGATAAATTTAATAATCATTAAAACAAGTGTTCCTTTTTTACAAAGATGAGGATACCATTAGAGCAGATAGTTTGTCCTTATTTGCTTCAGCAGCCTTCCGTACCTCTTCAATATTAATGTTACCTTTAGCATCGGTTCCAACAGTAATAATTTTCATCCCGCACATAGCAGCACTTGCAGGATTTGTTCCATGGGCTGACACGGGAATGATGCATACATTTCAATGATCACCTCTTGCCTATAGTTGATCAAAGCAAATTTTCTTCAAATGAACTCAAAACTTGACAAGGGAGTGTGTGAATGTGTGTTTTGAAACTAATTATGTAGCTAGTAACTAAATAACCAAAACAACTTTTTTTATATTATAGAAGTATAAAGTTATAATATGACAATTCATATTTTAATGAACTATCTAATATTTTTCTATTTTATTTAGTAACAAATTTTTAAAAATTACCATCTAAAATTTTAAAATTTTTGTAAATAATAGCAACAATGGGAAATGTAAGTGAAAGTATTTAACTAGTGTACAATAGAGGGTTAAATAAGTAGTTTTTGTTTTCCCTTATATAATTAACTTTAACGTACATGGTATTTAACTGATTATTCAAACTTATAGTAATCAGAATCACTTTATCTAGACACTAAAAACGATTGCATAAAAGTGAAAACTAATGTACAAAGAAGTTGCGGCATACCATATGATATGCACGGATAACCATTAGCCCGGCATACTCTCCAGCAGCACCGGCATTAGGTTGCAAAGAGAAAGAATCAAAACCCGTGACAGTACACAACATATCACCCAAATTCTTAAACATTTCCTGAAATAAATGCCATAGATAATTGTAAAATACTTAATCTTTAAATTAGATTATAAATATAATTTCAAAACTAAAGTTAAAAAAGAAAAAAGACATGTTGATTACTTGATATCCTTCTGCCTGTTCGGTAGGAGCAAACGGATGCATATCTGCAAAGGCTGGCCATGTCACCGGCATCATCTCTGTAGTTGCGTTAAGCTTCATCGCACAAGACCCCAAGGGAATCATACTGTGGCACAATGACAAATCCTTTGACTGCAATTTGCTGATATATCTAAGTAGCTCATGCTCTGTGTGGAAACTAAGAAAAATAAAAAATTAGTCTAAATTTATAAAATCCAAAGAGAAATTAAAAAAAAAATCTCAAGAGATTTGAAATGGGAGGGTTGCATAACGGGTCAAGACAGTTTCGTATTTTTTTTTTTTTTGAACGGCCAACAAAAGTGGGTTCTTTTAGTACAGATACAAACAGGTCAGGTTGGACCGTTAGACTGACCGAACAAGCACTTTTCTTGAAGTATATTAATAATGAAAGTGTAACAATATAATATATTATTACAATAATAATCACACCTTTTTTAATAAAGTGACAAAGGAGGTTTTATGCATTTGAATACAATCTAGTTGACCTTAACTTTTTTAGTTAAGTCCTTTAGTTTAACACGTGTTACCCTTTAAAGATAAAACAGGACACAAATCAACCCATTTATTGGTAAACGGGTGGTCAAAATCATCAAAATGTGAGAGAATCATACGAGTTAAAAATTGGATGTGTCATATATGGAGTCTCCCTTACGAGCCCAGAAGGGATGACATTTTGAACCTCTGGTGCAAGAGATGCGGCAGTGAATGTTACCTACAATTCAACAAGAAACCTTAAGTTGTTTTCCAATAGAGAATGTCTCTATTTACAGATAAAAATAGTATCCATATGAATAAAATTCTCACCGGTTTCCCCAATGAGAAAACTTTAAACAATGTATCAACATCTTCAATGGCGGTTGTTTCATCAAATGAGACAGTAATCTAAAAGCAAAAAATATTGGATTAGCTTCAAGAATAAAGTCAACTGTTTGCAAACGTTACAGGTGGCAAAGATGGGCTGGTTGGGTAACTCAAATTTGGATACCAAGATCGTATTAACAAATCGAGTCAATCAAGAACAAGAGAGAGTTGTATTGAAATGGAAATTGGAAATTACAAGAAGTGAATTCGGAAGCTAGCTAACCCCTATTTAACCAACTAATTCTAACGGTAATCTAAACATTAACAAAAATGACATCTAACACCCTTCAACTTTCCTCACTTATACAGACAACACCTAAAGCTTTGCAACAGACAATTCCTTCACGACAATAGTTACCAATTAACTCCTCAAGTTTAGATAACTTGTCATAGTTAGCCACAACTTCCTGTTAACAAGAATTAACATATTTTTGATCCAAAATCTTACAATCTCCCCCGTAATTCTTGATCACAGAAATATCACTTAACTCAGTTGACAACCATAAGACATTAGCATCAAACACCAGTGACTCACAGAGTTTGTATGCATGATGTGTCTTACTCTCATCAAACATAAGTTTAATATTCCTGCATATTTGACTTACACTTTAACCACAGACACCACAGCACTCACTGCACAACCTGCACCTCAGTTGTCATGTCTTTTCACACCAAGCAGAGACCTCATTTCCTCAAACTTAGATCTTGCTAGCCCTTTAGTCATTATATCAGCTTTCTGATCTTCAGATCTCATAAACACCACTTTGATTAGACCTTTCTCAATACTTTCCCTGATAAAATGAAACCTTAAATGAATGTGTTTTGAACGACCATGAAACACAGAATTCTTCATTAATTCAATTGCAGACTTGTTATCCACTTTCAGCTCAACATTCTCTTGCTTGTAACCTGTGATTTCTTCTAATAAACCTGCTGACCAATAGCCTGACAAGCTGCTCCTGTAGCTGCCATAAACTCAGCCTCACATGAAGAGAGAGCTACAGTTTTATGCTTCTGTGATAACCAAGTTACTATAGATCCATTGAAATAGAATACATTTCCAGAAGTGTTCTTTCCATCATCACTATCCATCAGGAAGTTGCTATCATTGTATCCTTCTAGCCCACCTATCCTCCCTGCTTTGTAGTGCAATCCATACCCACTTGTGCCCTTTACATACCTGATAATATGCTTCACAGCTTTCATGTGACTCACCTTTGGATTCTGCATATACCTGCACACAATACCAACAGAAAAACATAGGTCTGGCCTAGTTTGAATTAGATATCTCAGAGACCCAACAAGTCTTCTATACAATGTTGCATCAACATCTTCTCCCTGTTCATCTTTATGAAGTCTAACCCCTGGATCCATTGGAACTTTTGTTTCATTGCATCCTTCAAGACCTGCAAGCTTAACCAATTTATTAGCATAAGCAGATTGTTTAAGATAGATACCACTAGAAGTTTGCTTGACCTCAATGCCCAAATAGTAACAAAGCTCCCCTAAATCTGTCATTTCAAACTTAGTTCTCATCTGTCCCTTAAACACACTAATCTCTTGATAATTGTTTCCAGTTATAAGCAAATCATCAACATAAACTCCTACAATCAATATGACCTTTCCTTTTGTCCTAACATAAACTGCCTGCTCATATTGACATCTTTTAAACCCAATTTCTTTAAGAACATTGTCAAGTTTCATATTCCAGGCTCTTGGAGCCTGTTTAAGCCCACATAAAGCTTTCTTGAGCCTATATGCCTTACCTTCACTCCCTTTAACTTCAAAACCTTCACGCTGCATAACAAATACTTGTTCTACTAGATCTCCATGAAGAAATGCAGCCTTTACATCCATGTGATAGACCTTCCATTTCTCTCTAGCAGCATAGGCAAGTATCAATCTTATGGTCTCAATCCTTGCAACTGGTGCAAAAGCTTCTTCATAGTCAATTCCATGCTTTTGAACATAGCCTTTAGCCACCAGTCTGGCTTTATACTTAGACACCTTTCCATCAGCATATCTTTTAATTTTATAAAGCCACTTTAACCCTATAGGCTTGCAACCTGATGGCACTTCCTGCAACTCCCAAGTTTCATTCCTTTGTATTGCTTTTAACTCTTCTTTCATACCTTTTCTCCATTCCCAACTTTTATTTGCATCAGCAAATGTCAATGGTTCATCTTCTTGTGTTAAAAGAAGCTCTACTTGTTCAAGTTCTTCCTGCCTTTGCCTTCCTAACTTAATTCTAGGATCTAGTACACAATCCTGCAGCCTAGGGGGTACCTTAGTACTTCTAGTAGAAGTCCTAGTAGCCACAACATTAGCAGGTTCAGTGGAACTTGAACTTTGATCAGCATTTGAGTGATGTCCTGTCTCAACATCCTCATCACCTTCAGACTCATCTGACCCATGCTCATTTCCTTCATCAGAGTCTTCACCTATGACAACATCTTGACCCCCTTGATGAGTGAAATCCATTTCACTCCAAGTTGTCATAGGATCTTTTCCTTGACTCTGAGAAGAAACAGACCATAACCACTTCCTTCCTTCTTCAAATTTCACATCCCTACTAACAACAATCTTGTTACTAGCAACATCTAGCATTCTATAAGCTTTTGACCCTTGTTCAGAACCTAAATGTATCATTGGGTGACTTCTATCATCAAGTTTCCTCAAACCAGGCTTTATATCCTTGACATGTCCAATACACCCAAACACCTTTAAGTGACTAAGGTGTGGTTCTTTACCTTTGAGCATCTCATAAGGAGTTTCCTTATTTTCTTTCAAAGCCTTGGTAGGCATCCTATTCAATAAGTAAACAGCATGCCTACCCCCCTCAGCCCAGTAAACTTCAGGAACTTCCATAGCCTTTAATAAGCACCTAGTCATATTGAGGACAGTTCTGTTTCTCCTCTCAACAGCTCCATTTTGTTGAGGGGAGTAGGGTGCAGTCAAAAGTCTATTTATACCATTCATCTTACAGAATTCTATAAACTCATTTGACAAAAACTCACCACCCCTATCTGTTTTTAAATTTTTAATTTTATTCCCAAACTGCCCTTCCACTTCTGACTTAAACCTCTTAAATGAATTAAATGCCTGGTTCTTACTAGCTAAGAAATATACCCACATATACTTGGTGAAATCATCCACAATAAGAAGGAAATATCTATTACCTGATCCTGTAGAAGGTGTAATAGGGCCACACAAGTCCATAGATAAGAGCTCAAACAATTCTTTACTCCTATGGGTTGATTCTTTAGGAAATGGTTGTCTAGTATGCTTCCCTGCTAGACAAGCCTCACAGACCTGTGAATTATGCTTTAATATTGGCATTCCTTTCACCAATTTTCCTTTAGACATAGCCTCCATGGTCTGAAAACTAACATGACCCAACCTGCCATGCCATAACCAAGACTCATCCTGCACATTACTCAAGAAACACTTAGGAGATCCAGTTTTTAGACTAACCTTATAAAGCCTGTTAGGTGACTTCCTAACCTTCATGAGCAATGAGCCACTTCTCTCATATAACCATAGGTGATCATCTTTCAGTTTAACTTCACACCCTATCTCAGTTATTTGTCCTAAACTAATAATATTGCTTCTCAACTTAGGAATATAATACACATTAGTTAACAATCTTTGCTCATGAGATTTACCCTCTAACAAGACAGATCCTAATCCCATAATCTCAATCCTTCGAACCATCTCCAAACTTAACATTTCCTGTAACCTTTTTATCTAATACAGAAAAAATTTGAGAGGTTTCCAGACATATGGTTAGAAGCTCCATTATCAAGATACCATACCTCCACATCACCTTTTGAATCAGATGAATATTTCCCTGGTAATACCTTAGACTCATCAAGGTACACCATCCTATCTCCTTCAAGATTTCCTTTTACCATGAGAAGTATAGGTTCATCATCTTCAATCTGTGAGAGATTAGATTCTTGCTCTTTAACAGTACTCTTACCACACTCACTTGCATAATGCCCCAATTTCTCACATTTGAAGCATTTAATTTTGCTTTTATCTTTCTTTGGTTTTCCATTATACTTCTGCCCTTTCTTGAACTTATCATTCTTTCCATTTCCTGAATTCTTAGAACTATCTCCTTCTCCAAGATTCACAGTCCCCTTATTGCTAGTTTTACCCTTGTTCTTATTATCCTTATATCTAGCTCTCCACTCAGTATAAGTGAGTAACACCTGCTCTTCTTTAGGATTACTCAATTTGCTCTTCATGCCTACTCTCTCTTCATAAGCCTTAAGCCTACCAACAATTTCTTGAAATAGAACCTCATCTAAATCTACAAATTGTTCTATGGAGGCAACAATTTGAACAAATCTCTCAGGAACTGAGTCAAGTAGTTTCCTAACAAGGATTGATTCCTCTATCTTAGATCCCAAATCAGCAGATTTTGTGGCTATAGTACTTAGTCTACCAACAAAATCATCTATATTCTCACTGTCTTTCATCTTTAGGGCCTCATACTCACCTTTTAAGGTCTGCAACCTAGCCTTCTTAACCCTATCCACTCCTATATGCCTAGTCTTGATGGAATCCCAAATATCTTTTGCCGATTCCAAACTAGACACTTGCAGAATTAAATCCTCAGGCAAAGATTGGTACAAATAGGCTATTGCAGCCGAATTCTTCTTAGGATCTATAACAGCACCCTGTGCTGGCTCTATAACATCCCATAGCCCATGAACATTAAAGATCGCTTTAATTTTAACAGACCATATAGAATAGTTTGTAGAATTCAGTACCGGACATTGGAGGGGAATAGTAGTGAAGTTCTCCCTTACCACCTGATTTCCGCGATTTCCTCCTGCATTTCCTTCTGCCATGACAGGGATTGATGATCTTCTTGGTGAAGGCCTTCTTGGGGATAGAATGAAACGATGAATTTTGGAAGAGGTACCGAGGATCAGAGATCCCCAATTTCAGATATCTTCGCCGGAGAAGACGATCAATTCGATTGCAAGCTCTGATACCAAATCAAATTTGGATACCAAGATCATATTAACAAATCGAGTCAATCAAGAACAAGAGAGAGTTGTATTGAAATGGAAATTGGAAATTACAAGAAGTGAATTCGGAAGCTAGCTAACCCCTATTTAACCAACTAATTCTAACAGTAATCTAAACATTAACAAAAATGACATCTAACACCCTTCAACTTTCCTCACTTATACAGACAACACCTAAACCTTTGCAACAGACAATTCCTTCACGACAATAGTTACCAATTAACTCCTCAAGTTTAGATAACTTGTCATAGTTAGCCACAACTTCTTGTTAACAAGAATTAACAGATTTTTGATCCAAAGTCTTACAGTAACAGGTCAAACCTGTAATTTTCTGTTGGGTTGACCGGGAACATAATTCATCCAAATTTCTTTAATTCTTTATAACTAATCGTTGTTTCAAACATTATCAAAAAAACAATATCACTGTAGTAATAATGTATTTTGTTAATAAAATGATTAAGGGATTTCAAGAATTAAATATACACTTTAGTAGACTTTCAACCTCCACATACCATCCTTTTAAGCTATTTTTTATGATTTTACCCATTTGACCGGCCCATTCATAAGTAATGGGTCAAAATTGCCACCTTTGGGAAGCATAATCAACAATGAAAACATGCTTACCGTGTTTTTGTCAACAATACGAAGATTCACCTTGTTTTTAAGAGCTTCTTCAGCTATTGCAGTTGAATCGGTGCATTTTATTTTAACAGTGTCAAAAAAGGGAAGACCTTAGACATCTACCGTCCCGAGTTTCTTTAATCCAGCAGCAAATGTTGCAGCAAGTCCATGGACACGTTGTGCGATTGTTTTTAGGCCTTCAGGTCCATGATAAACACCATACATAGCAGCCATATTTGCAAGCAATGCCTACATAATAACATGTGTCAATATTCCGAAAACAGATACCCAGATCCAGGATTTTAAACCAGGGTATACACTGTTATGACAAAAAGAACTGCAGCCTGCAGGTGATGCAACACAATAACAACTTCTATTTTTTATCTTTTTATACTAGAAAAAACATTTTTTTGAGTGACTGTCCCATATCATAAACTATTCTTTTCTTTTTATTCGTCTCCAAGCTTTAGGGGTGTTTAGATGTGCGTTTTGAAAATGAATATCCCTAATGTTTACTAACCAAGATCAAATAATCAACTTTAATATAACGAATTGTCATAGATGATGATAATTACAAAATATTATCTCGAAAATTATTAACTATTTAAAGTTAACACATAAAATGACCAACAAAAGACATTTTTGTGAGGAACTAAACCTCCTCCGAACCTGACCATCGGACGTCCGAACCTGGAGTTCGGAGCGGTTATTTTTCAGATCTGTTCTTCGGCCGAACGTTGTCCGAACTCGAACTGGAAATTTTTTAACTCGAACCAGACTCAGAATTTGATCGAATTTTGACATCTAAAGGCTTCTGTTAGGTAAAAACATGACTCAGAAAGACTCGATTGATTGAAAATCAATCAGAAACACTTTCAATCACCCATAACCGAAGGTTTAACGTCTCGAAATGAAGAAAAACGATAGATTTCGACCATAAAAAAGAGCCAACAGCTCTGATACCAACTGAAAAACCGTATACGGATCGATTCTATGGATGAGACGGAAGTTTTGTCATTGATTCGTGTCAAATGATTACATGACCGAAGGAGTATACAAACGTTTAAGCTCCGGGGGAGGTTGGACAGAACCTCCCCTCTCAACACAAAGACACTGGACAAAAACTTACAAAGAAATACAAAGACGAAACTATTTATACTTCTTCATTCTGTCCGAACTGGGTAACCTCCGAACCTGCTCCGAACTTCCTCCGAACTTGGAGTTCGGACCACCTTCGGACAACTCTGAATCTGGAGTTCGGCTGAGGTTCGGACCTCAGTTCATGTTTCTGACAAATCAGTCTGTTTGACAATTCGAACAGTAACGGCCACACAAGGTTCATGCATCAACATTATCTATTGGCGGACTATTTTGAAGGCCTATGCATTAGAATAGGTGAAACATAGTTGGGTTATTATTATATTGGGTCATTGGGGGCATTTTAGATGTGTTTGGGCTCAATTAGAAAGTATTTAGAGGGAGTTTAGTGGGCCTAGGTGTTTAAATACGGGAATTAGAGGGTAATTAGGGTTTTGAGGGTGGCTTGTTCTCCAAGTTGGAGAATCTCTATATAGAGGAAACCCTCCTCACATTATCCGGTTGTTGATTCTGGTTAGGTTGAAGGTGTACTATTTTCGAATTCCTCCTTGGATAGGATTGTTTGCAACCGGTTTAATCTTAAGTGTTTTCTTACAATCGGTTTGTGTTCTTTGTTAATTCCTTTCGATCGTTATTTCATTATTATTGTTTTATCGATTATTCTTGTTTCACCATTAACACTGGATTCTGCGCGGTGTTCATGGGTTGTAATATCACGTGAGGATTAGATCGATCCTTACAATTGGTATCAGAGCCAAGAAACTTCGTTTCGAGGCTCTCGTGATATCGGATTCAAGAGATTTGTGAACTAACAGGTTGAGTTTTGATTTTTTTCGTTTAGTCAGTTCGAAAAGAAGGAAGAAAAAGTGTGTTTTGTAGGTTTTCGAAGTGAGCAGGAGGTTCAGAATTGAAGAACAAAGCTTTTCGATCGAAACAGTGGCCTCGACCCGTTTATTCGATCGGATTCTCTAGCTTTCGGTCCATCATCACAGGCTTTTCGATCGGAAATCTGTTTTCAATTCGTCACTTGACCCGTGTAGCCGAAGTTCTGTCCGATCGAAAACCCTGCTTTCCGATCCAAGAGACTTTCCGATCAGTAGAAGGCCTTTTCGATCGACCTCTGTGGCTAGTCCCAGGTTCACGGGTCGATCGAAAAGTGTGATTTATGGCTCATCACAGCTCTCCGACTAGCCGTTACTCTGTCCGATTAAAAAGTCCACTTTTCGATCCATTCAGCTTTTCGATAAAAAAATGCACTTTTCTATCCATTCAGCTTTTCGATCAAAAAGTCCACTTTTCGATCCATTCACCTTTTCGATCAAAAAGTCCACTTTTCGATCCATTCAACTTTTCGATTAAAAAGTCCACTTTTCGATCCAAAATACATTTCCGATCCAGTGACACTTTTCGATCCAAAATTTACGCTAGAATTTCATCCAAAGAAGATCATGGCACACGTTCTACCAGGTATCACTGTATCTTCCAAAAACAATGAGGTATGTTTAAACCCTAAGTGTCATGCATTAATTAAAGAATGGGAACGTAAGTTCACTAATGAGAGTTTAAACCATGAGTCAACTGCTAGAGATGTTAGGGAATTTAAAGACCAGGCTAGAATATACAGAGAGAAATTAGAGGCAGTTCAGTTAGATGTTAGGAGCCTTGAAAATCAGCTGAGTCATAAGAATACCTATCGTAGGCTTGCTAGAACTAAGGTAGAAGAGCTAACTAAAGAAAAAGCAGAACTAAAAGCTAAACTGAGTACAACTCAATCAAAATTAGAGCGTCATGATACAATTCAAAGATGACGGAAGCTAGCTCTTTATTTTACAACACTAACGTTAGGATGAGGCATGTAAAAGATAATTCAGGTCTAGGATTAGGTTCTCAACAAAAGGATGAAAAATCCTCACAAACTGTTCCTATGTCGTTAAAGCATGAAATCATACATGAACCTAAGAAATCAGAGACCACAATTGAAGTAAAAGCTTAAATTGATAGGAAGCTTGCCTCATGTCCTATTAAAATTTTTGCTAATGTTACTAACCATACTGACAAACCTACCTCTTGTGCAAATAAAGTAAATAAAGAAGCTGGTTCGAAGGGAGAAAGTGTTTGTTTTGAGAGTCAAAAGTTTTCACATTTTAAAATTGATAATTTTTTGTCAAATAAGTTTGAGTCTGAGTTAAACTTTGCTAAGTCAACTATTTTTGATGGATCTGTTTCTTGTGGCATGTTTACATTTGAAAAATCAGATGTCAAAACTGTGAAAGTTTTGAAAAAGGGTAAGGGACCACGGGTTGCTGGTCCTAAACCCACCAAAGCTTGTGTGGCTGATAAATCTGATTGTGAGTTAAATGAGAAAAAGGAAAGGGAGAACAAACCTCACAACTTTGTCCCTTATCCTGAAGTCAATTCAGCCTATGACCAATACCAGCCGATACAGCGGGAGTATGTTTTTTCCACTCGACCCGAAGGCAAAACATATTGGATTCACAAAAATCATTCAAAACCCTCATGGCAATGCGCAACTATACCCAGACTCCCGCGTATCCAAAGAAACAGTCTTGCCATGTGTGTGGAAAGCCTGGACACCTGGCAAGAAACTGTCTGCATAGACCCTATGACCCAAAGTACACTATGCAGAATCAAATCCCAAAAGCCCAATTTGGTGGTGGTTCAAAACAAAAGCCTGCACTTTCAAACCCAAAGGTGTAGAAATCTGTACCTTTGCAGCCAAAGGTGTAGAAATCAAATCACAAAGTTAAGAAACCTCAAAAACAAAAACAAAGTGTTTTTAAAACTGATGATGTTTTCAAAGCTAAACATAAACTTGTCAGTTTTCCTAAAACAAAAGTGAGGTTTGAAGAGGATAGGTGGAATGTTTCAAAGGTGGTAAATCAAAATTACCAACCATAAGGAGTGGGATGTTCTTCTGGTGAGAGGTAAATCTAACAAAATCAGCAAGGTACTGTTTCAATTGGTTGTTTCTTCGCTGTTTTGATGTGAAGTATGGTAGTGCATGAAACAAAACCCATTTCTAAAAATTTTCAAAGGGAAAAACTTTGAAAGTTAACTCTGGCCAACTTTGTTTGGTTAGTAGACGTTTAATTATGTGTCAGTGTGTTTTCTTTCAAAATAAAAAATAAAAAAAACAAAATAAAAATAAAAAATAAAAATTAATAATAATAAAAATAAAAATTTAAAAATAATAATAATAAAAATAAAAAAATAATTTTTTTTGTTGCTATTAAAAATTCAAAAAGCAAGTGGGAGAATAGAAAAGATGGAAAAGTTGACCCCTCAAAAATTCTAAAAAATTATGCTTTTTAATTTTTTAATTGTCTGTGTATTTGAGAAGGTGGAAAGTAAAATAAGTTTCCGTTTTGAAGATGGCTGACACGCGTAAGGCCGATGTGAAAGACATGATCCATGGTGATATGTTGGTAGGCTTAGCTCTTAAATTTGAAAAGGTATGCATTACACACTTAAAGATAATGTTTGATAATTTGTTGGTTAACAACACTTAGGTTAATTACATTTCTATTTGACTGCATGTTCAAGTTCTCAATACACACGCTTCTCTCCAAGAGTGTGAATTTGAGCTCAAAAAGTCGGTGTCCCCTTTGTTTTGCTAAGCAAGGACCTAGGGATGCTTCGCGTGTATGTAAGGCTCTCATCTCCTTTGAGTGAGCAATGACCTGGAGTTGTCCATACATACGTGCTTCTAGATCACCTAATATAATATATATAAAAAATTTTAAAAAAATAAAAATAAAAAATACACCCAAAAGATGCCAAATAGCACATCAAAAGAGACCCTCTAGTGTCCAAATCCCTTAGCCTTGTCACTAATGCGTACTAGGTGTCATAGTCAGGTTACAGCCTGATTGAAACACCTCTGGGAAATTAGTTGACAATGTTTATTATCTCAAAAATCTATGTGATCTATTCTTTCCTTTCTCAACTAAGTCTCGAGCTCAGTTTCAAACTTCTGGTTCAAGTTGTGAAAATATGTGGTAGGGAATTTATATGCTTGATAGTGTGAAATAACATGTACCTAGGATTTGTTGAAACTCACTTGTTGTTCATAATTAATGCACCTGAAAAGATAATAAAGTATCAAATAGCATGACTAAGAAAAGGGTTGGAGTTTTAAGTGGATCAGTATATTGGCAACCACCTGGACGTGTTCGAGTAACAGAAGCTGAAAAGGGTTCCTCGGTCAGATTCATACGGTTTGATTGTCGGAAACAGGGTGTTCTGACCCGACGAATTAACGAACCCGACCGATATTAACCCGTAAGAGTTACACCCGGGTCAACAGACTATTAAATCTAATTAATTTTTAATTAGTATTAAACGAACTAAATGGTTAATTGAATAAATGTTAATTATTTATTTAAAACGACAAAACTATTTCGGCTAAAATTGCTCGTGAAATAAATGGACGGACTGATCAGTTGTTACCGGATTAACAGATTGATCAATTTAATGGATTAAAGGAAATCGCGACCGGGCCCAGTCCATCAGAGCCCCGGTCCGCGATTTTTAATTAAATATGGGAGAGAGAGGTAGATTGCAAAAGAAGTTAAAAAAAGAAAAAAAAAACCTAATCTCCAATCTCTCTCTCTCTCTCTCTCTCTCTCTCTCTCTTCTGCGCCGTAACCCCAGCCGGCTCCCCAGCCGCCGTCCGCCTCCAATCGGCGCCACCACCACCACCGCAATCCCTTGCGATTTCTGATGGATCCTCGTCTTGCCAGCATCTGCGCCCGACTCGAAAATGAAGCAGTCACAGCCCGAGCAGAAGCCGCAGCCCGAGCCGAAGCCGCAGCCCGAGCCGCCGCCGCGGCTCAAGCTGCCGCTGCCTCCACTCGCGCCGCCGCGTGACCGTCGCCTGGTGGTCCTCGCACTGCCGGCGTAACCGAGGCCACCGCATCCGGTCCGCTCCTCGTGGCCCGCGCCCTTATACCCGTCGGCTACCGCCACCGTGTCACCTCCGGTCACCGATGACGAGATCTTCGTGGGGACTATTCCGGTTGCTATCCCGGTGGAAGAAATTTTGTCACCACCACCCGTGGTAACCCTACCACCGGCTGCCGCCTATGGCCGCCGCTGCCGCCGTCGATGACCTGTCTCGCAGGTTCGAGTCAGAAGTCTCAGTTCGTCCTAGCGCGAGCTTGTTGAACCCGGGTGTCTTGAGCGGTTGCTCGGATCCCGCCAAGGTATATATAAATCGTTTAGATATTTAATTAATTTATTTATAAATTATTTTCTGTGTTTGTCGTGTACAGTGATTGATCCTGTTACAGTTGCGTCCGCGTGTTTTGAATTAAATCGTTTCCACTGCTAAATTAATCCAGTATTAGTTTATTTATTAAATTAGTTTCTGATACCACTGTTGGGTTTTACAATGGAAATCCGGGTGACCGATTTCAATTTTTTATTAAAACTAATTTAATAAATAAACTAATACTGGATTAATTTAGCAGTGGAAACGATTTAATTCAAAACAAGCGGACGCAACTGTAACAGGATCAATCACCGTACACGACAAACACAGAAAATAATTTATAAATAAATTAATTAAATATCTAAACAATTTATATATACCTTGGCGGGTCGAGCAACCGCTCAGACACCCGGGTTCAACAAGCTCGCGCTAGGACAACTAGACTTCTGACTTGAACCTGCGGTAGTTCGCAATTTCGACTTAAATCCAAATTGCGAATTAGAATTAATGTATTTATTTATTTTAATTCTATTTAAATTTTATTATTGTGTGTTACGGCCGAACCCTGAATTTTAAATTGCATAATTGTCTATGTCGTGGCGTGTTTATTTTTCTCTGGTTGGCCCAAATGTTTTGGCCCATTTATGTTTTTCAAATTTTGGTTTATTGGACCCGGTTTTAGGGTTTCAAAGTTGTACAAATTTTATAGCTAGGTTACAATTGTTGTAATTTTAAATTTTGTAAAAACCAAGACTCGAAGACGGGACACACGCCGGAGGGATGTCGAAGCCAGTGGGAGCTGAATCAGATCCAAGAACGCACAGGGTTGCCTCCTTGGTTGTTCACCGTTTGTTGTATTTAATTTTAAATTAAATATGTCCCTCATGATCTCGCTTGTATGGCTCGAGCGAGATCAAGACCTTATGTCGTTTAACACACAATATTCCATTCGCGACAACTTAGTAATTTTAATTAGGTTAAATTAATTTACTAGTCCCGGGTGGTGATAGGGTTTTATCGTTCGTGTCTGACGGTAATTAAATATTAAAAGTAATTAATATCCCTATTTGGTAATTCTTAAAACTGATAGTTCGTGCCATCCTATCTCAAGTCAAACTTGGAACGTATTTACCGGAGCATCAGTGTTGGAGTATTTCAACACCGCACTTGGTGCCGAGGGTACCTTCTAAGGTGAGGACATTGGAGTATTTCAACACCGTGTTATCACTTCGACCATTTAGGATTACTATCGCTTTAGACGTATATGTTCGTGGTGTTGGAGTATTTCAACACCGCGCCACGGATGTATATTGCTAAATTGGGCACGGATGAGGCTAACGTATCGCAAAATACAATTGTATGTATATAGCGGCCTCATACCGAGAGTTGTGACTTGAGTCTCACAATTGACAACCTTTGTCAATTTGATTACACGACTTTGCTCCTGAGGCTCATTTAGCGGTCTCAAGTAATGTCGTCTAAACGAATTCTCGATTTCTTAAAATAAACTTTACCAACTTATTTTAAAGAAATATAAAACATCGAAAATACTGATTAAATCTACTTTGCTTATTTCTGAAGGCTAAAGAAAACTCACCTCCATTAAGTTCAATGGTACAACTCGACCCCTTCACTGAGACTGGCTTTCTCGCATGGCAGACTACCCTGAGGAACCTTTTAAGGCTCTTCGGGAAACTCTATGTCATTGACCGACCGATCGCGAGTATTCCATCTTACTTGTTAAATGAGAACTCGCGGTCTGAGCTCCAAAAGCATACTGACGATGATAAGGACGTCACTGACCTGATGTTATCTAGCATGACTCAGGATTATCGGTACATTTTCATGGGGATGTCTGCTTATGACATCATTCGTAAACTCAAGGATTTATTTGAGTTGGGTCAGAGGACTGAGCGAGCCGATGCACTTTCACAATTCGTGAACTGCTCAATGGCTAACGACTCCTCTCCATACGATCATGTCATGCTGATGAAAGCGTATCGCGACAGGCTGATCGACCTTGGCTACTCCATCTCTGACGGGATGGCTCTTGATGTAGTACTCAGATCTTTGCCTGAACATTATCGTATTCTTGCGATTGTTCGGCTCAGTCGATCGAGGAGGTCATTCCGTTGATACCCAACGTGAAGATCAGGACCACGCCGGACGTGCTCAGAGTTGCTAATACAAAGATCTCCAAAGCCAAAAAGGTTAAAGTAGGCAAAGGCAAGAAACCACAGGTGCAGCCTCCCGAGGAGCGCCTGTGCTATGAGTGCAACAAAATGGGACACTGGCGTCGCAACTATCCCATTTACCTTACAAAGATGAAGATGACCAAGAACCCTAATAAGGGTTGCTCATCAGGTATGTCAATAAATGTTATTGAACTTTTCACTGTTTCCTCCAATTCATGGGTATTTGATACTGGATGTGGTTATCACATCGTTAATGTTTTGCAGGAACCTGAGAAGTGGAAGAAGACAGAAAAGGGCTGCATGGACCTCATCATTGGTGACGGGAAGAAGGTCCCAGTACTTGGTACTGGCACATATTCTTTTTCATGCTCTTCTGGCCTTGTAGTTACTTTAGTTAACTGTTTATATGCACCTGGTTTATCCAGAAACATTATTTCTATGTCTTCATTGTTTGAACAAGGATTTCGGTATAAATTTAATGGAAATGTGATTTCTGCTTACCTTAATGATATCTTTTATTTCGAGACTAAACCTCGACATGGTATATATGAGATAGATGTTCAAACAAACGATCAACTCTATCATGTTTCTAAAAGAAGCACAACTGATAGTAACGAATCCTCGTTATGGCACCATAGGCTTGGTCACATAAGCAAGGCCCGCAATAAGAAGTTGCAAACTACTGGGATCCTCGAATGGAATTTTGATTATCCAAACAGTATGTAGTTCAAGTATTAAGTGGGGACTTGCGGCTCTTTCATCAGCAAAAGGGCTATAACCAAGTTTAGAAAGCCTTAATCAGAGATAAGTGTTTATTATAGCCTAATGTTTTCTCTGTTTCGGATGATAAAAAAAATCAATAATAATTGCAACAGAAATCATCATAACATATTACTAAAAGTCTAGCAGAGTGAGCCTATGATCACATCAGGTTACTAACAGATCATAATAGAAAATCATAAAAGCAGCTCAAAACTATAATCATCATAGCATGTTATTACTACAATAGCAGCGAGCAACCTAAAATACAAACGATAAGAAATCTATAACAACAGCGTATGATCTATTTATATACTGAATTATGATGGCAGCCTAACAAATAACCAAAAATATACAATTGAGATTATGTTTTATGAAAATCATTACAGGAAATAACCATTTAGATTATGAATTACGAAAAACATTACTATTTTTCATTAAATTCTACTACTATATTAACAACAATAACATCAATGGGTAAATCTTACTAGTTGGAAGACATGATTAGCTATAGACCGGGATCCCCCTCTGCTTGCATTAATTAGCTTTCCTCTATTCATTTCCATTTGCTCGCTGTATTTCTAAAAGAATGAAAGTCGGCATACATATTAGAAGCAAGAAAAATTAAAGTACTAAATCACGGATAGTTATGATTTGTACAAAATAAGCATAGGTTACTCACCTGTGTTTTTTCATTCTCCCAGTAGTCGCAAAGATGATTCCAATCTTCTACACTCCTACAGTCAGATTTCATCATCGATCTTGCCTTTTGAGGATCCGTTCTTCCGTCATTCTTCTTCCAATGAGCACTCAAAACGCCTCTTGTCCGTTTCCATTGGGTATGTAGTTGATTATCAACATACTCCATAAAAACAACATCTTCCCGCAACAATGTGAATTTTCCTGCATTTAATAGATATGTCGAGAAGTGAAATGAAAATTAAAGTGATAATAGCTTCTCAATAATTCTAAGAAATAAATAATACTTACTTCTGATTTCTCATGCAATTTTTTTTCACATCTTCAGTCATCAAATCCCATTTATGGAAATTCATCGGACAACAACTCCGAATGACGATTCCACACTCGGTAGCAAAGTGTGTTGCTGTGGTCCCGACGAAGCGTTTGGTACCTTTATCCATTGTCAAATTAATTTTGTTACCTTTGCTCAGGGTAATTTTCTTATTTAAACTAGGACCGCGCCTTTTTCGTGGACCAACAGCATCCATTGCGGATTGCACTACCTGCTCTCCTACATGCTCAGGAGCGTCTTCTACATGATCATTTGCACGAGAATCAGCAGGTTGTTCTGCAAAAGAACCTGGTTAGAAATCCTGCTAAGGTAAGTCCCCAAGATAGTGAGTCGAAATGATTACGATAATAAAATTATTTCAATTATTATCTACTTTATTGAACACCTTGATATAGGAGATTTTTCATACATTATAGGTCAGGGAACATTTAACATGTTCCCATTTTAGGTAAAAACAATAATATAAGCTTCATAGAACAATTAGAGTGTCACTCATAAGAACCAATTAACTTAACCTGTAGATTGGTTATGTAAGAAATTATTATGTCGAGATACAGACCCAGTATGGTTCGTTATATACCTGTAAATAGTCCCTGTAGGATTGAGAGACTATGTCTAAGAATTATATTGAATTTTGGATATCATAAGAAATTAAGAATATAACTTATTTACTCTAAAAGGAAGGGTCGAAGGTAATAGTAATGGATGATGATGGTTTGTGCTCCAAGGGAATTGCAAGAGCATCGAGGAAAAGTTAACTACACTCAGGTCCTCAATATGTTCTATCTGGGTAATCATCATGATTCGAAAAGTTAACTGCTCAATACCTGCTAATCCAAGTTTGCTGCTTACTTTTTTTTGAACAGCAACATTAATATACCATTATACCAGGTCCAGTGATGTGAAGTGCCATTTAGTAGGACTCAAAAGTTTATGTTAAATCTGACCCTTCATTGAGTTTATGTTAGAATCAAATGTGCCACTTCCCCATTTTTAATCTATTTCATCTCAGAGAAAAAGTATACACAATTCTCTTACATGGAGCGAATATAAAGTAAATATAAAGTAAATTAGGTTCAAAACATGACTGCAAAGGTAAAACGCTTCGGTTCACTTAACCCATGATGATGAATATAACACGTATCATGCTTAATTTCATGGCAACTTTTTAAATGGAATCCTTCTCGTTTAAAAAAAAATTAACTCAGCATATGAAATTAGAATGGAATCTTTAAGAATGCTTGGTTAGTACTTGGTTAGGTAAGTCCCCAAGACAGTGAGTCGACTATGATCAGGATAATAAAATTATTTTAATTATTATCTAGTTTATTGAACAAAATGATGAGAAAATCTCAATTTGCAGCTCAGAGAAAAGTTCTCTTTTTTATCCCCTCAAAACTATCAAATTGTGTTCATCAAAAGATATGCTTATATGGGTATACAAGTAGTAACTAAATACAGATAGATAATAATTTCATTTTCTATCTCTTATTAGCTTCATTTTTATATCTCTTTTTCGGATACGCTAAGTAGATTTGGATGAATTGTATTAATTGTCAACTATATTTTGTTAGGTGATTGTAGACACCCTTCTCACTGGGGAAAGATATGTTACCATGAGAAAATATCATTAAAGATTACTTCATGTCTACATATTAGAAATATGCTTAATGAATGCCTCAAATCAGAGCATATATTCACTGTTGTTTTTTAGCACTTAACATGAAGGTGGTACTTACAAATGATATATAGCACATAGCCCCTTTTCAACTACATATAACATGATGCTAGTGATATGAGTTTGATAGAAACTTAAAATGAGTGCCATTTACCATTATTTGCAGCAATTAGGTTGTCACCCTTTCGTTTCCGTGTTGTGCGGTGTTTTACCAATTCTGTTTGCTTTGAATGTGCATTTGAATCCTCTCCAGTTCTTGTTCTTGTGAAAACCATTCTGACAAAAGCTACACATGAATTAAACTCATATGAAATAATAATCAGTTTATCAAATAGACGGATTAATCAAGCACGCAATATAGCTACTTTGTCAATGATATGAAGTATGAAGTGCCATGTTCGATCTCTTTAGGCATTTCATCGAACATGTGTTATGTGCATAGAAAATTGTAAGGATAAGTGTTCAAAGTGATGAATTGTATGCATATAAATTCAAAATCATAAACAAATCATACCTGATTGATGATGAGAAAAGGCAAAGAATTAGAGCGCAGATGTTAACTTCGTCGCCAAGTGTTTCAGAGTGCGTATATATATATGTATCAGAGAGCTTGGAATTTGAGGTGTGGGTGTGCGCACCATCACCGATTATCACGTGAGTTGGTTTTGTGAATCGTGGGCGCCAAATCAGTTTTCTCCGGTGAGAATAAACCGTAGAGTTTAAGTATGTTATCTCTATTTGAACGGAAATTTGAGATTTTGAGGATAAATGAGGCAACATAATCTTAAGTTTTTTTTTATAAAACATCGCATGTGATGCGATGACTATGTGAGATTATATATTATTTTGTTATAAACATGTAAATAAAATTACATTATTAACTCAAATTGTAAATTTAATTTCATTTTTTAATATATTATTATTTCTCCTCTACTAGATCAAATATATAACGTTCTTATACCGGTGTGTCAAAAATACCCGAACCTGATTTACCGGACCTAAGTAGAGTTTAATGTATGGTCGGGTTTCGGGTTAATTTTTTCTAAAAAAAATTGAGTTTCGGTTTAACCCTAATAAACCAGCTAATAGGGGTATGACGGGTTATTGAATGTAACTAATAATCTATCGGCTGACATTAGGTGACGGGTTAACCCAAATAGCAAGGGTTTAACGTATTTCCTAATCTAGCAATAATAATTTGAACCATCGGACAATCACTCACCCTGCTTAATAGTTAACGGCTTCAATTTCGCATCAGTTTTCATGATTAACCAGTAATGGACCTTAACAAATTGTAATTGACCAATAACAATCCAATTTAACTGTATATGACCAATGATGATCATAGTTAACTGAAACAACTGCTTGTCCATTAGTGACCTTAATTGATCAGCACTAACCCTAATTACCATTATGTATCCAAATTCACCCATAATAACTCTAACCAATCATTATTAACCAATAATGAAACTGTCACTTCAAAGTTAATCACTAACCATTTGATGCACAAGTTGAGTCTTAGAGGTTATGGTATAGATATGTTTTTATTTTTGAACTACATAGTTAATCATTGACCATTTGATGCCCACTGTGGTAAAACCTCTGTCTCATCTCTTTAAAATTCTACATTTTTTTGTGTTTAGCGGGATTTGAACCCATGACTTCCACATTAGAAGTTAAAGGGATATCCACTCCACAAAACAGTGGGGGATTTATGGTATAGATATCTAGAGCCTTAACTAACTCACATTAACATCAATCACCCTAATCCATCATCATTGTCCCTACATAAACACCAATTGTCCTAATAAACCATTATTGAATGTAACTTATAATCTATAGGCCGACATTAGGTAACGGGTTAACCCAAAAAGCATGGGTTTTACGTATTCCATAATTTATCAATAATAATTTGAACCACCGGACCAATGCTCACCCTGATTAACCGTTAATGCTTCAATTTCGCATCATTTTTCATGATTAACCATGACAGTAATCGACCTTAACAAACGGTGGGGGATTTATGATATAGATTTCTGGAGCCCTAACTAACTCACATTAGCATCAATCACCCTAATCCATCATCATATCATTGACCCTACACAAACACCAATTGTCCTAATAAACCATTATTGAAAGTAACTTATAATCTATCGGCCAACATTAGGTGACGGGTTAACCCAAATAGCACGGGTTTTACGTATTCCATAATTTATCAATAATAATTTGAACCACCGGACCATCATCACCCTGCTTAACTGTTAATGCTTCAATTTCGCATCATTTTTCATGATTAACCATGACAGTAATCGACCTTAACAAACGGTGGGGGATTTATGATATAGATTTCTGGAGCCTTAACTAACTCACATTAGCATCAATCACCCTAATCCATCATCATATCATTGACCCTACACAAACACCAATTTTCCTAATAAACCATTATTGAATGTAACCTATAATCTATCGGCCAACATTAGGTGACGGGTTAACCCAATTAGCATGGGTTTTACGTATTCCATAATTTATCAATAATAATCTAAACCACCGGACCATCACTCACCCTGCTTAACCGTTAATGACTTCAGTTTCGCATCACTCACCCTGCTTAACTGTATATGAAAAACGACGATCATATTTAATTGAAATGATCATGGTTAACCCGAACTAAACTAGACCCAATTAAAATAACTAGGATAAATTCAAATTTTATCCTTTTATTTTAATATTAGGTCTAAAAATCTTAACTAAGTTACTCAAAAAAAACATAAATATATATATGATAAAAAATGAAATTAAGAAACACTATCAGTTGCCTTTGACCCCCAATAATTTACCTCCAAATTAAGCATAATTGGCGGTCTTTAATAACTTTCCTCCACACCAATTTATTTCCCAATTTCCGTCAATCTAATTCTCGATTAGAGATTTTTTCCTAGTCATGAGTCGCCGAGTTCAACCTTGACCAACGGTTCCTGTTTACCGACGGTCATGTTCGCCGAAGTTATTGTTCGCCGACGCTATTGATTCACATTCAATTGTTGCTATCCGCCGGAGCTGTTGCTGTTCGCCGGAGTTGCTGTATTCCGGCGTTGTTCTTCCACAGTATAATGTAAGATTAACACATTCCTTCTTTCCAATTTCTATTGTTTCTCCACATCCATGCTGACATTCGGATTCATCTTATTGTTTTTTTTTTTGCTTAAATAACTTTTTTTTGGAGATTGCTGCATATTATATTTTAACTATTGTTCCAAGGCTTTCTCAAAGTTCTTAAGTCATAGAAGTTGTATGCATATTAGTTTACTAGGTTTTGTAATCTGTTGTGATTGAGGTTGATTTGGGAGTTTGTGATTGGGTTGTTTATATTTTTAGGCAAATCTAGATTGGTATTGAGATTAAAAGATTGTAGGTGTTTAAACTGAAATAGTCATTTTAACTGCAGAAAGCCAACGGGTATGAGCAGTTTGACCATAAATAAAAGTCAACTAGAGATATGGAATTTTGATAAATAAAGTTGTTGATAATTATTTTAGATGTTCATTAGCAAAAGATGATTCTTGGTTGTTATATGGTATGTTTAGAGTTTATTTATTTGTGTTCAAAATCTTGTTTGCCTCATTACTGACCTTAGTTAAAAAGACTCATTGTGTACTTCTAAATGATTTTTGATTAACACATCAGGTAGATTCCTAGTGAGAATTTCACAATGACCTTGGATAAGAGTTGGACTAAAATAACTAATAAGATAGATCCAACATTTATTAATGGAGCGATGGCTTTCGCAGAAAGGGGTAAGAAATATGTTGATAGTGATGGTCGAATACAATGTCCATGTAAAAAGTGTGTGAATGCAAGAAAGCACGTTCCCTCAGTTGTTGCTACACATATCATACATAATGGTTTTTCACCGTCATATAATGTATGGATACATCACGGTGAACATCTACCGGGCTATGAAACAGATGAAACAAACGATTTTGAAGATAGTTAAAACGAATCAGATGACGGTGTCCACGAGTTACTTGATGATGCGTTTCATCAAGGCTTTGAAACCGAATCCGAAAACGTTAGGGATGATCATGATCAACGTAGTAACCCAAATGTGGATAATTTATTTGTTGATATGGAAAAACCTTTATACCCGGGGTGTGAGGAGTTTTCTGTATTAGGTTTTCTATTGGAGTTGATGAACGTGAAGGTAACATGTAACATGACAATTGTGTCGATGGATATGATTTTGAATCTATTCAGCCGGGCTTTCAAGGATGCAAACTTGCCAAAGAACCATTATGAGGCGAAAAAGTATATACATACTCTTGGACTGGAATACGATATCCATGCTTGTAAACATGATTGTGCATTGTTTTGGAAGGAAAACGCAGAATTACAGAATTGTCCGGTGTGTAGCACTAGTCGTTATGAAGAAAATAGTAAGGGGAAGAAGAAACCGGTAAAAGTCTTGCATTACTTTCCCATTACAAGTAGACTTAAACGCTTATATACTTCTAGACACACTGCTAGGGAAATGTCATGGCATGATCGAAATAGAACCAAAGAGGAGGGGGTTCTTAAGCATCCCGCAGTACGGAAAGGCGTGGAAACACTTTGATGCAATGTTTCCTGAATTTGCAAATGATCCTAGAAATGTCCGCCTAGGCCTTGCCAGTGATGGTTTTAATCATTTCGGGGCAATGAGTCTTTCCTATCGTATGTGGCCTATTGTACTCATTCCATACAATATGCCCCCTTCGAAGTCTATGGTCGATGCTTCATTTTTGTTGACATTGTTGATTCTTGGAAAAAATTCACCAGGAAATAAGATTGATGTATTCTTGCGTCCACTCGTAGATGAGTTGAAACTTTTATGGGATGAGGATGTTGAAACATATGATTGCGACTCAAAACAGAGATTTAACATGCGTGCAGCACTATTATGGACAATCAATGACTTTCTTGCATATGGTTACTTGTCTGGATGGAAAAGAAGTGGATACAAGGCATGTCCAATATGCAATGAAGATGCAAGTAGTGTACGAATACAAGATAGAGATAGAATAGCATATGTGGGCCATAGACGATTTCTCGAACCTAATAACTCTTGGAGGAATGCACGAGATATTAATGGAAAGAGAGAGGGTAGGGATGCACCTAAACCTGTCAATGGAGATGATTTCTTATGTCAGTTGGAAAGTCTAACTATACATGATCAAGGAAAAAACACTCTCATGGTGGGAAAAAAAGAAAACTAGACGCACCCAGTACAGACTGGTCAAAGAAAAGCATCTTGTTTTAACTTCCATATTGGCATAAATTGTTAATTCGTCACAACATTGACGTGATGCATGTTGAAAAAAATGTGTGTGAGAACGTTCTAGGGACCCTATTAAACATAGAAGGAAATACGAGGGACAATGAAAAAGCTCGACTAGATTTGCAAGATTGGAACATTCGTAAAGAGCTTCACTTGGTGCATAAGAATGGCCGTTGGTATAAACCACATGCTTTATATGTTTTAACTCGTGAGGAGAGAAAACAATTTTGTAATTTACTCAAGTCTGTGCGTTCTCCAGATGGGTATGCCGGAAATTTAGCAAAAAATGTGATTGCTGAGCAAGGTAAGGTCTATGGGCTTAAGTCACATGATTGTCATGTCCGGATACAACGCATAATCCCAATTGCAATTCGTCCCTTCATGACAAAAAAAAATATGTGATGCGTTAGTAGAGTTGTCTCACTTCTTCAAGAAACTTACCGAAGGCACTTTATACGTGACATAGTTGGAAGTGATGAAAAAAAAGATTGTTGTCATCCTATGCAAACTTGAACGAATATTTCCCCCGTCATTTTTTACAGTTATGGTGCACTTGTGTGTGCATTTTCCTGAAGAGGTAATTTTGGGAGGACCCGTGCAATCTAGGTGGATGTATCCAATCAAAAGATTCCTCGGCCATTTAAAGAGATTTGTTAGGAACAGAGCTAAACCTGAAGGCTCTATAGCGGAAGGTTATGTTGTCAAATAAGCTATAACATTTTGTTCCCATTATTTGTGAGGTGTTGAATCAAAGTTGGAAAAACGTGAGAGAACTATTGACAAAACCTCTAGTGATGATCAAAGCTTCATGTTGGATGTTTTTAGGGTGAATGGCCGAGGGATTGGGAAGAAAGAAGTTCGTATCCTTCCTAGTGATCTTATGAAGAAAGCAATATGGTTTATCCTAAACAATTGTCAAGAGGCTCAACCGTACTTGGAGTAAGTTTTTTTTTATTTTTTATGTTTTGTTATGAATTAGTATTTAGTGTCGTATTTTACAGATTATTTATAATTTATCTACTTGTGACAGAGAACACTTGCAACTTTTAAAAAATAAACATCGGATCACGGATTTTTCTGTGATGCAACGGTTACATTCCCTGCTTGATTTGCAACACGGGTAACAATCACACTCTTTTTTACATACGTTACTATGTAATATTATATTGCAATCTAATAACATGATTACTATGTTAAAAATTGTAAACAGATTAGAGAGAACTATAATATAAACCCATCTCAAATCAATGAGGAGCTATATGCATTGTCTTCCCTTCCTGACAATCGAGTTATCTATCACAAAGGATACATAGTGAACGGAGTTAAGTTTTTAGTAAAGTCACGAGATGACTGCATGCAAACACAAAATTGTGGAATTACGGTCCCTGGCGTACACAATGATGTGCAAGAAGATTATTATGGATAATCTGGACGAAGTAATTGAGTTGTCATTTATAAAAGGTTGTCGTATTATTTTATTCAAATGCAAATGGTTCGACACTAATCATCAAAGAAAGCACGTGATATTTGAGCCTCATTTCATTAGCATAGACACGTCCCGAAATGCTTATATGGAAGATCCTTTCATTCTTGCAAGCCAGGCTTAACAAGTGTTCTATATAAATGATCCACTAAAATCAAATTTCCAATTGGAAAATCATTGACAGAATTGCCCACAGGCACTTGTGGGATATTCCAGAAGATGATAGTGCAGATGATTTGTTGGAAGATGTCAGCCTTCTTCGTGAAGATATTACGGGAGAAATTGTTGAAAATTTTGATGTTGAGGGTTTTAATGGCACTGTAGATGATTTTATTGATGACGATATAGATAACTCTAATCACAGTTTGAAAGATTTTGCTCCAGATTCATATTTGGATGATTCGGACACTGATATGCCCAATAATGAGATTGAAACTGTTAAGTCAGACGATGAAGATGACGATGATGATACACGATGATGATGATGATTGGTAATCTTCTTGCTTCTATTGAAAACATGTGCATGTGTGTTTGATGGTGTTACTGATAGGGAAGCCTTTTGACAGTTGATGATCTGTAATGGGGTTTTGATATTTGGTGTTCTTGTTCATGCCTTTGTTAATTTTGTCTTTCTTTTTGGTTCTATGTTAGTCTCTCTTCTAGGATTGCTGTTTTGTATTTTCTTTGCTCAGTTTCCTGCTGGGCTAGCTGCATCATATATCTGGTTGAGTGAGTAAAGTGTGAGTAGTTTAGGGACAACATTTTATGCAGAGCTCATGTGGGAGAAATAGGATAAATGGGTCAATTACAAGCAAGTGGAGGTACTAATGGAAGTGAGGGAGCTAATGTGTTTTCGGGTGGGATTAGGATGGTCATGTGAGGATGATGATGTTCTAAAATGGGTTAGGGTGACCAATGCACGATTAATGTTTGGAATTGTTACGACTGATCTAAGAATGATGTAATGTTGTGATGTTTAATTAATTATTTAAGAGTAGAGCTGGAGCAATGCTGTGATGATGTAAATTCAGGTTGTAGTTAATGCGTTATTTTATCACTTTGATAATTACGTTTATGAATACATTTGTTTGCTTTCAGTGGCTAATTTTGAATGATCAAAGACTATGGATGCTTGCTGCAAGGATGCATGGTTCAAGATGTTATTGTTTGATACATTTAGTTGCAGGAGGCTATATCAAAAAGGTATGATTTTCAAATTCTATGACTTTCTTGACATTCTCATGGAATCTCCGTTTATGCTTTCCTGTTGTTCGTTTATTTTGCTTATTAGCAAGGTGCCATTTCCTATTTTGATGCTTCTGTTTGTTATCGATTGACCTGCGTTTTTTGTGGATGCGCTTATGGACTGTTTTTTTTTCTTATTTGACCTCCATTGTCACGTTTTAATGTTTCTGTTTGTTCTCAGCTGTTGTGTAGCTCATAGTCTCCCGTGTTCTTTGTTTTAAGTATTCTTTCTAAACTTTTAATTTGTCATATGAAAATGTTACCGTGTGGCTCATAAGAAATGGCTGTAATTTGGTTGTTATCAGTTCCTCATGAGATTGTTATGTTATTTATGAGTTTGTTCTACAAACTGATTACTTTTTTATGGTTGCCTCTGGCCGTTTTACATGCTGTCATTTTTTGTCTTAGGAGTAGTAGTAGAAATTCTAAACTATCATGAAATTAATATTAAAGCATCATGTTTAGGACTTATGTGTATTCTTGGTTGTTCCTCTTGCATGTATCACATTTTTCCTCTCCTGCGTTATTCTGTTTAGGTGTGTTGTCTTCTTTCAAGCAGGCTTGCCTTAGTTTATCTGCTTACTTGTGAATGGATGGCACAGGGTAATGAATTAATGATTCTAGATGTAAAGAAATAGACGGGTCGCTTATTTAACAGATCAAAAAGAATCTCTTATGGTACAAGTCAGGTTGAACCGAAACTCTTCTTGTCAAATAAGTTTAATTTTTCATAAAAATTTTGTGTTAAATATGACCATAGAACTTGTGAAATTCTAAATATACCTCTTAAGATAATTTAGAGGTTTCATGATATAACAATAAAAATTTAACAGGACTGCTTACGTTTTAGCTAATGTTCTATTTTGTCCATTACACATAAATTCACAAGAAAATGAGATGAAACGGATAAAAAAGTATTTATGGGTCAACTTAATCAACCGATTCGACCCGTTACTCACTCGGCCGATTTTCCCATTGTTGCCAATAGTTATAGAATATTATGGCATAAAGATTGTGATCGAAACATTATTTTATTTTTGTCCAGAAACCAAACTAGGCTACAGAAGAAGCTCATGTACTTGGCTGCAATAGATGACTATCAACCAAAGCAATCTCCTAATATCATCTTCAGGTAATTGTCTAAACCTATGACACAAATAATATTATCACTACTTTATTAATTTATAATATAATTAGTCGATAAGGTTTGCATACAAGTTTCAAGACCCTGTTGTTTGAATGTGATTTTATTACTTATGCTTATTTATCTATTTATAATATAACCAACCCGAAATAAGGTAATGCAGCCGTATACAAATAACCTGGTATGGGAAGGGATGATTTTTATGGAATTGTGCTGATTGGGTGATAGTTGTATGAATTGTTAATGGGGTACCTTGGTTTGGTGATTGGGTATGCAGGCATAAAGGTTGGCAGATGAGGTATATTTGAAGATAGGTGCGCGTGGGAGTATGGGCTGCTACTGTGGATGTGGCCTAAGTAATGTATCAAAGGGGGAATATCTTAGTTTTGGCTCAAGATCTATTAAGAATGGCTGAGCTTTCATCTGTTTGTTACGACTGATATGGAGCTGAAGTTCATATTTTGCTGGGGCTCTTTTTGGATTGAATCAGTTTGAGATGCTCGTGCTAAGAAGTGCAGATTTATGTCTGTTGGATGCTTAAAGTCAAAAGACTAAAGAGTGGAGATGTGCCTTTTGTCCTTCTGGTCTCATTTTGGTTGGATTGTTGGAATGGTGATAATGTGTTTTCATCATAAGAGTTTTTTCTTTCTATGTTTGTGTTTCCTTCTTTTCGTTGCATACTAGGGATGGGCTCGGTACCGTACCATACCGGTTAGTACCGGTTCCGAATTTAACAAAATGTAGGTCCCGATTCCGGTACAAAATATTCCGGTACGGTACCGGTATCATGTTTTCGGTACAGTACCGGTTTGGTACCCACTTTGGTTCTTTTCCTAAAAGTGTTTTAACTTGAATTTTATAATGTTCTTAAACATCGTTCGTTTTGGGAATTTATATGACAGTTTTGACTCATGTACTAACACGCAATATAATAAGATGAACTAGATTTTTTATTATCACTTTACAAAACCTTTTAGATCGTAGCTTCTTTCGAATTTTGATTCTAAATGACGTGATACTGCTGCGCGATTGGAGTGGATTGCCAAGTTTCTCTTCATGTGTGATCGTAATATAAAACATTTATTTATAAATTATGATCCCTAACAAATAAAAACCTTTGTTTAGTAGGTATGGATCAAAAACAATCCTAGAATTATTGATTAAAAGAAACCTGTACTTAGTTTTTGTAACTTTTATTACAACCAGTGCATTTAACATTGTGATGTATTGCTGCGAGATGAGTCAAGAGTTTGTGTTTCGATGGTAAGGATGTGGGATGATTTTTTTTAATGTCGTGAAGATATTGGTAATAACAATGGTCAGTTTAATTAAACTTCATATAAAAATAATTAATATTCTAGGTACCGGTACCCACTCGGGTATTTTTTATCTTTTATCGGTACTGGTACCGGTTATTACTGATTCCGAATTTGGCCAAAATCGAGTACCGGTACCGTTTATGTTCGGTCGGCACCAGTATCGGTACCGGTACTCGGTTCCAAACGCTCATCCCTATTACATACCGTGTTGGCTTGGGAGGCTCTATTCTTGGGCTGTCATTTTGTTTTTGTATTCCTTCACTCTCTCTTGTAATTGCTAGCTCTTGGCTAGTTGTGGTTATATGTTGCTGTTTAAAAAAAAGACTAGATCTTAAAAAAACAAAATAGAAGAGGATGGTGTTCAGCTCTATAAATGATGCATCCAAAATGTTGTCTGATGCGATTCTCCCCATCTTTGTAACAACTCTATGACAATGGTCGATTAATAAATATGACTATTTATTAATATTTGGAGCTTATAAAGTATGTAGGTTAAAGAAAATTCAAAGAAAATTCAAAGAAAAAAAACTCAAAAAAAATGTATCAAACCCAAGACTTCAGATTCAAGAAACGGAGATGTTTAATAGCCTAATTTGGATTAGATAAAAGGAGGTTAAGGAAGAAAACTCACATCCAGTAGCTCGTCAAGCCTAATTGTCCATTCAAATAGCCATCTCAAATTATTATGTCTACACAATATTATGGAGTCTAAATATCAGTAGCTAAGTTCATATTATTTTAGTCTCTAATATGATCCCACGAAATGTTAGAATGTTAGTCGATTATTAATGACTGAATATCAGTCACTAGTTATTTTATATACAAAAACTGTTTGGTGACTGGATATCAGTGTCGAATAAGGTTATTTATAAAATCTTTAACACTGATTTTTAGTCTTCAACACAGTTCATAAATTGGCACAATTTCCTTCAGAGAATTAGACACTATTAATCAGTAACTAAATTCTTTTATTCATAAAACACATTCAAAACTGAATATTAGTACCTAATTAGACACGCTTTAAAAACCTTAACAACTAAATGTTAGTCTCCAGTATGTCCCTTGTTAAACATGGACTGAATATCAGTTGCTAATACAATTATACTATTTTCTATTAATTAGGGCCCTTAATTTAGACTAAAATTCAGTAACCAAAGTTTTCCCTTCCAATATAGTTTATTTTAGAGGGAACTTTGTGACTGAAATTTATATACTGAATTATGATGGCAGCCTAACAAATAACCAAAAATATACAATTGAGATTATGTTTTATGAAAATCATTACAGGAAATAACCATTTAGATTATGAATTACGAAAAACATTACTATTTTTCATTAAATTCAGTATATAAATAGAATTTAACTCCAACCTATCATCAATTCATCATATAACATCATATTCATACTAAAAATCAATCGATAGAACCAATTTAACAACTCTAATAAGTAGTAATCTAGCATGGAGGTTCAAGTAGGGGAATTTGGTGACTACTTCACCAATTACTAATCAAACTAGAAACTTATGCCACAAATGATGTTCCTAGCATCATAAGATTCACAATACATCAACAATTTGCAGATTTAAGGTCCTAATTTTAGTGACCTACACATGCATTAATTTAGGGTTTAACTTACTTGATGAAATTGTGTGATTAAAGGAAGGATTACACTTCCAATTCCAAATCTATAGCCAAAATTGCACCCTTGAGCCTTAAGATTGCAAAATTTAGATTTTTGAGAGTTGGAGAGGGTTGAGTCGAGATGCAGATCGTGATCTACGATATGCGATCTCCCCCTCCTTCAACTCTATTTTGTTTATTCCATTATTCCTAAAAATAATTACAATTCTGGCCCCTAAAGTTTCAACCTTTTATTTCATTTAACCTTAATACCATTTTACACAATAAACCCCCTAATTTCTCATATGAGTAAATTTTTTTTCTAATATTAGGGGTCACTTTAGCTATGAAATTAATTTAACTAGACGTTAGCGTGAAATTTAATTATTAAAATTGTGGGATGTTATAACTCCACCCCCTTAAAGGGGTTTCGGCCCCGAAACGATTTACATGCTAAATAAATGAGGGTAGTAGCGTTGCATCTCCTCTTCAACTTCCCACGTTAAGTCGGAGCCTTTGTTTATGCTCCCATTGAACCAACACTTGGTTCACTTCTTTATTTCGTAGCCGCTGCACCTTGCGATCAAGAATCGCTATAGGCCTTTCCACATAGTTAAGCTTTTTGTCCACCACCAAATTGTCTAAAGGCACATATACACTTTCATCCACTAAACACTTTCGTAGGTCTGACACATGAAATGTATTATGGATTCTACTCAACTCTTCGGGTAGTTCTAGTTAGTAAGCCTTATTACCCACTCGGGCCAAGATTTTGAACGGTCCTATATACCTAGGACTTAGCTTACCCTGCTTTCAGAAGCGGATAACATCCTTCTAAGGGGATACCTTTAACAACACCATATCTCCTTTTTCGAACTCAATAGGTCTTCACCTTTTGTCCGCATAGGACTTTTGCCCTATCTTAGGCCGCCTTTAAACGTGCCCTTATCTGTCAAGCTTTTCAGAAGCTAGTTTAACTACTTTCTTACTAGCAAGCTCACGTTGCCCAACTTCACCCAAACAAATGGGTGTTCGGCATTTCCTACCATATAGCATTTCTTAGGGTGACATTCCAATGCTAGAATGGTAACTATTATTGTAAGAAAATTCGACGAGAGAAAGGTAATGATCCCAACTCCCACCAAAGTCAATAGCACATGCCCGCAACATGTCTTTTCAAGTGTTTGGATGGTTCTTTCACTTTGTCCATCCCTCTGAGGGTTGTGTGCGGTACTAAGCAAAAGTTTTGTACCCAACCACTCCTGAAATTCTCTCCAAAACTAGAGAGGTGAACGAGGTGTCCCGGTCAGACACAATCGATACGGGTACCCCATGGCGTGATATTATCTCATTGATATACACATACGCTATTCTTTCCGAAGAATAAGTCTCTCGGATTGGGATAAAATAAGCACTTTTGGTCAATCTATCAATAATAACCCATATAGCATCAAAACCCTTGGGTGTTTTAGGCAGTTTGGTTAATAGATCCATAGTCACGTTCTCCCATTTCCATGTTGGAATTTCTAACGGTTGGAGCTTGCCATACGGCTTTTGGTGCTCCGCCTTGACTTGCAAACAAGTCAAACACTTTCCCACGTACTTAACTATGTCCCGCTTCATATCGGGCCACCAATAGTCATGTTTCAAGTCGCGGTACATTTTTGTCGCCCCCGGATGAATCGAGTATCGCGACTTATGGGCTTCATCGAGTACAAATTGTTTCACTTTACAAGTGTTTGGAACCCAGATTCTCCTGAACCTGGTTTTAAGCCCACTTTCTTCTTCCACCAAGTTTTTCACTTGGCCCACAATTCGCTCTTTCTTTTGATTCTCTTCTTTTATTGCTTCAACTTGAGCTTCTTTGATTTTGGTGATTAAATCGGGGGTTACCACCAGTTTCATCTACCGCACCTTAATATGAGCGTAATCCCCTTTTCGACTAAAGGCATCCGCTACCACATTGGCCTTGCCCGGGTGGTAGTGAATTTAACAATCATAATCCTTGATGGTCTCGGGCCATCTTCATTGCCACATATTTAGCTTTTTTTCTCGAAGAAGTATTTGAGGCTTTTGTGATCGGTGAAAACTGGACATTTCACCCCATATAGATAGTGTCGCCATATTTTCAAGGCGAACACCACCGCCGCCAACTCTAAACCATGAGTTGGGTAGTTTAGCACATGCACTTTTAATTGCCTCGATGCATAGGCAATTACCTTGCCCCGTTGCATTGTAACACAACCAACGCCCATTTTCGATGCATCTAAGTAGACCACCATATCTTTAGTTCCCTCCGGGAGGGTTAAAATCTGTGCTTGCATCAATTTCTGTTTAAGGCTTTGGAAAGCCTCTTCTTGCTCGGCACCCCACACAAACTTGGTGTCTTTACGAGTCAATTTGGTCATGGATAGGGCTATCTTTGAGAAGTCTTGAATAAATCTCCGATAGTAGCCCGCTAACCCGAGAAAACTCCACACTTCTGTCGGATTCTTTAGGGGTTCCCACCTTGTGACCGCTTCTATCTTTGTCGGATCCACCATGAACCCTTCAGCACCAATTACGTGGCCTAGGAATTGCACTTCCTTTAGCCAGATGCACAATTTGAGAATTTAGCATATAGCTTTTGCTCCCTTAACTTCTCTAGTACCTCCCTCAAGTGGTTAGCGTGCTCCACTTCACTCAGGGAGTTTACTAATATATCATCGATGAACACTATCACCGACTTATCTAACATGGGCTTGCAAATCCGGTTCATGCGATCCATGAAGGTCGTGGGTGCATTAGTGAGTCTAAAAGACATCACCAAGAATTCATAATGCCATATTTTGTTCTAAAGGCCGTTTTGGGAACATCTTACTCTCTCACCTTCAGTTGATGGTACCTCGAACGTAGGTCTATCTTCGAGAACCATTTTTCCCCTTGGATCTGATCGAACAAATCATCAATTCTGGGCAACGGGTACCTATTCTTCACTGTGAGTTTGTTCAACTCCCGGTAGTCGATGCACATCCGCATGCTACGATCCTTCTTCTTGACAAATAACACTGGGGCTCCCCATGGGGAAACGCTCAGCCAAATGAACCCTTTATCCAATAGCTCTTAGATTTGAGTCATCAACTCTTGTAACTCTGCCGGTGGCCAACCTATATGGAGCTTTGGCCATCGGCTTAGCATTTGGACTAAGTCGATTCTGAACTCCACCTCTCTATCAGGTGGTATCCTCGGTAAATCGTCCGGAAACACATCTTTGAACCCCCGTAGTACGGGTAAGTCATCAATCATTGGGCTTTAGACAGTCTTATCCGCCACTATTGCCAGGTATGCCTGCCATCCATGCACCATAAGGTTCCTTGCTTCCAACTTTGAGCATAAAATTGTAGCATTCTGCTTTTCACCATAAATGGTGACTTTGCTCCCCTTTGGCAAAGATATCTCTATTGCCTTCCGGTCACATATGACCTTTGCGTGGTTGCGGGATAGCCTATCCATTCCCACAACCACCTTGAATTCTCTCATCGCCATTGGATTGAGATCTATCAAGTATTCCTCGTTGCCGATAGAAATTTTGCATCCCTGACATACATAAAAATCAAGAATAGTCTTATCATTAGCTATTTCTACCTCTAAGGGCACATCCAATTTTTCAATTATAAACGAGGGATGCTTAATAAAATCATAAGAAACAAATGACATGTTAGCTACCGTATCAAATAATACGTGAGCAGGTATTGAATTAACAAGAAATATACCTGCCACCACGTTGGGGTCTGATTTGGCCTCTTCGGCCGTAAGTTGGAAGGCCCGGCTCGTAGCTTTCGACACTTCCGTTCTTCCCCCACTTTTCCCCCCTCCTTCTTGACTTTTGGGCATTCTTATTTCTTGTGCCCTATCTGATAACAGTTGAAGCATCATGGTGCTTCAGACGGGCAGTTGGAGATGACGTGACCCTTCTTGCCATAATTTATGCATGGACGATCTTTGAATATGCACTCCCTCGAGTGCCCTTTACCACATACTTAACATTTAGTGCCAACCCCCCCCCCCCCTTAAAGTCCTTCTTCTTGGACGAGTCACCCACCTTTTGCTTTTTGAGGGGATTAGGATTCCCCCCAGTGGGTTTTCTTGCTTCCCGAGCCTCTTCCCGGATAATATCATTTTCTCTTGCTCGAGCGGCATTGATCATATGTTCCACCGTAGTAAATTGATTAAGGGGTGTGAAGTTCTTAATATTTGCCTTCAGCATGTTTTGGTAGAAGAACATTCATGCCCCTTCAGTGGGTAGCACATCTGAGCAGAATTTCACCCTATCCAGGTAAATTCCAGTGATCTCAACCACTGTTTGAGTATCCCCTTGCTCCAGCTTGAGGAACTCCTGTTTAAGTTCATTTACCATGGAGGGCGGGCACTGATGTTCAATAAACAATTCTATAAGTTCCGCCCAACTTAGGGTGTTTGCCACCTCCTCCCCTTTTTCTAGGACTTTTGCGTCCCACCAATCCTTTGCCCGATCTACTAGTAGACCCGTGGCAAAGATGACTTGATCAGCTGCCTCACAATGGCATCTTCTAAATACCCCCTCCACATTGGTCACCCAACGATAACATGCTATCGGGTCCGCATCGCCCGTATATTGTGGGGGTTTACACGCCACGAAGTCTTTGAAGGGGCTCCCCTTCTTCTTGGGCGTGCTTGCCTCCATTTATCTAGGAGAGCCTTCTTCAGTTCCTCGAACTTTTCGTTCAAGGTTTTAAGCAGATCCTCCTGGATCTTGTGCACATATTCGGGGATGGCTGTTTGAATTGCCCTCCCCACTTCATCAGATATCTGGGCCCTTAAGGCCTCTCTTCTCTGTTCCTCTGTAGCATCACCGCCATCATGGTCCGTTATTGATCTACAAAGTTAAAATTTTCATTAGCCTTGCAGCTGTTATTTACCCTTGCCCGCAACAAGGTTTTTATAACGTTATATTGGTCGTGGCCAATATCCGCCCACAGGTTTATACGAGTTTTCAAGCCTTACCTTTACCCCGTTTCTACCTGCTTCACTTCACTCACACACTTCCCGATTCAGGTGTGAAACACCTCCCCGTGCGTTTCCCCGAGTGATAGCTAATTACTTCACCATTACTGGCATTCATAGAAATCATTTATTCAATTAAACATAGGTAATGGTATTAAATTCAGGACTACTTTCCTTACCCGGATGCTTCGTCAAGTTTGAACCGATCACTTTTCCTCGTTCCTTGAGCACAAGGTTGTTGAGTTTTAGTACTCCTCAGAGTACTTAAATCGCTCAGACCATGTCTCTGATACCAAATTGTAACACCCATATACAATTTGATACCAAACATAACCATTTACTTCATTAAAATCGGTCCCAGAAAATTTTTGTACAAAAGGTGTTGTTTGATAATCATATAATACCATCACGTGGTATACATTTACATAATATATCCTTAATAAGTTTGACATCCAAGAGTTGTTCATCAACTTATACATAAATTCATTAAACCAAAACACAAACATAAACAAGCCCATAAAATATCTAATGCAAAAGCCTTATATTTTCTAGGTCTCTACAAAACCCTTCAGATGGAGGAGTGGGTCCTGCGCAAGCTTTTGATTACAACTAGTTCTTTATCCCATTTGGCTTGGAACCAGTTATAGCCGAAGAATTGTTTGATGATACAATTTCAGGAACTTCAATTGTTCATTCTATCTCCAAATCCTCTCCAGTTGCTTCTACTGACACAGTGACAACACCTGTGACCGAAACAAATGAAGCTGGAGATGATGATGAATCAGATCCAGACCCAGGTACAGGAGCGGTAGAAGAACAAGAAGCAGATACAGACGCAGAAGCAGAGACTAATGTAGAACCCGCACATACAAAAATACCTCCAGAAATCCCAGTTCAAGCAGTTGGTGAAACAAGAATTCACAAGTATCACTCCATGGACAATATCATTGGTCCTTTAGCATCTGGGGTGATAACAAGAAGCAAATCAGGAGCTATAAACCACTGCATGTACACATGTTTCATATCTCAAGTGGAGCCACCCAACATCACAATGGCTCTGAAAGATCCTAGCTGGGTAGAAGCTATGCATGAGGAATTGAACCAATTTTCAAAGCTTCAGGTATGGAGGTTAGTGGAGAAGCCAGCCAACAAGAAAGTCATCACAACTCGATGGCTATATAAGAACAAGAAAGATGACAATGGGGTCATTGTCAGAAATAAAGCAAGGCTGGTAGTACAAGGGCACAAGCAGATAGAAGGCATTGATTATGATGAAGTGTATGCACCAGTGGCGTGTTTGGAAGCAATCAGAGTATTCCTGGCTTATGCCTCCTACATGAATTTCATTGTCTATCAACTGGATGTGAAAACTGCATTCCTTTATGCAGAAATGGATGAAGAGGTGCATGTGGCCTCCTGGATTCATTGATGAAGAACATCCTTATCACGTGTACAAGCTAGACAGAGCTCTTTACGGACTACATCAGGCCCCGAGGTCCTGGTACACAACTTTGACAGATCACCTGCTAGCTCATGGATACACAAGGCGAATAGTGGATCAGACACTGTTCCGAAAGGAGGTTGATAGGAAATCTACATCTGCTGGAGCACAGTTCTTCGGAGACAGATTGGTGGCTTGGTGGAGCAAGAAGCAGCACACGGTGTCACAATCCACAGCTGAAGCAGAAGCAGATGCAGAGACCTAGATTTTGAGGCTTTTGCATTAGTTACTTTTGTCTAGTCTTTGGGTTATTTTGATGATATTTGGGCTAATTAACACTTGCAATTGGGCTAGTCTAATGTGGTTTATGGGTTAAAGGGCCGGCCGGTTTTGTATAGTGATGGGTCCGGTTTCAATTTTGTATAGGGTTAAGAGAATGACTTGTTGATCAAGCATATGCTCTCCTGTATATAGAACCCTTATCACAATGTTTTAGGTTGTTGATTGTGGGTGATTGAAGCTGTAACCTAGGGTTTACAAATTCTCATTGGTGTTTTGAAACCGGTTTTGTTCAAGCAATCTAGTATTCTTTGTTAATCGGTTTGTGTTTGTTTTCATTATTTTCATTAATCGTTATTTAGTTATATTGTTTATTGTTCTTGAATCACCATTAACATCGAATTCCGCACGGTGTTCGTGGATTAGATATCGCGTGAGGGTTGAATCGATCCTTACAAGTTTAAGTCTAGATACCGTGCTTGTATCTAAATCTCTTAAACCAAGGCTCTGATACCAATTTGTGGCGTCCGGCTCCCGGCTTAGCTCGGGAGACATCACCCGTCAGATTTACTCATGAACACATGGCATAAACAGAGATAACAAAGCAGCGGAAACTAAAATTTACTTAATAAAGCCAAGTTCTAAGTTCATACCGAGATAAATATATCAAACTACAAAAGGATAACTACGAAACTACAATTACTCATATTGCCAGCACATCACAGCTCCTCCACAGCACCTCCAGATAGCCTGCTTGTCCTACCTTGCTCACTCGTAAGGTTTGCCCTTACTACAAAAGGCCTCTTTTGTACCTGATAGTGCATACTAAAAACCGTTAGCTTACGCTGGTGAGTTCTAGCTTTTAAAACATTTATCTGGTTAGATACTTTCTTCAAAACACTTGAACCTGCTAAACCCCTTTTACATCAAACATTCAATTAGTATAAAACATAACAGGATTATACACAACATACATTCATTCAAAACTAGGCATGATTTTCATTAGAAAACGACCATCCCACTATTCTTTCTAGTTATGGTAACTAATCTAACCCTTAATTTCTATCACTTTTCATGACAACATACGCTAGCTTCCATCTGCTATTTTACAAGCAGAGATTTAACTTTTATCCGCTACCTTATGAGCAGAACATACCATACCTTATGAGTAGAACATACCATACCTTCGTCACTTCTAGTATCATGTACTAATAGGAGCGAGATAGTATCGCTAACTGCCTAGCAGCTTCCTCACGCTTCTGATCGGTCTTACTGCAGCGGCCAGTCGTACCACCTTCTGCATTCTCTTTCGGTGACCCTTACGGTCTTTTCTTCAGGAGCCTTGTTCAGGAAACACTACCCCCTACTCCCTTATAATATTCCCTTCCCCCCTTCGGGGACCTATTTCGGGAGCCCTCTCAGTACTGTCAACCCTTGTGACCTAACGAACAACTCAAGCAAGACATTCTCTTCTTTCCACCTTGAACATCTAAATAGCGATACTAACCTCCATAGTTTTACTTCTCATCCCTAGTCCCTCACCGGTTTATCCAATAGGTGATTCCTACCCATAAACACTATTGGTTTTGTCTCACTATCGCTCGTGACTTCTACCTGCACGGGATTAACTCAAGCGTCAATTCCTATTATAGCTCAAGAGTTGGCTAACATAGCATGCATGTGGTCCCCCCCCCCCCCCATGCATAAAACCCCCACTACGCCCACTGATACGGCTAACCCATGAATATGGATCGTATCACTCATACTAAAATACATCCGTATTCAACCTCCAAGCATATGACTGTCTCACATACACCCGTATACGGACGTAGTCATACATCCATTTGACTACGGCCGTATTACGTATATTAAAATACGGGTGTATTCATCCTATCATAACCTAGAATTTGCCATTTGATCGAATTTAGTGGTTGTTTGTCATATTTCTCATTACCAGACATTCCTCCATGTCACATTAACATTTTTCCCATCATACAACCACTAAAACAACCCAATAATCCTTTGATTATGCATGCAAACCCTTAACTTTCCAATTTTAGAAACATATCATGCATGAGGAAACTAACCTCAAAATTCTGGCCTCCTTGATGACAAAAAAACACTCTATCAACCTCTGATCATCCTCTTCTTCTCTTAAACCGACCCAAATCACCAATTCATGATTAAAACCCTAAAATTTCTTAAAACATGATCAAAACTAAGATTAAAACTTACCTTGAGCATCCAAGACCTTAGGCACTTGATCTCAGCCTTCAAACAGCCTTTGGGAAAGGCTCTTATGCGTCTGGAATGGAGCAAACAAGAAGAAATAGATAAAATGAGCAATTCTGCTCGAAATTGGGGGTTTTTATATGTCTGGGCACGATACGGGCGTATCATGTTTACCCAATACGGCTGTATGAAAAGTGTCCAACACGTGTCACCTTAAAAATCAACTCGCTAGCATTGGATACAGTTGTATCATATATAAGGCCATACGGCCGTATCGCGCGTTCGTCAGAAAACCCTAAAACTTGTTTTCGCGATCCCCTCTTCGTTACAACTCGGAATTAAGTCCCGTTCTTGCCCACGTTCTTCATTTTTAATTCTCTCTCATCTCCAAGTGATGAAACCTTCATAAATCCCATAAATCATTGGATCCATTACTAGCTCGAGAAATCGGGGTGTTACAAACCACCACCATATTACATTTGCCAGATCATATCCCAACCAATGTTTTCTTGTCCGACGAATCTTCAATCCAATTCTCTACGCTATTCATGTCATCTTTCTTGTTCCCTTCCGCCATAGTCTCCCTGTGAAGACTATACGAAACCTCACCTCCGCTACCAACATCTTCAAACGAGTGCAATCGAAAACTTGCTGATTAGGTAACAATGCAAGCTTATTTTCAATTTGAGCCTCTGTGCTTTTGACGATTGATTTTTCTTGGTATGGGGATTTCGGGTTACTGATTATGCAAACGAGAACTAGGGTTGCGGTGGTTTGAAAACCCTAATTGGGCATAAACATTTGAAACCCAAAAAATAATCTAATCAAGGTTTTCAATTATTTTATGAATAAATAAAAAGGAGTTATGTATTAATCAGTTTTGTGAAAAGATAAAAATGACAATTTATCGCTTCTTATTTTGACTACAAAAGAATAACAATTTGTTTTAATATTTGTGACCACAAGCTCTCATGCATTATTAAAAGAATTTATGCATTGGGATAATTATAAGGGAAATTGGCCCCTATTAATCTCAGTTATCACCTATTGGCCGACAATAATTTCAGTTATGATTTTTCCCCACAATAATCCCAGTTATTAACATATTGACCTATATTGATCCGCCGTTAAGTAGACGTCAACGGTGTTAGATTTTAGCTAACTGGACATCCACATAGGATCATAGGTGTCATTTTTTTTACTAAACATCTTTTAGTTAAATCGAAAAAAAGGAGAAATCCCCCATTAAATCAGAAAAAATGACACCTAGGATCCCTTTTTTATTAAAGGCGGATCAATATAGGCCAATATGGGGGATTTCTTTTCTTTTTTTCGATTTAATTGAAAGGTACTTAATAAAAAATGACACCTAGGATCCTATGTAGATGTCCAGTCAGCTAAAATCTAGCGTTGTTAGTGTCTACTTAACGGGGGATCAATATAGGTCAATATGTTAATAACTAGGATTATGATAGAGAAAAATCATAACTGGGATTATTATCGGCCAATAGGTGATAACTGGGATTAATAGGGACCAATTCTCCTAAATTTAACGTCACTTCGTATATTGTATGGTCACATGCTTCAGTGACTACTTTTGTTTGTTTGTTTTTTTCTTCTAATTCAACTGTTATGACGGTACTTGTTTTTTACTATTATTTATTTATCTTTTAAGATTAGTGTTGATACATAATTTGTGCGTCGTGTGAAGTATCAAGACAAAACGATGTGAAGATCAAGACAAAGTTCAAGCTGCCAAACGAACTGGATCCGAACTGCCAGTTCGGATCAGGCGAACTGGAAGTTCGCCTAAGGTTCGGCCAGTCGGGTATAAATAGGAGTTTGTGCTTTGTAATTGGTAACTGAGCGTATTAGAATATGTGCTAAAGTGTGTCTTTTGTATGGTGTTTCTCTGTGTCAGTTCTCTGTGTTTACTGATTGTATTTGTTCACTTTGATCAATGAAACAATCAGTTTATTACGTTTCTCATCCAAAATAGCTAGATCGAGTAGACGATCTGATGCTCACGAACTTTCAAGTGGTATCAGAAGCTTTGTGGTTCATTCTACTGATCCGTGGTTGCAATTTTTGAAGTTTTTGAAACAATAAGTGTTGTTTTTCGAAAATTTGGAGCGTTTTTACAAGTTTTTTATTGTTTCAGTTGAGGATTTAGTGAAAAATGTGTTCCTAAATCATTCCTCATCACTTTTTCTGATCTACTGCTGAAAATCTCGTTCAAATCTGTCCAAAGTTGCAAATTTTGAGTGAAAATGTGTCAGTTCGGCTGAAGATCTTCCTGTTCGGAATAACCGTCATCCGAACTCCCGGTTCGACACTAGTTCGTACGTCCGAAGTACTAGTTCATTTGATTCCTGTTCGTTTTTGGTTCGGTTAAAAGGCTCAGTTCGGATAAGGTTCGGCTACTGTTTGGATAAGGTTCGGCTACTGTCCGGATACTATTTTCTGTTCGGGTTGAGTTCGGTTAAATCTTCAGTTCGGATAAAAGTTTTCTGTTCGGATCAAGTTCGGCTCAGATTGGGTATTTTGAGTTGTTTTACGAAAACTGATGTAACTTGAGAACCGTTAAGAGTTACGGAACCCAATACCAACCAAAACGACCGTCTCGAAGAGAACTACACTTTTACTCACCTAACAACTTGTACCCTCCGTTTTGATACCCAAAATCCACTTTTAAGACCTTCGTTTTTGAGTTCGAAGTTTTTAGAGCATCATATTTCATAAAATATGTCGGATTTCCAAGCTTTTGGTGCTATGCAAAGTGCGATGCAAACAATGCTAAACTTTGATAATGAAATTGGAACAAGCCAGAAAGTTCCCAAATTGTTGAAGTTGGACGATTATTAAAATTAGAAACAAAGATTTTCTGCATATATCAGCATAATGATATCGATTTGCAGTGGCGAATCCAGAACAAAATTTTAGGGGTCGCGGTCAAAAATTTTTTTAACCATAACTTATATTGCAAAATAAAAATTTTATCGATAATTTATACAATGTAAAGTTAAATACGTACCTAAAAGATGTTTCCTCTTCGGTTTTTAAACGCTTGGAATCGAGCCATCACATCTTCCTCTTTTACTTTAAGAAAACTTTCTTTTTCCACCGCACAAAGTAGAGCGTTGTTCAAAAACTCATCACCCATTCGATTACGTAAATCCGTCTTGATAAGCTTCATCTTTGAAAAGCATCTTTCAACTGTTGCCGTTGCAACCGGTAAAACCAATGCCAACTTTAATACCCGATAAACCAAAGGAAATGTCTTATGGGTTCCGGTTTCCACCATTGCACGAGCAAGATCAGTTATTCCACCCAAATTTTTAAATTTATCATCTACCTTAACGGTGTGATAAAATACCGTAAGATCTCCCAAAAGACAACCTCTTTCACCGTTACTAAAATCATTCGGATACATCTCTGAAAATGCCACTATCTTAGATGTATCGAACTTAGAAAAGGATTCACAAGGATTTAAACCCGACATATTTTCTAGCAAAGTAGTTGAAACCTCATTGAATCTATTTCCAAATTCGGAAATTTGCATATCTAACACCGTATTAAAAACTTCCACTTCAAAATGATGTCGATTGGTAAGGACATTCTTTCGGTTTCTTTGATTGCCATAATTTTCCGTCATATCTAGCATCTCAATCTTGTGTTCTTCACAAAAAGATGTGACTTTTGCTAACATATCACCAAAGCCCTTTTGTCTAAGTTCATTCAACGCTAGTTTTGTGCCGTTTATCAACTTAGCCGCTTGTAACAAGTCTTGATCCTCTTGTTGAAGATGGTTTGATAGACTATTTGTGAGACCTAAGACTTTATCCAACAAGTGCATATAAAACACAAATTCAACCTTCTTGAGATATGATTTTATACCTTTTGCATTAGTGCGTTGTTGAGAGGTTTCTCCATCTTTTTTAATATAATCAAGTACTTCAACAACTTGAGGATATAATTTCATTAAACTTGTGATAGTTTTATGATGAGAACCCCATCGTGTATCCCCAGCTCGTGCAAGCGAAACCTCTTGGTTTAATCCCTTTCCCGTCTTAATTTCACCTTCAAGTATTGCTTTTTCCACACTTGCTTTTTTTGCCTCCAACATCATAACTTTCCGTTTGCAAGACGCGGAAACCGTATTAACAACCATTGAAAGATACTCATAAAACTCTTTGACATCGTCATGTTTTTTTGCAACGGCCACGATCACTAACTGAAGTTGATGAGCAAAGCAATGTATGTAATGTGCCGAAGGATTATCTCTCAAAATCAAAGCCTTTAATCCATTATACTCTCCCCGCATGTTGCTTGCACCATCATAACCTTGACCCCTTACCTGTGTAAACAAATATAAACTATAAGATACATTATATACATTTATTCTAAAGTATATTTATTAAAAATATCCAATTTATTACTTACTTGATCTATGCTCAAATTATTATCTGCTAACAAAGAAACAATGCCTTCTTTAAGAGTTGACGAAGATGTATTTTTGACGTGAGAAAGTCCGATTAAACTCTCTTTAACAATTCCAAGCTTATCAACATATCTCACAACCACGGCCATTTGTTCCTTTAAAGACACATCACTAGATTCATCCACTAACAACCCAAACACATCGTCTTTAAACTCTTCACAAATCATTTTGGTTACCTCTTTCGCAAAGCAATCAATAATCTCTTTTTGGATTGATGGGGATGTCATCTTGTTATTTTTCTTTGCATTTCCTAAGGTGTGCTTACCAAAATCCGGGTTATTATCACTAATAAACTTTAAAAGTTCAAGAAAGATGCCCTTACTAATTGAATCTTCCGACTCATCATGTCCTCGGAATGGTAATGAGTTTTGTAAGCAAAATCTAACACAACGAACAGAAGCCATTAATCGAAACCGATTAGCAATCACTTCTTCCTCAGTATACTTAGTGACTTTCGCTTCATATGATCCCTTTTGATTGTATAGATTGGAACATTTTTGAGCCGCCTTATTGTGAGCACTATTGACTAATCCAACATGGTTTTGTAATACACCCGATTTATTCCAATTATCAAACCCTCCATTTACAAAAGTATCTCTCCCACCTTGATTACCAACATTTTCACTAAACAAATAACAACATAGGCAATATGCTTTCTCCACTTTCGGGCTATATTCTAACCAATCAAATTTATCAAACCATTTAACATTAAAACGTCTCCGACCACTAGAATAATCTTTCCATTTAAAATCATGACCTCTTGGTTGATAAGCCTTTTTCACAATATATGCCCTTCTTATGTCATCAATTTGATTCGGGTCATAACTAACAATAGGCGGTCTATCCGCGGGATCCGAGGGAAGAGCATCCAAATCAATAGTTTTTCGTGTTGAATTAATATTAACATCATCTTGCATCAAATTAGTCTCTACATTCGGACTTGGTTTTTTACTAGTTTGAGAAGTTTCCTCATTTTTCGGGACTTTTCTTTTAAACAAATTGCTAATTAAAGCTTATTTAGGCTTTGGTTTCATCTTTCAAGCAATTATAACACAAACCCTAGAAAATAATTCAAGAAAACAATACAAAGTTATGATTTAGTGATTCAAAACACATCCTAAATGCTATTTTCTAACACAATCAACAAATAAACACATAACATTTGTTTCTAAATAACTAATTTAATAAACCCTAAAACAAGAAAAAAGATAAAAAAAATTGGAGAAAATGGGTAAAAGTCGATGCTACCTTGGGCTGTGAAGAGAATGGCGCCGGAGCAAGGACTTCCGGCAGGCGGCAACGGCGGCGCCCGGCGGGGCACAGGAAGGTCGGCGGTCGGATGTTTGGAGACAGGGGGGTCGCTGGTCGGAACTTTTGGGAATTGGAGAATGGGGACAAAAAGAATAAAATTGAAAAGTGGGGTTTGGAACTTGTTTGGACGGACGTTTGGGACTGCCTTTTCTATATATTTTTTTTTACTTTATATTAAATAAAGTAATTACATATTAGCCCCTATAGTTACATGTTCCTTATTTAAATTGCCCAAATTTAATAATAGCTCGGTTTTAGGTTATTAACGGGCGTTTTCATTATATTTTCGTATCAAGATTCAAATATAAATCATAAAAGCTGTGGAGAGGTAGTGTAATATATTTCCAGGGGTCGCGAAAAAATCATTTCAGGGGTCGCGAAAAACCGAAAACTTAAAAAAAAAAATTTAGCACGTCGGGATAAAAGTTCAGGGGCAGCGGGCGCTACCCCTGGACTGTTACTAAATCCGCCACTGTCGATTTGTGGATTCCAATTAAAAAGCTTTACACACATCCAACTGATCAAGGAGATTTCAAAGAAGTTCATACTTTTAACAATGTTGAGAGGAAACTTTATGAACTTGAACAAAAAGCGTTTGGTTATTTTACAATGGCATTACCCACCGAATTACTACATCAATTAAGTACTTGCAATAAATCAAAACAATTATGGGATGCATTATCAGCAATGTGTGAAGGCAACTATCAATACAAGAAAAGTCGGAAAAAGGTGTTGAATAAGGAGTCTGACAAGTTTCAACATTATGAAAATGAAAACAATACGGCTCTAGTTTCAAGATTTTCACATCAGATTAGTGAATTGAAAGTTGTTGGGATTGAGAAAACCAATAAAGAATTGAAAGAGAAGATTATGGAGGCATTACCAGAAAATTGAGAAAATTATGTCTTGTTACTCACTCATGACAAAGAATTTTCCACAATATCATTTCATGAGCTCACTGGTAAACTTCATGCTCGTGAAATGGAAATGTTAAATTCAAAGAAATCAACTGCCAAATTGTAAAATCCAGAGTTATATCATGGTGAGAATGCTGCAAGCATAAATGCTAAGGCTAAACCAAGTCTTAGTTCTGCATCACCTACTGCTTTCATTGGAAATATTTCTGGAAGTTCGGATGATAATTCTTCAAGGGGTTGTAGCTTTACAATTCCAGAATCATCAAATCAAAGTGCATTTTCTGTTAAATCGGTTGATGATTGTGCAAAATTGATTTCTGCTCTCATTTCATCGTCTTTTGGAATGATTATTAATGATGTTAGCAAGGCTCAGTTGACAAAATATGATCTGAATGAACTTGATGATGATCAACTAAATGAAATTGATATGGCTTGGAAATTTGCTATGCTGACTCAGAGATCACAACGATTTTACAAGAAAACTGGAAGACAAGCTTTTGGTGACAAGTTGGGTTTTTGACAAATCTAAAATAAAATGTTACAAATGTTCCAATCTTGGGCATTTTGCAAGAGAGTGCCAGCAATCTCATCTTTATAAGTCTGATTTTAAAGCTACAAATGGTTCTCAACCATCTTCAAGCAATTCAAATAAGGCAGCATTAACTGTTCAGAATAACGGTACTTATGATTGGGTTAAACAGTTTGATACATCTGCATTGATTGTTACACATGAGCAAGATGAGTATTATTCTGATTCGAGTTTATATGAAGCTGCTGAATATAAAAAATTTGAGTCTAAGATTGAAAGTTTATCGAAGGAAAATGAGATGTTATTGAAAGAAAATTATTTGTTGGAAAAGGAAGTCAAGATGCTTACCGAAGTACTTGAACTGGTAAAGAAAGATTTGAAGAAATCTAAAAAGAATGAAAAGGATTGTGAAGAAAGGAATGCTAAGTTGGTTGAAGAAAAGGAGGAATTGGTTAAAGAAATTCAGAAATGGAAGGATGAAGCAGAAGATGTTGCTAATGATTTTCAAAATCTATTTGATAAATCAAAAATTAAGCTTGATATACTTACATAGACTTCTAATGAGTATGCTGCTAAACTTGAAGCTTATCAGGTTGATATGGGGAAGTTATTGGATGAAAAGCGAGAGTTAGTGAGTGTGAATAAAGTGCAAGCTACAAATCTAGAAATTCAGAAACGAAACGAAGATAAATGGAAGAAAGAATTGTTTGCTGAATTAGATAACCTTCGATTGCAGAACTTTGAAACTCACAAAGTTGCTAAGAGGTTGATCACTACCGAGAAAGAATTGGCTGAAGCTCAACAGAACATTTTAGATTTGAAAATCCAAGTGATTGATACAAACAGGTTGCTAAACAATGTTACTAATTCACAATCTTTCACAAGCTTCTTAGCCAATGATGGAAAATTTTGAAAAGATGTTTGACAAAACAGCATCACCTCCAGCTAGTATCAACGAAGCTGTTAAAGATGTGAAAGAAAAGGTTGAAGAGTGTGATTATTCGAAATTATCATCATCATCGAATTCTGAAGAAGAGAAGGTTGCGAAGAAGAAAAAGAATAATAAGAAAGGCAAGAAGATTGAAAAGACTTCTGAAGTTCCTCAAAGTCCAAAGTTTGTGTCTGGTTCTACGTCAAGAGAAAATGAGAAGACAGCTACTTCTAGTGAGAAGATTAGGTCTCAACCTGATTTTAATGAGACAATTTTCTATGAACAAAAGAATGTGCAAGAAGTTAAATTGGGTCGGTTTATCTTTAGTTTTAGTTGTTTTCTAGTAAAGTTTGAGTTTTTGGGTTTTGTTTATGGTTTTTATGTGTTTTGTAGGAGTGTAGTGAAATCCCGAGGCCACAAAAGAACCAAAGAAGATTTAAGAAGAAAAGAAGAAGAAGGGCTGAACATGCAGTCCCAGGCGTATCGCCTGGGACCTCACAACTTCCGCGCGATACGCGTGGATCCAGGTGGTCAAAAGAAGTTTTAAGTCGGTTTGACCGACTAAATTGTCGCCTAGTGGTCTGTAGGCGTATCACCTACCAAGTGTGTACCTCCAAGCGATACGCTTGGAGGTCTAAAACCCGCAAAAAGAGGTTTCGCGATATAAATTCGAGTTTTAGGGTTTCAATTGATATAATTCGACTTCCAGACGACAGAGGAGCGATCTTAGACGGTTTTCAGAGCTAAGGAAGGTTACGATTCGAGGGGAAAGGCTGAAGATCAAGCATTCGACTTCGGTTACGTGTCGGGTTTTTCGTCTAACCTTTTGTCTTGTGATTATTTGTTACGTCTAATCATGATATCTGTTAAAGATTCAGTTTTTATCTGTGTTCTTAATTGGATTATGTTTATAGGCTAGACATTTATACCGCCTAGACTCATTATGATGACTTTGATCTTTTGACGACTTTTATTCGGTTTTGACTTATTGATTGATGTTGCACTTTTATTAAGTTCCAATGAATGCCATGTTTGATGCATATGTGTGTTATGAGCAGATTGTTAGTTGATTGTTGATGCATGATTTACCCGCGAATGTCTTTCGGTTTAGGTAGATTATCTAAAGTAGTTGCCTTTAGGGTTAATTGCGATAGATTGGTTTAGGGTTTGTCCTTGACTATTGCGTTGGTAGTTAATTGAATATTTGCTTGTAATGTGCTGCCTCTTCTGAGACTTAAAAGGTAAATAATTGTCGGGTAGTTGGGTTGGTTACAGTTCTAGGGTTGCATGGTCTCAAAAGGAAGTGTCCTAGGGTTTTGATTAGCTTGGTATTTCATGTTGGTCATGGTTGTCATTGGTAGCTCCTGCTAGGTCTAAGGTGCCCGAGATTAGGTTCAGAGGTGGTTAGGTTTAGTTGAGGTAGGATGTACTTAAAAGGTGAACTCATGTCCGAGCATTAGAAGTGTAGCTAGGAAGGACTTAAAAGGTGAACTAGCCACCTTCAGATTAGTTGTCACACCCCCAAATTAACCACTAACGGAGTTTATACCATTAAGGGGTGCGACCAGACCAGGACCACAACCATTAGTTACAAATACTAAACGAATCAGAGTTAGTCCAAAGATATATCATAAAAACAATCTCAAGTTACGCAGCGGAACAAAATATCATCTTAACACTAACCACGTGCTTTACAAATCAGTGTATTAAATTCCCAATTTAGTTTAATTAAAATGAAAGTCTTCATGTGCCATGCCAACCCGCTCCGGATACTCCTTAGCGATCTGCAAAAGTTTAAACCACGCAAGTGTCAACCTAACGGTTGGTGAGTTCATAGTGGGCTTGTCATGCATTGGCCCGGTCTCATAAATCATAATCGTGTAAACGTATTCTTATGTACAGTTTATTTATGAAAAACAATGCTTGTGATAATCAAAATCATATTATGGTGGTTTAGTAAAAGTATTGTCCGTAACCTACGTTATCGGGTATGTACTAGTCTTGTATAGTTAAAGTGCTCAACCGATATCGCGGGTAGCTAATCCGTTGTTCCATGCACTAAGGAAGTTTGTACCAAAGCTGACCATAAATTATTGTAGTGGTCGTGCCATCAGTTCTGCGGACCTACGTCATCGCGGTTTTGCCTCCCCCGTGTCCTCTCG
>JBCNJP010000017.1:85348741-85394484 GCA_039602395.1 Deinandra increscens subsp. villosa | reverse complement strand
ACAAACCAGAGCCTTGGTACTCAATATTCACATTGAATTTTTTCTTCTTGTAGTCAACAATTAATATAGACGTGCATGTTTTTGGCAAGTCCTGTGTAAATAGAACAGGCAGAATCTACAAAAAAGGAACCACATTAGTAGAAGACTTGTCTGCGCTTTCGTTTGAATGTAATGCTTCAACATAAAAACCTACCACTGCTGGATGTTGCTCAGTTTCTCCGTTTACAGCGATTAGTGTCTTAAACGACATCTATACAAAATTGAAACACAGTTACATTGCAATTTTGGAACATGTGAAGAAGAGGTATACACGATGTAGAAGTGTAGGCAAATTAGGCAACTCTATAAAGATTATTTACTTAACAGGAGTTTAATACAACTAACTACAGTTCAAGTATTATTAGACTGGACATTTATTATCTAAAGCATACGTTATAATTTCATTAGAAAAAAATGACTTAATATCATAATCTACCATCTGGCAAGATGGTATAATTTTTACAGCCCCAACCTATATTTCATTGGGCAGACAGGTTTCACAAAAAAATACATTATCAAAACAAAAGTACAAACAACATCTACATCCTATGCTGTGACATTTCTGAGGCAGGGGGTGTGAATACACGCTGCCTCTGCACGGCTGCTCTCCGTAGCGCGAACATCTGCTGCAGTCTTGAATTAGCTACGAGTACTTCCTCAAGCAGTACAAACCCGGCAAAATAACGGAATGGTGAAGGCGGTTCACTGAGGAGTTTATCTAATAAGGTTTGATTCATAGCAGATGTTCTCTCCACCATTTGGATGAGTGCATCAATTTCTGTGAATACTTCTGATCTTGACATTGCTAGGAAATCGGTAACCAGTCTTTCCATTGCCCTGCTGTTCTTAGACCAAAAAGTTATAATAAAAAGGGAACATTTTCCATCAATTATTAGTGTTTCTAATAATAATCTAGAAACCTTAAAGGAAAATGTACACATGTTTTTAGTTAAATGTATGTTTCACAGAGCAAGATAATTGCATAATCAAGAAGACAAATGACTATGTGTGTAAATATAAGCAACAAAGGGGGAAAATTTAAGAAGCCTTGTTTTCATATCTACAGCCTTGATTATGCTATGACGAAAGTATTCTAAAGCGGGTATTTAGACAACATTTTCTTAGAAGGATAAATATAGGATTTAACAATAGTAACCAACGGGAGACAAAGGGAAGGTCTTTTGCGATTCATTTGAGTTTTCTATCTAAAGAAACCAATGAATCAGACTTAACATGCAGATAGTCTTAAAAGGGCACTAAGACATTGGTGGTCTTGCAGAATGTGTATGGCTAAAACTGGCTAAGTTAGTATCGACGTGGCCTAAACCACAAATAAAATAAACCGGTTTTTGTTACCTTTTTTTCCGGCGAATAAGGTATCCAATAGTCGTTTCTGCTGGAACTTAAGTGTAAAGAAGACGGTAGTGGTTGTTGGACATGATGGGTTTATAAAGAACCTATCTTTTCATCTGCTACAACCGTCGTTTTTTCCCTCCAAATTCTATGAAACTAGGCCGGAGCCCACTATGTATGTGGGCTTAAATACGATAACAGTGAGCTTATTAGCAACCTGGGCTACGATACGTAATTGAACATTTTATTGATTAACTTTTCCCAACCTTCATTATTATGTGTTTGTTTAATTGTTTGTTTTCCTTCAACATGGAATAGAGTTAGTCACATATATTTTTTTGTGAAAGTCCATAGTTTATGATTGTTACGCGATAAAAATTAATTACTGTGAAGAAGGTTAAGAAGAAAATATAATAAACCTCCAACAATGAAAGCTCTAATTTAATTAAATCAATATAAATTAACACTTTCATTTCACTTTCATTTCTTTTGCTAAGGGTTGGGAAATTGTAAAAAGTTTATTATATACACTTGAATTAATCAAAACAATTTGAGAAGGTTTCCTTCCGATTAGGATACACTGAATCGTGACATAAAAGGTGTTTTCGTAGGTTGATAATCTCACCAAACATAACAACATAAAAGTGAATGAGAGTTACAGTTGAGGTGATCAAGGTTGTTAAGGTCGAACCATATAGCTACATATAAACAATGGTTGGTGACATAACTGGACTTGTGGAACCGAATTCATCAAGGTTCTTAAACACCTCCTTGTAAACAATATTTCGCGTATGCTGCGTCAGGGCTACGTCACCATCTTCGACCATAACTATTTTTAGTCCTTCCGGAGTTGTTACTCGAGACAGGGCGACATACAGCTGTCCAAGACTGAAGACAGGTCGTGGCAAATACAGTCCACCAAACTTCAATGATTACCCCTGGCTTTTGTTTATTGTCATTGCATAGCATGGTCTTAGAGGGAATTGGCGTCGTTTCATAATAAATGGCCACTTTGATTTATTGGATGTCAGTGTGATCCTTGGTATAAATGTGTTGTTCCCTATTTTCGAACCTGTTATAATCCTGGCTTTGATAACAAATTTCGCAAGATTGGTGATAAGTAGGCGGGTGCAATTACATAAGCCTTCCGCTGGATTGACGTTTCTCAGAAGCATAACAGGAAGGCCTTCGTTCAGATTTAGAATATGTGGGGGCATCCCAGGGAAGTTTAAAGCATTTAAAAATTCTGTTGGGTAAAGCTGCTTTTGCTCTAGGATGTTTGTAGAGGCCTTGCAGATCTCATCAGAGCTGCGGTACGTCCTCGATGGTCAGTCAAGTTTATGGAACATGCAGTCATTTATTTCAGTTGCGTTGTCATTCCTAGGTGTCAAAATCACCCTCTCACGTATAGGGCTGTGCATTGGGACGGAACCCGGCCCGACCCGGACCGAACCCGGTCCTGCCAATTATCCCTAAACAGTCCCGAGTCCCGACCCATGAATTAAAATTTGGGTCGGGTAATTTCACGGGAATCCGGTCCGGTTTAATGGGACGTCCCAAGTGTCCCGAATTTTTATTAGCCCAAAAAAGGCCCAGTTCTTTTGTTCGAAATTAGCCCAAAAAAAAAGACCGAGTTCTTTTGTAAACAATCCCTGCGCTAGATGTTCATCAGCAAGAAATAAACATCTCTTTCAGTTGGACCTGGATTAATATGTAAACTCACCAATGCACCATAAAGTTTAAACCATCCAAAAACAAGTCTAAACCATCCAAAAATAAGTCTAAACCATCCCAAAAACAATTTAAACAATCAAAAACAATTAAAAAACGGCTAAAAGAGTAATTAACTATTAAAATTCGGAGACCTATTTTATTTAATTAAGTAATTAACTATTAAAAATTCGGGATTCACGGGACAGTATCTATTTTCGTGGGTCGTACTTGTCCCGACCCGAGTCCCATGAATGTTAAAATCTAATACCCGAGTACCGACCCGCCAATTGAAATTCGGGGCGGGACGATCCGGTTCGGTTCGGGTTGTCGGGATTCGCGGGACATTCCCGATTTCTGCACACCCCTACTCACGTAGGTAGTCTTCATCATCCTGTCAGTTTAAGAAATCCGGAAAGGTTGTCATTATTATTTGCTCAATAGGACACGAAGTATATCTCACAATAAACTGATCTGGGATCTTTATCCATGTCGGTTCATGTTCTCCCTCCTTCATCTCTGCTGGAACAACACCATCTCCAACATCCAGGACCCATTTATTAAAGGCCTGTCTTGTAAGGCCACCTCACCTGTTTTCGTATATTCAGTCACCCGCATACTTTGTGTAAGCCTATAAACCTGGCAGGAGTTCCATAAAGTCGATCTGTTAATGGAAGACTGCACAATCTCCACTCGTTTCCCTTTAGGAATAACAGGCAGAATCTGCCTGAAGTCACCTCCCAGCAACACAGTTAATCCTCCGAAAACGCGGTCTCTATTAGCTGGATATTTGAGACTCAATATATCTCGTAGGGTTCTATCTAGCGCTTCAAATGCATGTTTTTTAGTCATAGGAGCTTCATCCCATATTATTAAGCGAGCTTGATGTACCAGCTGAGCAAGTATGTTATGCCACACGTACTATTCTCCAAAACTTCAAGGGGTATTACAAAGCGGCTATGAGCAATTCTTCCACCAGGCAAAAGTGAAGATGCAATACCTGTGTGTCATCAAATTAAGAGCAGCAGAGCTAATTAGATAACGGGGTTATTAATTTACTCTTCTACCTATATAAGATTGATAATAACAGAAGGTTTTCATATATGAGTATCGCAGCTAGCTGCGTAAAATACATTAAGAAAGTACTTATTTTAAACAACCGTTACTGGTTTATTAATTGTGTGTATGGCTACAATGTATAAGAACTTGCAACTTTCGCGTGTAAGTATTTTGAAAGGTGGTGTTTTGTGTACAGCTAATACTGGTGGCATAATAGGATGATATTACTTTACCTGAAGATACGACAGCGAGAGCTATCATTTCTTCAGATCTAAGGTGTGACAGAATTGCTCTATATAAAAATGTTTTACCTGTTCCGCCTGGCCCATAAACGAAAAAGAATTTACCTTGTTCTTGCTGTACGGATTCTATTATATGTTTATAGATTAAACCCTGTTCTGCATTCAGTTTACTATAAAGGTTTTCATGCATCTCCTTTTCAAGTGATATATTGTATGATAGCTCTTCTCGTATAAGGCGATTCTCATCATTACCAAGTAGAGTCGGATCAGGTTTCGGGAAGCCCTCAAAGTCATTTAAGGACCTTCTATTTCATTGAAGGAGTTCTTCTATATCAAGAAGACAATAATTCTTCTTCTGGTGCTCTTTGAGTTCCCACTTTGGAAACCGCAGTTCTCACCGTTTCTTGTGTTCTATATCTTCACAGAGGGCTTCCCAATTCTGTTCCCACAATTGCAATGGACTGCTGACCTCGCAAAACAATAATATTGTTACGAAAAGAGTACGAAGCTGGTTGCCAGTTGCCCACACCTGTGCTTCTGATATTGCCACTTTCCATTCATTTTCATCACTAAGGAGCCCGCGAGCATAGCATGCTTCTTTAAAAGTAGGGTATAACTTTCCATCAAAAGTCTTAATATTGTTAAAAGACATTGCCCCTTTCACAACACCCAAAAGCATCCTTAGATAGTAACGGGGTCCAGCAGCAGGGTTACAGTACACAATTCGGCCAACACATGTCCTACATGATCGACGTGCCCATCTCTTATCCCTGGCATACCATACATACTTTTTTGGTAGTTCTGCATACGTGAGTTCTCTAGCCCTTGGGTCAGCCTTATTCAGCTCAAACCATTCCGTAAACATGGTTTCTTTAATCCCTGGCCGGTTAACCGCAGCTGCTATGTTGTCCGAGTCTCGAAGCATAACAACATTTTGGTCCGGGAGGTGATAGTTTAACTTCATTACCGATGGATAAGAGTAGTGTATGTCAAACGCGAGCATACGCCACACGGCTTCGCATGCAGATAAATAACGACAGTCTAGATAATTCTTTATCTCATCACCGTTAATAATCTTTACACGCTTTTTCTCTCCATCGATAGTGATGTTGTCATGGATGACCATTGTAGTTCTATCTGGGCCCTTGTTCAGGTACTTAAATAAGTACTTGATTGCTCGTGACCTATTACACCATTCTACATTGATGTGCGATTCGTATTTTAGTAACAAATAACGATTATAGGGCACTACATGGCTATTGTCAAAACGATTTCTCCCTTTAACCGCATACCTATTGTTTCTTCGCCTTCGGTAAACAGGATGTCCATCACCATCAATACTTGTTTCGTCATAATATGGTCTGGGATAATGCTTTGAGCAGTTTCCATCGACCATGCAGGGGCATTCCTTCGTGCGGCCCACAGGGCCCATGCAACATATGCTTCGTCACAACCCTAAACGCTTCGGGGTCATCAGCTTCCAATGGTAGTTCTGCGGATATAATATCATCTATTGAGCTGGGAGTTGTAAATTTTAACGCGGTGTCAAGCCAGATAAGTATGTGTGCATGGGGGAGACCACGTTTTTGGAACTCAATCGTATAAACACCTGCCAAAGTAGCCAATAAACACATCAATATCGGTACAGAAAGATGTCTCGAAATACCGAAAACAACAATGCCTCAACATCGGAGGGCTAAATAAATGTAGAGAGAGTATTTTACAACGGGCTGTCATGTACAACATTACCTGCTATGTTTTGCCAAATATGTATTTCTTCATGATGTCATGAATCAGGGACTGTAGCTTCATTTTGAAAACACGCGAGACAGTTTCTGGTCGCTCATAGGACTGCTGTCCGGGGGTCAAAGCGAGCATTGCATCTATTTCTGGCTAGTTTGGATTTGCAGTGAAGGTTATAAACAGATCAGGATTGCCGTATGTCCGGCATAGAGCCATAGCATCCTGATAGTTCTGCACCATATATCACGGGCTTCTTGTAAAGGTTGAAGGTAATACAATCCGCTGTCCGACTGCGTCCGCCCTTGTGTCCCCCCGTGTAACAGCATCACATAGGTTGTTGTAGAGCTCGACACGCAAGTCTTTTTGGTTATTACGTACCCACTTCAGTCTTTGCTCTTCAATAGCTGTGTAAGCATTAACCAAATACTGCTGGAACAGCCGTCCACCCCGCAACAGAGTACTGGTTTCATTTTCACGTTGGTGGATCATGTAACAGTAATACTATCTCATTGTAACATGTGCACGTTTCGTCCTTCTCTTCCCTAAGTTAAAAGCATACGGTATGTGCTCATGGAAACCTGTCTCACCATAAGGGAATAATATGGGATACTGTAATGCCATATAAAGCTGGTTCAACTCTGAAATTCTCTTTAGTTTACCGTCATTGGTGCTGATTACTATGTCTCTCAGCCCATCACTTTCACCGAAATCCCCTGTTACTAACACTGCGATCTCTGATGCAGTTGGTGCATTATATTGGTGGTCCTCTATGCCACGGCCTAACAATCGAATACGGCAGTGATGTGCTCGGAACGTACCTAAAAATGCTACAAAAACCTAGACCTAAACCTAGACCTAGACACACCTAAATTTTACCGAAAACCCTAAAACTGAACCGAACCCTAAGGCAAGTGTACCTGTCGGATCGTAGTAAAGTTAAGGAAGACCGGGAATATCGAACCCTAAGGACACTCTCCATCCGACGGTCTCTTCACTCCCTCAACCTCGACGTTAGGTGCGGTACTTGCTGGCGTAACGCTCTCGTGCACCCTCCCGCCAGGCGTCTCTAACTCAATCTCCTCATCGACCGGCTCTTCATCAACTACCGCCGGTGATGGTCTCTCTACAACTCTCCCGCTCCTAGTAGTGATCGCATTGACATTAGCATTGGGGTTCTTATAAGTACTACCAGAAAATTGACCTCCACGAGAATTAAGCTCCTTTAGCTGCTTCGCGATATCACCCACCGAACGCTGCAAATCCAGGAACGAAGCTTGTTGATTTCTCAGTAACGTGTCATGCTCCGCTAGCTTCTTCTGTGTGGCCTCATCTCTTGCGTTCATCTGCTGCAAAATCTGCGTTTGGTTCATGACCAGCTCTGTGAGCTCCTTCATAGTCGGCCCCTCGTTTCCTCCACCACTCTGATTATACCTCGGCTGAAAACCATGTGGATTTCCTCCCTCTCGCCATCCTGAATTTTGGCCACTCCTCCACCCAGACTGGAACGAATTACCGAACTGGTTTCGGTTTCCAATGTAGTCCACCTGCTCAGCGGGAGCAAGCGGGCAGTCTCGAGTGTCATGAGCGCCTCTACAAATCTCACATTTGGCTTTGATGTGGAGTTTGATTTCTTCTAAAGCTTTGTAAATATTCTCTAACTCCCTAGGTGACATGGTTTCTGAGCCAATGTGATTGACACCCCGGGTAGATGTAGATGGTGCGAGTGATCTGGTCAGGACTAAGGTGGCTCTCCGACCTCCGGGTGCCTGCTGTTCAGCAAGTGCGAAGCTCTCAAATAATTATTTGCATTCATCCACAGTGAGCTTCTCCATCATATGCCCTCCAGCCGAAATATTGAAATCCTTCTGAACAGAATAAGGAAGTCCATTATAGAACTTTTCTATGATCACCCAGTCCGTCAACCCGTGTTGCGGACATCTACTCAGAAGGGTATTGAATCTTTCGTACGCGACAGAATAAGGCTCATCGGGGTCCATTTTAAAGGAATGGATTTCCTCCCGAGTACGTGAAGCCTTGGCTGGGGGATGATACTTCTTCAGGAATTTTAACATCAGATCGTCCCAGGTGGCGATCGAGTTAGGCGGAAGCGTCTCAAGCCACTCGGCGGCCCGAGACGTAAGGGAAAATGGGAACAGACGCAGATAAATGATTTCGTTCGCGACTCCCGTGAGTCCGAACGTGTTGCAGATTCGAATAAAGCGCGAAATATGCGTCGGTGCATCTTCGTCCTCACGTCCATGAAACTGAATGGAGTGCGTCAAAGCGTTGATGACGTGGGACGGAACTTGCCAATTAGCGGTGTTGGCAATATCAGGCTGTGCAATAGCAAACCGGGCCTCGGTGACTCCGGCGCTAGCCTGCTCGTGGACGGTGCGACGTGCCGCCATGGATGATAAATCGGGGAATGGAATGGGTTTGGTGTCGCGTGCGATGTGTGTGGACGAAGATGGTTTGGAGTGGGTGGTGGTGGAAATGATGAACGCCTCTATCTCGGTGCGTAGAAGGCGGAACCGCTCACGAATATCCGCGTCGCACCATCTACATCTACCTAGACCTAGACACACCTAAATTTTACCGAAAACCCTAAAACTGAACCGAACCCTAAGGCAAGTGTACCTGTCGGATCGTAGTAAAGTTAAGGAAGACTGGGAATATCGAACCCTAAGGACACTCTAAAGACAAAGACTTAACCTATACCTAGAAATTGGAAATACTGAGTAATTTGGGTTTTGATTTGAGATTTGATTTGAATTAAAATTAACTAACGCAACTAACAGACGGACAGCAGGAAACCTAAGAACAACCTTCAGAACAGGGAAAGATACCACCTAGACTCAGAATCCTAATCACTAATAACAACTTCAATCGGCTATGACTAATCTGATGGTGGCTAGTTCACCCTTTAAGTCCTTCCTAGCATGCAATCCTACCGCTCGAACAGGAGTTCACCTTGCGGGTACATCCAACCTCAACTAGACCTAACCACCCTCGAAACAATCTAAGGCACCTTAAGCTAGCCGGAGCTACCATGAATTACTATAAACAACAAGAATTAGCAAGTTACCTAATCTCCTAGGGCATCCCTCTTCCGATGGCGATGTGATCCTATTCCACTAAGCAACCCAACTAACCTACCTAACTATCACCTTCCGGCTTGTCTAATTAGGGCAGCAAATTGCAATCAAATGAATAAATTTTAACCAATGCAATAGTTCAAGACGTCTCCTAAACCACTCTAACGTAACCAACCCTAAAGCTAGCTACTTCAGACAAATTACCTAGACCGAAAGACATTCGAAGGTAAAGAGTGCATCGATCAACAACTATAAAACCAATCAACAATTCACATATGCATTCAATCATAGCAACCATGGAGTTTAATAGGAAAGTACATCAATCAATTAGTCATAAAACCGAACGAAGTAATCAAAAGATCAAAATCATCAATACGAGTCTAGGTGGCTCAAGGAGTTTAGCCAACAATCATGTCAAGTATAGAAAAATAAATAAAGTTTGAGTCTTTCACAGTGAACATGATGTAAACGAACAATGAACTAGAAAAACAAAAGGTAAACAATGAAACCCGAATGTCGAATTATAAGTCAATGCTTAGTTCTATGTCTTCTCCCTTGATCCTAGCTCTTCTCTGCTCCTAAAATCGTTTCTGAATCGCCCTCTGCCGTCTGGAAGTCGAGTTATGCCGAATTGAACCCTAAAAGTCGAATTTATACGGACTAAGCAAAGTTTGCGGATTCTGAGGCGGTAGGCGTATCGCCTACAAACCTAATTCCTCCAGGCGATACGCCTGGAGACTGCTACACGATAGAATAGTCGGTCAAACCGACTTAAACCTCCTGTTGACTTTCCCTTCCCGCGCGTATCGCTTACAAGGATGAGGTTCCAGGCGATACGCCTGGAACAGCTTGTTCAGCACTTCTTCATCCTTTCTTCTTAACTTCTCTCGTGGCCTCGGAAATTCATCTAATACCTACAAAACTTGTGAAAACATAAATAACTGACTCAAAGACACAACTTAACTAAAACAAACTAAAACTACTAGGAATCAACTCAAACTGACTCAAATAGACTCATAAAAGACCTCGGAAAGGAGATGTGTTTGCAACACACAGGCAGTCACGATTTCCATCTGCAGCACACCAATCCCGGGCCATTCGAAATGCTTTAGCAACAACACTGTAAGTATTGTACATGTCAACCAGGTTGGATACTATGGCCTCATCTATACTGCCATGATCACTATCATCCCGCGACAAAGCATTTATACGATTTGATACCTCATTTTGCGTGTCATGAAAATATAACTGCGCATATGTAGGTTGTTTACCTTGAGCAGGAAGCAGAGAACCAATACGATGGTAATTTTGTCCACTCACACGGAATGTATATACTCCCCTACCCTCGTTAACTGAGTGATCAATTTTAGCCCCAAAAGAAGTGTAGGTAAACATGTTGTTGTAGCGCCTAAATTTCTCCCTGAATACAGCTGCTGGCCGGTTATCATAGTCTAGAAGGCTTCTAAGTGGCTCTGGGGCCTGTAATGGGGATGGCAACAACACCTTCCTATCTTGGCAGCAGGATGAAAACGTAGCTTCACCATCCAAGTCGGTCGTTTTACTCTTCTCCGCACTCCACATCAACGCTTTACAATTACTGCATTTATATATGGGGCTTCTAAGGCTCTCATAAACGACCGGCACGCCTACATAATACAGAATTAGCTATTTAATTCACAAAATACGCACGCATAATTGAGATAGCATGTTGTCCAATGTAGTGTGGTTCATTCTTATATATACACGACACAGTATTCAAAAGAGCTGTATATAACCTATCCCGCTATTACACTGGAACGACCCTAGCCTGCTTACATGGAGCCATGTTCAACATAGATTACCTGCAGAAGTAAAGGCTGGTATTTTGTGTCGCTGTGGCGCTGCAGTATGAGTGGCCCGGGTCCGTCTATTACGTTTGCTAGTTGACGATGTTGACGTATTCCCTGCATGGATAAGCTAACTTTGGCAACGCATTCCAAGAGCAAACAAAGTAAAGTTACATAAATTGTAACGGCTTAGAACACAATGCTATAAGGATCAATGTGGTTATTAGTGGGAACGAAACCTGCTTTTCTTTTGGGCATGCGTGCCATGCTTGATGATGGGTCTGTATGCGCTGTAAACAGTGCACACTTTAAATGACACAAACACCCGGAACAAATAGTAATCATGCACATTATGTTAAATAGAGTATCCAACCTGCCTTAGCTCTTTGACTACGCCTGCGACTTGATGATGGTGGTTCATTGTCTGTTACAAATAAATGTTATAAAACAACTAAATAATTCAACTATGTACCAATATACTATAAACGTCTAACAGCAACCCTAGGCATAAGATATAACATAGCTATCATCTAGCGCTTACAGGAAAATCCGAATGACCTAGGTCGTTACGCTGGACAGTAGTAATACCACTTTCGCGGCATCCTTCCATGATTTGCTGTTTGAACGGTAAATCCAAGATGTTTGGACCACATGATAAAGTTACCAGGTCGCCTTCGGTACCACTTTGTGTCATTTTTAAAACCACAATACCCCCCTCCTCTTACATGACTACTTCCTCAATCCCGACCAAGTTACGCTGAGGAGCCGCTTTCTTCACAACAGTTGGCTTTTTAACTTTATCAGCAGGGTATGTCTGAACGATCCCCTCATCGGTTAAACTCTGTTGTGGCTGTGTCGTCAAAGAATCATACACAGTATCATGACCAACACTATCCTGTAATTCTACATCTGTCAAAATACACAGTAAAGATATAAGGGTAAGCAGCACGCAAAGAAGACCAGTAATTTATACATGACGTTTAGTATTCGTTATTAGCGTTCGTATCGAAGCAGTTACATGGAACTATAGGCGAATATTCTAAACTCGAGGACTGCGCGTCAGTCGGTGTTATTTGAAGACCGCAAAAATGCTGCACTTTCCCATCAGATGTGACATGCGAGGTCCTCTTAACGGCGGGTGTCTTACCAAACTTCATAGCATCTCAACGAACGTCACAACTAAGTACTCTACTACGACGACATGACAGAACAGAGTTACATAGTATTACAGAAAGGTTACAATTAACTAATCGTGTGAGACTATCATATAAATAGTGCCAGTCAGATGTTACCTGGGTGGTGGTCGTCTTCCTTGCAAGAGTACAATGCCACAATAAATTAAGTAAAACAATATAGAATAATAAATTAATAACGATACAGTTTTGTGCTCGTCAGATTATATAACGACACTTTGAAAAGAGGCTGAAGACTGGTCGCAGAAAGAAACCTTGTAAAAATGTTTTCGTATTTGCAGAAACAGCACCTCAATCATGTACAATCATATTAACCTACAATGATCAAATAACAATAGTGCCCACACACCAGCCCACCAAGAAGGAAGCTTGTAAGAGGCCGGGCCCCAGTCCATTACGTTCATTTGTTCATTCATTGGTGTAAATTTGAACTCATTGGGGCCCAAAAAGTCTATCAACTTAGCCCGGCCCTATTCGCCTTTAGTCTGCTCATATCTCCATTTTAGGGCAACCTATGGCCCAAGCAGAGAATGTATATGAGGCTGATGTCATTGAACTGTTCAACAACTGGGCAACGCTGTGATTTATATATAACAATAGATATAAAGAAGATAGCTGGACTCAAACATAGACATGGATAACAAACATACAGCATATCTATCTTGACAAATAGGAAATGTGAACAAAACCACACATGACCACCACACTAAAAATAATTTCATTCTCATTAAACATAGTTTCTACGGTAGGTGTTTAGTACTCACCAGTCCACTACCAGTCCTAGGATCGTTAACTACCTGATGTTGTGTTCACTTATATGTATATGTTGATAGTTACGCTGCACACATCCTGGAACGTGCCCTTAGCAGGTATCTGAATCATTATGTCATCACATCCGAATTCCTTGGTTTCACAATTGTCAGCTATTCCATATATTAAGCAATGTTATGTCAATGTAGTTGTCAGTAAAGTGAAATTAGCTTATACTGTTGCTTGAAGTATCCTGAATTTAGCTTCTGTGGCACAGAATTTTGTCTTCGATTTGGACCAGTGAGTGCAATACAGTTTCTATAAATTCAATTAATGTTGGTGGGCTTTTCTTATACTTGGTTCTGCTATCAGCATTACAGAGATGTATGATACGCCTTACTGAAATATATCGCATATAGTGCTTCAATGACTATCAGTATTATAGAGGCGTATGACATGGTTTACTAAAAAATAAGGTGCAACCCCTGGAACATGTGTCTCAGCACGTGTTTAACCAAAGGACAGAGACTAAAAACCAAAAAAAAAATATTATAAAAGTGACTGAAAGAAAACATATTGTCACACCCCGGTCAACGGTTTCGGGTGTGAGCGAGAATGGAATCATAGTCGATGATACATAGAACAACTTCTAATAAATTAAAACTTCATAAAACATTACTTCATTTCATTACAGCGGAAAAGATAGTGGAAACGATAATGTCTTACAATTTGAAAACAATAAGTCTTAAATTAATATTAAAAGCATAAATCGGTTTATTTGGATAGTCGGGACTATGACTCCGAAAGCAGGTCCGATAGCGTACATAAGCCCCCATTTGCATGTCTTCATAAGTTGCGTCAATTACCTAAGAAATCATGAGTTTAAAAGGGTCAACATAAAGTTGGTGAGGTTCACAGGTTTAAGACTCACAGTTTAATCATTGTAAAACAGTTTTCAGTATACTTAAATATTACGTTGGTTTACCGTTGTGGTTGCATGATCTCACCTGAACCTTGATTTCAAATACTAACGGTTTACCCACCCAACATCTCTTGCCCAGAGATGTTTAAACAGAGCAGAATAACTGACGTGTACCCCCATACAATCCGGAGTCAGAACTGGAGCTACCAGTTAGGGTAGGGTTGTCAATCCAAATAGATCTATTCACTAGCTATCGTTTCGTACAGAACTAATTGAAATCAATTAATGGTGGGATATGGTTGTACAAACGTTTATAACGATAATGTACCAAGTTGGGCAATCAGTAAGAGAACAAGTAGTCATACGGCTAACAGATAAACCATAATATTAAGTAAAAAGCATTTATCAGATTTCATGATTTCTCCCCCAAAGTATAAAACAGTTAAAGGAAAAGGGCCCGTGAAACTCACTGAATCAGCAGGTAAGCGGTAAATAAGCAGTGAAGGAACGGTAGCACGTAACGTCCTAAATCATTAACATTAAATAAGCATATGCATAAGGTCTTATGATCATTTGAGTAACAAAAGTCACCCAAGTGATACCGGTCAAGTCTTAACGTTTTTAATCCGTTTGTATCTTTGAAAACCCGTTAACTTGTATTTATCAAACAAATACGTTCGGTGATGATTTATATTTATATTTAACAAATATAACCAAAGAATATTCATTTTTAATAAGTCAACCAAGTCTTGAATATTGGGTTTAAAATAATAATAATGTCTATTATTATTTTCACAAGTTCGTATAATTATTTTTAATTAAATAATTACATATTTGATTTGTTAATCTTGCAAGTTATAATTATATTAAATAATTATGATTAACAATACTTTGGTGAATAAAGCATGGTTTATATCTTTTGCAAATAATTAATTGTCAAGAATAATTATTAAATGTTTGCTTTATTTTTAAAACATGAATCTTTAAGGAAAACATTCAAAGTTTCTAACATTTAATCATTTATTCTTCGAAAGCGTTTAATGTTTCATTTGCATGAAATATATATTTCTTTCATATATATTTTCAAAAAATTGTAACGACGCTTGGATTTATAAAATCGTCTTTTATAAAAAAAATTAATTTTATTTAAAATCTCTAACAGACGAAATTCCATTTTAGTTACTTTGATTTCATTAAAGTAACATTTAAAATCCATATGAGTATTTAAAGTCAATGACTTGCCTTTGATTTATTTTTATAAAAATCCTTTTATAAAAATATTTCTCTTCACATGTGACTTTTTATAGAAAATTTGTTCATTTATATAAAAGCCTTAGAAAGGTTAAAACTTGTAATAAATCCAAGTATTTATGTCAAATTAATCATTTGACATAAATATTATTCTTACTAATTCTAGCAAGAATTTAATATATTCTTTTTGTCTTTAGTTCTTTTTATAACACATTTAATGTGTCACTTTTACTAAAACAAGTATCATTCTTTTGTTTTAGTCATAGGTTACATATGTAACATTTATTTAATTCCCTTGATTTAAATAAGTCCATAAACATGTTTATTATATTATTTCATTTTCTAGTATTTTTATAACATAATCATAAGTTCATATCTACTAACACTTTGTGTTAGGACCAATGATTAAATGAAAATGCAATCACTAACACATTAGTGTTAGGATAAGAAAATAAATAACAATCACTAACACATTTGTGTTAGGACAAGGAAATATAAATAACAATCACTAACACATTTGTGTTAGGACAAGGAAATATAAATAACAATCACTAACACATTTGTGTTAGGACAAGGAAATATAAATAACAATCACTAACACATTTGTGTTAGGACAAGGAAATATATAAATAACAATCACTAACACATTTGTGTTAGGACAAGGAAATATAAACATGTAGAGATTGTTAGTTAACATTTTTAATTTATATGAAGAGGCTTGAGGTTTTGTTAAAATCAACTAACTTATAAAATCAAGATTTCATATATGCAAGATTCTTGGTGCACACTCATTACTTTCTTTTGATTTCACAAGTGTGTTTCACCACACCCCTTGGTTATTTTAAGTCTCAAAGACACCAAGAAAGGGTGCTTGATCTTGGGAGAAAAGGAGGTTAAAGAGAGAGTTTTGTTAGTTGATCATAACAAAATGCAAGCATTCAAGTGATTGGTTTGTTGTCAAGACTTGTAGGGTGATCCTTGGATGGTTAAGCATGTAAGAAATATAGGAGAAAAGGGGTTTAAAATACTCACAATGTTTGTGAGTTAAAACCGGCAAGAAAATGGGAAAGGCGGCGGTCCGGCGGCGGCGTACGGTGGCCGGCGGTGGAGGCAGCGGCGGCTGCAGGGTGGCGGTGTGGTGGCTCTTGGCCGATCAAAGAGAAGGAGAGGGAGGAGTGTGGGTGTTTGCTTGTAGTGGTGCAAGGGAACAAGTGGGGTTTAACCTCCTTTTTATAATCAAAAGTGGGATTAATATCCATTGGGTAAATTAGTGTTGTCACTCCCACATTAATCCTAACTAATCTCAAGTGTAGGTGGTTTGTTTAATAAATTTTTATAAAAGTTTAGAAGCTTTTATAAAATATGGAGGTGATAGGAGTTAAATAAAATCATAACTTTTTAAAATATAATCCAAGTATATTTAATCCAATTGAATGGTGGTTTTTATTTTTATAAACGTTGTTAACCCAAATTTTGTAGAAGCATTAGCGGTTTACATTTTATAAAACTTGTTGGGTAAAATCTATAAAACATAATGGGTAATTTTTTTTTATAAAATGCTTTGGGCCACAACAAAAGGAATTAAAAGGTTTGGGATTGGGCCGAAGCCCAATCGGTTTTGGAAAGAAGGCTGGGCCGAAGCCCAGTCGGGTTCGCGAGGTGGATCGGGCCGAAGCCCAATCGGGTTTGCGAGGAGGATTGGGCCGAAGCCCATTTGGGATCGGGTTGGGCCGGTCCTTGGTTTTGGGCCGCAAAAAGGGGACGGGTCGGGTTGGTGATGCGGGCCGCGAAGGAGAAAAAAAAAGGATTTGGGCCGGTTCAGCCCAATGCGATACGGGCCGCGGGTCGGGTTTCTGGGTTGGGGAATTTACTCAGTTAGTCGAGGTGAACCTTTGGTTAAATTTTCGGGTCAATCCGGATATTTTTGGGCGTGTTGGGCTTACCGGGCCCAATAGGTGAAACGAGTTACTCGTTTGGCTAAGTCTTGACAACGTAACGTTTTTCATAACATTTTAAATTCATAAAACGTTTTAACAGTTTGAATCAGTTTGATCAGATATAAAATATCAAATTTTATATTTAATTTCTTATTATTAAAGTTCCATTAATAATAACATGAAACGTTCATATTTCCCAGTTATCTAGCGTGAAATTTAAATCAGTTAATCATTTAACTAAACACGGTTAATCATGCAGTTTGAATCACATAATTATTACGTAATAAAAGTCAACGAAAGTCAACGGAGAGAGAGTTGACCTGATTTTTGGGCCGGGTGTCACACATATGCTCAAAATGTCGTAGTTAATAATCAAATACTCCTATTACATCGTTATGATAATTCCAGAGACATGTCTTATAAGGGCCGGTTGACACAATCAAGGCATTCTCTGACAGATAGCCAACAAATCACTCTTCATCCTCCGAATCAACAATGTATGCACGCCTACAGCGTTATAAAAGTAACTATGTTAGGAGGCACGCTACAAATCACGACTATTATTAAAGAGCATTGCATGCCATATACCTTTTTTTCCCCACAGTTTCGGCATCCGAATCCTCTCCGCAGTCCTTGTCATCAACATCGTCCTCCTGCTCAGAAAGGGGATCCCTGCAGTACATGTGAAAAGTGATTACATGTCAACATGAGTGACGCACGGGTATGCTGGAACAGTAAATTCGCTACTCACATTATCAGCTGAGGTGTGCCTTCCACTGGATCCTGTGTTTCACTACCAGTTACCTTTCTCAACCTCTTTCCCGGCGCGACATTAACTTTGAAACCCACGTCCGAATCAGTTTTGACATCCATTGACAATGCATATCCTGCTTTACCAGGGACACCTTCATTATCGGTACCGGTACAATCACTACATTACAACGCATCGTAAGGTACATCAATAGGGGTAGGAATTGTACAGGAACTGAAAGCATGGTTCTAATACTCATAGGTTGGATGAGCGCTTGTCAGCACGTTTGTCTGGAGTGACAACACCAAACTGCGGAGATTTTCTAACCGGTGAAGATAGAGCAGGCACAGTCGCAGGCTCCAAAATATCATCCACTGACGAAGAAGACGCATAACTGGCTGAGCCCGGTAATAAAACTTGGGCGCAATTGAAGCTCTCATACTCACCATACTGGTAGTATGTGTGGGACCTAAGTTCAAACATATAAGTGCCTTCAATCAGACAACGGAGTGCCTCGGGGAGCACCATATCATCGTTGTTTGTGGATTGGAATACCATCACCATAATTAAGGACAGGAAACAACGTAAGTCGTCTCATTGTACAGTGAAATAAAAAGAGAGAGACGTACCAGCTCTTGCTCATCCAGCGGGGATTTTGCTGACTTCTTCACCAACTCCTCGCCCGCTTCGTCAAACAGGACAACCACAACATTGCCTGTCATGTCCTTAACGTCAACCATAAGCTTGTACCTGTTATCCCCATTGATATAGCATTGTTATAAAAACCGAAACCCAGAATATCGTAGCAAAAGGACAGGGTAATGAAGTCCAGGACAATAGCAGGCATTTAAAATATAAGGGAGAATCCCTACAACTTACCTCGCCCACGGAAAGTACACGGCATTGTCACATGCTTCACACCAGAAACTCCCGTCTTTGCGGGTCACACCTTTGCGACAGCGGCCACCAGTACATGTAAAATTAAACCAGCTATTCTTCGTCCGGATGCCGGTGAGCTGAACGTTGTTCCTAAACACGACTGCCTGTTACAAACAGATGCCAGAAAGTGAAGAGGACAGGGTAGCATAAAAATGATGGCTGAAATTGCTTCAAATCTAGGGAAGCATCCAAACCTTCCTCTTGTCCTGCCGAGCTGACTGTAAGAGCTCAGCAATAGTTGTCACAACCTGTGGGCCATCTCTAGCTGGCTGTGTCTCAGCTCGTAGATCAACCCCCCTACAGAGTGAACATATTGTCAGGCTACAACGCTAACTCAAAGGAAAACTTTAGCATAAGGTTATGCCCTAGTGACTACCTGAGTGAAGCATTGAATGACTCCAACAATGGTATATTGTTGCTATCGATGATAAGAGTTGAGGAGGAGCTCGAAAGGGCAAATGAACCTGAAAGAGGTAAAAATTATTTACAGGGAACATGTATAACGGACAAACAGGTATAAAGGTTAAATAAAATACCAAGATAATGCTTCACACTCATTGAAGACAGTTGTTAAATAAAATACCAAGATAATGCTTCACACTCATTGAAGACAGTATAACTGTGTAGACACCAGCTTTCTTTGCTTTCTGCGCTATAAAAGACTCACCGAGCTTGCCCCATAAAGTCACTGCCACGTGACCACCGCTGCAAAAGTAATTTAATTCTCAGCATACATGGCGTCTAAAGTAGATAGATAACTCATGTACATGCTATACCGTTCATTGCGCAGGTTGAACTCCAGCGTCCGTTTGCCGGTGGACGTGGTGGATACATTATCAGCTGTAGTAACATAACCAATGACATTTGTACAAACATAGTATTTTCTTAAGGCCTTTCGAAAGGAAACATTATACAGGTACAAAGCCTTCTAATTATGATTACACAACGCTTAAGCATGGGTTGTTTTGAACATTACATGCATATCCTAACACCAATATTATAAAAAGGTGTAATAAGAAATAAAAATAGCAATCATAATACCAATTGTAATAAGAACTGATTTAATAATTCCTTTAAACATTGCGACATCTTACATAATAATTATCATTAATTATAAAGATGAGGATCATATTATCAACCAAAATAATCACATGGAGACCCCATAAACATCTGATGTGTAAGTATGCATGATAAACATACAAAAGAATAACATACTAAATTTGTAAAAACAGTGACAGAACATGGAGAAAGGCACATTATAAGTAGACAATTAAAAAAATAAGTTATAAGCTGGGAACATACCAACAAAATACTTGTTATTAGTAACTTCCAGATCCTCAAACTGAACTATCTGAAAAGGATAACGCTCAAACCCTCCATGATCTACAGAAACCTTTTTAAACACTGTAGATCCCTGCAGCTCAATCATATATTGGCTATCCTTTAGGATCCTGTACGCATGTCGATTCTTCACAACAGTAAAACTCTTCAACAGATACAAACAACCTTCCTTCAGCTTATCAACAAAATAATGAGCAATGTTGCTCCGAGCAGTGGCATGAATAGAGTCCCCCTATCAAAGACAACATTTTCGTCAAGACGATCTACAGCAGATAAGCAAACAGTTAAAACAGTAAACATAAACAACACAAAGAGTTAGAAATCTACTAACATTCCTATCAGAAAAGATGTAATCGGTACTGATATAGCGCCCATGCACATTATCACAATCCCATGAACGACAAACCATAACAACGATAGACATTGAAGACCCTACTTCAAGCTGGTCAAAACATAAACCATCATTCAAACCTGTTTCCATAACACCATCCACCACAGCCTTGGACATCGTTAGAAGGTTCGTAGCCTGGTTATGGTTCTTAATTTGTAAAAGGTAACCAGTTCTAGTAAGTAGATATATACAGGACAAAAATAATGTAAGGTATATATAGATGACACAATGAATCGATACATATGCCTCCATTAATCATTAACAAAAGAACGTATATAAAACGGTTAACAATCTAATAAATAAGAAGCTGAATAGTAAATGACAACATCAATAACTCAATAAATGGATAACAATTACTGCATTAAGAACCATTCTGATTGAGAGCCTAACTGTTCTAAACAATTAACACACACGTAACAACAAATTAATTCCATAACACTGATCCTTGAGATAATACACTAATTAAATATCAGAGTTGATAAAACTGAATTTGTCTCACATTAACACAGACATACCACATTATTATTAATGAAAATCATAAGTAAACCCTAAAGTATCGGACCACTTGGGAAGGATAGTGCAAGGACTCGATACCTTAATAGACTGATGGCCGAGTATAATTCACCTCCAATTACAGGGGTTGGTTGAAGAAACGGTCTCCAATTGGAGCTGTCGGTGGCAGAGACAAAGCAGGGGAACACGCATACCACGCATATGGCTTCGCCCCGTTAAGAGTTTTAATACTCTGGGTTAGAAGACAAAACGGGTCGGTCCTAAAACACGGTTAGAAGGAATCACTTTAATTACATGTATTAAATCTGGGTAAAAATGGAATATATTAAAAACCTAAAGGGTCAAAACGGGGCACATAATAATCACCAGAGGGCCAGAATAGTTCAAATTACAAAACCAAATTATACCACCAGAACAACGGTGGCGAAACATAACACTCTAACATCCACCTTGTAATTCACAAAGCCTTGTCATTCACGAAGCCCTATTCCGATGTTCTCCCTTCACAGTAACGACGTGCTTCCAGCCGACACGAAAGACCTCGAATCAAGATGACTACCCCCACGATTTAAAAGGCGATGGCATCTACGAAAAAAAATGATCCACGCATACGAATACCCAACAGCAGAACACGTAAAGTTTCATTTCCAAACCCTAAAGGGTTTCAACACAGGCACAAACAACCATTTCTTAAGCGGATCAATCAAGGTAATTAGGTCATTCTTTAGAACATTTCGATAACATGTAGTTGGTAAAATTAAATGCATAATATCTATCTGCTGTTACGACGCAATTAACGACCTTCATACCTAACCTTTTGTGAGTAGGACGCATAAGGTTTGATTCGAAACCCTAAAAGTTTTCAACACAGGCACAAACAACCCTCTCTCAATCGGACTAATCTAGGTAATTAGGTCATTCTTCTGTACATGTTGATAACCTGTGAATAGGAAAATCAAGTGCATAACATCGATCTTCTGTTACAGGGCAATTAACGACCTTCATCCCTCACCCTTTTCCAGTTAAAGGCATAACGAACACGAATTAGGAAAGTAAGAGCCACTGGATTACGGGTTATAAGAGACGGGTTATAGGGTCCGCGTGAAAATTATATCTTTGCATTTGTAATTTAATACCCGCCGGATTACAGGTTAATACCAAAACGGGCCGGATATGATCCGAGTTTACTCCTAATCCTTAGAGCAATTGGATTACGGGTTATAAAAGACGGGTTATAAACAATTCCGGGCCAAATATGATCCGCGTGAAACAAATAGGTTTCCCTTTGCAATTTAATACCCACTGGATCACGGGTTATTACCAAAATGAGCCGGATATGATCCGCGTTTTCTCTTAATTCTTGTAGGTGATTCGTCCACCTCTTTTCTGATTTCATTTGTTCATAAAATTAAAATTGTTTTGTTGTTGTCTCAGATGGACTTCACTGTCAAATTTATAAAGTCAGTCACGGGTTATTACAAACATGAGTCGGGTAGGATCCATGTTGGTCCGGAAATTTCCCAAACACACGATATACTAATCAAACACGAGTGCGGAATCCTCGTGAGAGATCGATTCAAGAAAATAGTAGAAGAAGAGATTCAATCTATGAGAAAGATTGAATCTTGAATGAAGAACAACTACTATGAAGCTAACACTTGCTGATCGTAAACCCTCCTTGCTTGAAGAAATCGGAAAGTAAATGGAAAGCCTCGATTAATCGTGAATATGAGGTGGTATTTATACCACCTCATTACAAGAACATGGCCAATCATAAACATGATTAGGCCCAATCATAAACTAATTAAATGGCCCACATGGCCTATTAAACAAGCTAAACTAAGCCCAAAACTAAGCCCAACACTAATGTTTATGCCTTACATAAATATAGCCCTACAATCTTCCCCTAGGCATGAATCATTAGATCACTTATGGCAGCAGCAGATCAAACTTGAATGTGCTTTGTACGTTGTTGGACCACCATCTGTTCTCTACGATCCGCTTTGCAGTTCCATCAAAGATACCAACCCTTATAGCATTCTCCATGTCGTTTTCATCTCCAAGTACGGGTTGGGTGGCTAGGAGCTTGATGTCTCGCTCTCCAAATCTTAGCAAGTCCACAGGATCGTAGAATCGGAATTGCCTCATCGGCTTGCAGAGCACCACCACTTCATGAGTTGTCGGATCGTAACACCAGCAATCAAAATTTCTGACCAGTGTGCCATCTTCGATCTCGTCCAATATGTTAATGATTCTTGTACGCTTAGTGGGTGGCCTCCTAGCTTCACCAATGGGCTGCCCTGTCACTGGGTCAGTCCCTGTCTCTATCCATCTGACCTCTTTCAACTCAAACTCTGCAAAGTCGTTTTCTTGATGGCCCAGCAGGTTGTTGCGGATAAGATTTCCTTCAGGTCCTGTTTATGAAGGGAGCTCTCAAAAGGCTTCTGATCTCAGGCTCAGTCCAGGAGTGGAATTGACCACGCGTTTGATAATACTCCACAGGACTGTAGCCGTCACGGATCACGGAAAAGAGTTTCTTCTCGGTGTCATAATGCCAACACAAGATGGTCTCACGACTCCCACGTTTGTCAATTGAGCTCTCACCCACATCAATGGTGTATCGAGTGGGGGCTGGTCCCTGGAAGAACTCCCTGAACCAGTTTTCGTGGCATCTTGGTGCCTTGGAGATGATTCTGCCACTGCGGGCGTAATCAGGCATATCAATGTTCTCATCTCCTTCATCTGTCTCCATAACATCTGCAGCTTGCACCCCCGTGACGAACCTTAACCTGGGGCACCTGAGGAGTGGGACCCCACAACATCCTTCAATTCATCAAACTTCTTCCTTAGGTCCACCAGCATGTTGTACAAATATTTCATTCGGTCTTTGTCCGCCACCTCCTTCTCTCTCATATACTTGTTTTCTGCTTGAAGAGCCTTGATCTCATTCTCTCTAGTTCTGTTTTAAGAGATCAGGAAATTGATCTGAGGATCAGCACTTATCCTCATATCTATTGGAAGCTCCGCTGCTTGAAATGGTCTAAAACTTGGTGCTGCAAGTGGTTGGCTTGTCACAGTAGAGAGATTCACTCGTACTGGACTTGGAACAACAAATGTGTTCTCAACCTCCAAGAATTGCCTATCTTCCTGAACAGGGCTTTGTTCATTCAGAATAGGGCTGGAATTCTGCGCAGGGCAGGTTGTTCTTCAGTAGTTGTTGTTGTTGTTGTTGTTGTTGTTGTTTCAGCTTGATTGGCTTGGCCTTGTGAGCTCTGACCCACTTCTGGTTGAACAATCAGCACACTGGAGCTAGATTTCTTGAAACTAAATCTAACAGTCCTTGGGTCAGTCCACTTCCTCGGAGAAGGTTCACGAGCAGGCATTGGATCTTCTGATACCTCAGTTAACTCAAATTGAGTGTTAATGTCTTGAGGTACAGAATCACCAGAGGAAGAGGCATTCATCACATCTCTTGATCTTTTCAGACTCAGAGGCCCCAAATCTCCATATATATCATCATCTTCTGGATCAGCAAATATGTCATCCATGACATTTTCTTCGTCTGAAGGGATTGCCTCATGATCCTCGACCACATTCACAGCTGGAGTCACTGCAATGTCTTGGTCTTCAGCCACTATAGCATTCACAACTGGCACTTCGGCCGCTGGCTCTTCTTCTTCTATCACTTGCTCTCGGGCTACCTCCGGAAAGGCACCTCTCTTTACCCATTCCAATCTTCCCTCAAAACTGTTTCTGCCCCTCCTGTCTTGGGTCTGGAGTCCAAATACTCCACAGTCCATCACCTTCACATCTAGCTTCTCAATCCTCTCCTCAATCATCGGGTATTTCTCCATGACCACCATTTGCACAAACCTTGGTGTCATGAGAAACTGCTCACGTGCACTTAAGACAGCATTGCCTATCCAATCCAGCAACATCATTCTTGAGAAGTTGAAATTCCAGTCAATGGCCAATGTGACAAATGCAGTCCCGTGGATCTTGTTAAGCTGATCGAAACTCGTTCTCTTGCCCAGAAAGGATTTCTGCATAAAGTGGGCAAGGCATCTCCAGTAATGCGGCAGTTACTTCTTGTAGATAGGTGGGAATTTGCCTTCATATCCCATGGATTGGGCTTCTGCCAGAACAGCCTCTTTCAGGTAATCAACCGGATCGGTAGCACGATCGTTGATAATAAGCCCTTTTCGAATGTCTTCCTCCAGTATAACAATCTGCCGATTCTGAATGGTGGCTATAATTCTTGTCTTGTCAGCACTAGCCCGAGCAGTACCCCAGAACTCTCTGACCAGCTGCTCGTCTATCAGAACACTCGTCCTCAGGGCATGATTGATCTTGCAAACGTTCATCCCTGCCACCAGAGAATAGAATAGGTCCATGTGATGCTCTGGCGGATCTTCTAAATAGGCTGGAATGCAATGGTCGTGATCAAATTTTATATCCTCATCTATAACATTGCCTGCCATCTGAGACAAACAAGACATATGCATCAGCTTTGATCATTAACGAGCAATTATGATTATTAACCCTTAACGTTGTTCAATTGAAGATAAAATTTTACTTTTGAAAGACACACAATTTCAATTTGAACTTTTAGGGAAAATAATTGAATTAAACACACGCTCACAAACACCGTTAAATTTTATCTCAAAAACGATCAACTTTAATGAGATTTCAAAAATATTAAGCGTTAAAGATTTTAATTCTCATTTATTAGAGTTCACGATCCACAAAGAGGGTTCACGATCCTTTAATCGGGTTTACGATCCAGCAAACGGGTTCACGATCATTCTAAAAATGGCCCAATCGTAATCTCCGTTATCCAATCGTAAACACTGTAAAACCGTCAAGGCCCAGTCGTAATCGACGTTTGTCGTATACGGGATCGTAAACGATCATTGAAATCAAATGAATCGTAAACACGGATCGTAAACGATCCAAACTTCATCTTCTCCGTCGAGAAAGTCGTAAACACCGTTTCAGCCATTTTTAAACCTGCAAGTTTTCTCGTAAACTCGATTAAACACAGAAATACACAAGATAATCATCAATCTCTACCTTATAACAGTTTATTGCACAAAACCGACACTAAATCTTCTTGAAATCGGTACACACACAGGAAATTCTTGACCGATTGTGATTTTAGGGTTTGGAACGTGCAACCAAGAAACGAAGGTCAAAACAGTCGATTAACAGAGGGGTAATGGTCGGAAAGTGATGACGATTACAATGATGTGGTTTGTTTGTGAAATGGTGAACGGAATCGGGCTGGAGAGAGGTCTCCGGCGACGGGAGCGGCGGAGCAAGGGTTTTCTACGGAGGGGTCGTAAACGGAAAAGGGGAGAGAGAATCGTAAATGGGTTTAAAAAAAACGAAATGGTGATCATAAACACCAAAAGTTACACATTGCCCCCCCCCCCCCCCCCCAAGAACCGCAAACAAAAAAAAATTCATACAACCCCCTCAATCTTTTAAAAACAAACAAGTTCACCCCAAACTTATATAATTCTCATAAAATTTGAAAATTTAACACTTTGAGAAATTTACAAAACTTCCCCTCAGACTCATACGCCGAGTATCCGATCATGATCATGAAAATTTTAAAAATTAAAACAGTTAAAAACCTAAATTTAAATATTTACAAACTTGCCTCAGAAATTTGAAATATTTACTTACCTGGTGCTGGTAAATTTCACAGATAATTTCAGACAGGTCTTTGACTGAGGAACCCTTTTCAGCTTCCGTTACTTGACGCTCTAGACAATTGCCAGGTGATTTGAACACAGAAACTCACATCCAGTTAAGTGCTTAAATATAGTACAATTTTACCGATATGTTTAACCGTCCCCACACCCAATTTTCCATAGCAAAACCTACCCAACCTCAGAGTTTATTGAGGATTCACAAACCCCCAACTTGAGGAACCATGCAACACTGCTTTGACTACCACTTAATTCTATTTTCATGAATTATCAATTGGTGATCAGGTCGGCCGCATAAGCACGCAGAGAAGACCAATAGAATAATTTTATTTACCTTTTCTTTTCTTTCTTTCTTTTTCAGAATTTTCATTTTTGAATTTCTTTTCTTTTTCTTTTTCTTTCCAGTGGTGTTGTCATATACAGTATAAGCATGGCGTGTGAGAGAGTGAATACTAGGTAAAATACCACTCTCAACCCGTTTTTGTCGGGACTCAGTTTTTTAAACCATGTAGACTAGGATGGGAAACTAAACATTTATAGAGATTAAGATTACTGCACTTACATAGATGATCGTTGTTTTGGTTGAGCTTACCGACATATCATCTTCGAGCAATCTTTCACATCAGCCTTACACGTGTCAGTCTCCGACCGTCATTGAACAATTTTTGCAAGTCCTATCAAAAGACATCATAAAAACTTTTCAGTTTAACCAGCACCATTTCTTCCCCTGTTTTTGTGAGGCTTTTGAAATAAGACTCAATTTTTCAGTCATTTTTTTTTTAAATAAATACCAAAAACTTTGTACAAAAACAAAATGATCAGATCATTCCTCGAAGGCAATCATCTTCAGGCCTTCAACACATGATTCAAAATTAGGACGAGGAAGGGGTTTTGTAAAGATGTCCGCAACATTCTGATCGGAGCTTACCTTTTGAAGCTGAATTAGCTCCCGATCATAGCAATCACGAATGAAATGTACCTTTATGTCTATGTGCTTGGTTTTGGAATGTTGGACGGGGTTTTTCACAATCTCAAGAGCAGCAGCGTTATCACAAAATATAGGAGTGTTAACGAATTCCATACCGTAATCTGTGAACTGGTTCTGGATCCATACTACTTGTGAAGTACCGGCAGATGCTGCCACGTATTCAGCTTCGGCAGTTGATTTTGATACGGTATGCTGCTTTTTGCTCTGCCAAGAAATGAGCCTATCTCCCAGGTACTGACATCCTCCAGTAGTAGATTTCCTGTCAAGGTCACTACCTCCATAATCACTGTCAGTAAAAGCATATAATTGAAAATCAGTGTTCTTCGGGTACCAAAGACCAAGCCTAGGCCTGCCCTTCAGATACCTGAAGATACGCTTAACAGCAGAAAGATGAGAAAGTTTAGGATTAGCCTGATAGCGTGCACACACACAAACTGCATGCATGATGTCTGGCCTGCTTGCTGTTAAGTACATAAGTGATCCAATCATCAACCGATAATGGAATTCACTCACTGACTCCTCGTTGAGATCAGCTGACAGGAGTGGTCTGGATGCCATGGGAGTGGAAATGGGCTTGCAATCCTTCATCTTGAACTTCTTCAGAATCTCATTCACGTACTTTTCCTGATGAATAAGAATCCCAGATTCATCATGTTTGACTTGTAAAGCAAGAAAGAAGCTCATCTCCCCTTGGTCACTCATTTCAAACTTTTTCTTCATAATCTCCTCAAATTCGGTGCATAATTCCTCGTTTGTCGAACCGTAGATAATATCATCTACACACACTTGCACCATGATTATGTCTTCCTCCACCCTCTTTCTGAACAAAGTCTGATCAACAACTCCTCTTGTATATCCATTCTCCACCAGGTGTGTTGATAGCGTCTCATACCACGTTCTTGGAGCTTGATGTAACCCATACAAAGCCTTGTCCAGAAGATACACATAATCTGGATGCTCCTCATCTACAAACCCCGGTGGTTGAGTCACATAAACCTCTTCATTCATCTCAGCATATAAGAATGCCGTCTTGACGTCCATCTGGTGTACCGTGAAATTCAGATAAGATGCAACCGCAAGAAATATACGAATAGCTTCCAGTCTTGCCACAGGTGCATACACCTCATCATAGTCAATTCCATGGATTTGTCGATGGCCTTGAACTATTAACCTTGCCTTGTTTCGAACGATTATACCCGTGTCATCCTTTTTGTTCTTATACAACCAACGAGTGGGTATAACCTTCTTGTCATCTGGCCTCTTGACTAGTCGCCACACTCCCAGCTTTGAGAATTGATTTAATTCATTGTGCATGGCCTCTATCCAATTCGGATCTCTGAGAGCAACCATCACATTCGGACGCTCAACCTGGGAGATAAAACATGAGTACATGCAGAAATTGATATCCCCTGTGCGGCTTCTAGTTGAAACTCCTGCAGACACTGGTCCAAGTATGTTGCTGACTGGATGATCCTTGTTGATCCTTGATACCTGAACCTCTGGCACAGACACAGAAACAGGCAGATTAGAACTAACAACATTATCATTTATATCATTCATACCTGAACTTTGTGGAATTTCTGAATCATTATCACAAGTTCCTGAAGTTCCCGGAGCATCTGCGTTGACATATGTGGGAATTGGAACTGGTGCTTTCTCACAGACTCTTTCAATGTGAGTTCTTGATTCAGATGGCTGAGTGATAATCTCTTCTTCTTCACCTAAATTGTGAAGCTCATTCGAAAACTTGAATCCTTCAAACAGAGACCCATAGTTAAAAATCCAATCAGGTCCAGTCCCTGCATCCGACGGATTGTCTTCAAGCCAGTCCACATTGAAAGCTTCAATGATCAAACCGGTGGTCTTGTTATAGACACGATAAGCACTATTTCCTGAATAACCAACGAAATAACACTCATCAGCTTTCGCCTCGAACTTCCCCACGTCGGACTGAATCAGTACCGTGCACGGACATCCAAATGTCTTGAAATATCCCACCGTTGACTTTTCTTTATAGACAATCTGATACGGAGTTTTCTCATGACGCTTGTTTAACAGAACGCGATTTTGCACGTAGCACGCTGTGTTGATCGCTTCAGCCCAGAAGAAGATTGGTAGTTTAGCTTCACACATCATTGTCCTTGCAACTTCAATGAGTGTCCTATTTCTTCTCTCAGCTACTCCATTTTGTTGAGGAGTGTAGGGCGCACTGAACTGTCTCTCTATTCCCTTAGCCCCACAAAACATATTCAACTCAGCGTTCTTGAATTCCGTTCCGTTATCCGATCTGATAGCTTTGACCTTCTTGTTCAGCTGATTCTCTATGAGTGTGACAAACTGTTTCACTAGGGCTGGAGTTTCATACTTGTTTGACAAGAAGTAGACCCAAGTAAACCGTGAGTAGTCGTCCACAATCACTAGACAATAGGAGAATTTTCTGATGCTCTGAACTTGCATAGGCCCAAATAGATCCGTGTGTAGAAGTTGTAGAACTGATGACATAGAGTTTGCTATCTTCGGACGGTGTGGCAACTTGTGCTGCTTCCCCTTCGCACATGCCACACATTTTTCCACAGTTGAGAAGTCTTTGATGGGCAGCTTTCTGACATGCTCTCCCTTTGCGATCTTGGTCAAATTCTTCATATTTGCATGCCCCAAACGACGATGCCACAACATAGCCAAATTTTCGTTTTGTTTTGAGATGAGGCATGCTTCTTCTGACGTTGGAGGATTGCCCATATTGAGAAGATATGAGTTTGAACGTCTTGGAGTACGCATCAGTATGCACTCCTCAGGAATCTTCACGCCGGGCTTCAAAATAATGCATTCCTTCCGATTGAACATCACAGAATAGTCTCTGTCACAGATCTGAGAAACACTCAACAAACTGTGAGACAGTTCCTCCACATAATGTACGTCAGAAAAAGACAAATTTCCACTTCTCACAACTCCTTTCTTGCTAATTCTTCCTCCTACACCACCTGCAAACGATACTCCTCCACCATCGAAATCCTCTACATCTTCCAAAAGGGACAGATCTCCGGTCATGTGTCGGGAGCAACCGCTATCAACGTACCAGAGATTGTTGATAGATCTTCTTGGCTGTCCCTACAAGAATCAGAAATCAGTGAGATCCAGGTACCCAGGCCATAACAGATCTGGGCACACCTTTTGCATCAATGTAATTAACTAATTGAAGAATCATTTCAGACTTTGATGAATTGTTAACTGACACAGGTTTCTTTTGCGGTGAAATGACCTTTTTACCAGCTGGCTTTTTAACAGGTGTCCACTCAAGTTTCAGTTTAGTATACACAAGTTGTTTTGTTTGAGTGACACTTTTTTGTTTCAAAACCTGTTGTTCAGCTTTCGCTTTGCCATTAGGTTTATCAACTCTTTTGACTTTCGCCACTTGTTTTTCAACAAACTCTGGTTTTATCTTATCATTTCTGTGGTAAACTCCTTTAGATACACAAGTTTGTTGTGGAGTTTTGGTCACATTCCTCTTATCAACAACAGGCTTTGTCACAGATGCCTTTGCGTTTGAAACCTTAGACTGTTGAGTCTTCATTGGTTCAAAGCACTGCTTCCCCTGAGACACAGCTTGTTGTTTTCTGCTTTTGTTTTTGCTTCTCTCCGGTCATCATTTTCTCCAACATACTAGTCCGTGGGTTTTGCGGATAGTATGGTTGGTATGGTCTATTCACACAGTTAGCTGCAAAATGTCCTGGCTTTCCACATTGAAAGCAATTCATGAGTCTAGGCCCATTGACATGACTACAGAGGTACGAACGTCTTGGGTAAGACGACTTCCACTCTGGCTTATCATCCCATTTGTGTATAACATGTTGTTTATCCTTTTCAGATTGTGTAATTAAACAAAATTGTTCTGATTTAGATTTGTTTGTTCTATTAAAAGCCGACACAACCTGGGGATAAGCAACAAAGTCTTTGGGCTTAGTCTCACGACCTATTTTTGTGTTAGGCACACGAATTTTAAAACCAGACACTTTTTCATTTGATTCAGAAACATTTTTTAACAACGATGCAACTACTTGTTTTGACTTGGATGTTTCTAGTTCTGACACAAGTGCCATTACATCATCCTTAGGTAAACATAAACTAGAGCTACTAGAACTACTAGAACTACTAGACACGTGACTCTCTTCCACTCTCTGACATTCGGCATCCTCCTTCGAAATGTCTTTGATTTCTACTTCATCTGCACAATAAATAGATATATCAGAAGAACTCACACAGTTATTCAGAGAAGTATTTGATGGTCCTGCTTCACACGCGTCTGTCATCACTCTATCCTTATTACCCAACCCATAAGTCATGTGTTTTTCATTTTCCATTTCCTCTTCTGTCAAAGGCTTCACTCCAACCAAGACACTATCTAAAGGAGGTCCTTCCTCATGCATTTCCGATGCAGATCTATCTATCTGATCCTCCTCTAAAATCATTCCTATTACATCTCTAGTTTTATCTTGAGGAACAACGTTCTTGTTTGCAAAGCTAATTCCTATTCCACCTTTGTCCTTACCCATTCTAACCTCAGTAATGCATGTGTCCAGAGATTTACTAGCCTGTAACATTCTTTTGCTTCTCATAAGATTTATATCAAGCTTAACCTGCAACTCATTGTTTTTATGCTTAAGTTCATCTATCTGCTTAGTAAGTTCTGCTATTTCTAACTTAGCATTGTCATACAGATAAGCATTCTCAGTTGCAAGTTTCTTATATTTCACTATGTCTAATTTCTGGGCTTTAACCTTTTCTTCGTTCTTTTGCCATCTACCCTTAAATGAGCTTCTTTCACATTTTACCTCAAACAATTCTAATTGAAAATTTTTGCAAAATTGTCTAAGACCAGTAATTATACGATCACAAACAGGGTTAGAACATACCTTGGTGTGATCTGCTGCCATAGCTTCATTCTCCTCAGGTTCATCTTCAGTCACGACAAAAGCATGTTCATCTTCATCATCATCATCCATAGCAGTCATCATAGCATGTGTCAGGCTCAGATCTTTCATTTGAGACGTCCAATCATAGCCTCCTCCTTCCTGCACAATCAATGCACCTGCTTCTGCCTTTGCCTTCCCATCAGCTGGTTTCTTTTCCTCTGCTCTCTCTTTCCTTGGCTTGCTGCATTCTCTTGCAAAATGCCCATATTCATCACAATTGTAGCACCTAAGCTTGGTTTTGTCAAACCCCATTCTGATCTTGTCTTGATCTTTCCAAACATTTCTCCCTGTAGTCGCCATGAACTTCTTAGCCCTGAACATCAGCCATAGCCATCTGCCAAGAGACATCCAACATCTCCACATCCTCTGGATTTATCTGATTCAGCTCCCCCGACAGGATCTCAGTTGGGATTAAGGTTCCGGCCATTAAAGCATGATAACTGCTCATGAATCCCATACCAAGTGCAAAATTGGGATCATTAGTTGCTTCAGAGTTGTCACCTCCACTTGAACCAGCTTGAGGTTGTGCCACAAATGCATTTGTTTTAGACACAGAACTTGATCCACTTGCAACAGACTTTCCTTTTGGCTTCACATCTCCTTCTTCTGACAACAAAGCTTGATTCAGTTTCCTAGCCAAACTAAGAGAGCTTATGTGATTCAACTCTCGCTGCTTGTCATCAATAAGCTTGGACTTCAACTTGTTGATCATTTCATCCAGAGATAGCTCACTCAGCTTGTTGTTGTCCTTAATGATAGAGATATTGGTGTTCCATGACTTGGGTAAACTGTTCAGCAACTTCAAATTCTTATCTTCCAATTCTGGCTCCACACCATAGCTTGACATTTCTGCCATCAGAGATACAAACCTTTGCACTTGCGCTTCAAAAGATTCACCTTGGATATGGTTGAACAAATTGAATTTCTGCTTCAACATTTGCTTTCGACTTGCCTTAATGTCCGGATTTCCCTCATAGGCGACAATCAATGCATTCCAGAGTTCCTTCGCCGTCTTGCAATGCTTAAATCCTTGAGCAATGTCAGGTGTTAGTGCCATGGTCATAATTGCAAACGCCCTCTCAGCCTTGTTACACCTTTCCCAGTCCTCATCTTCAAACTCTTCTTCAGTCTTCGCCTTTCCTGCTTTAGCTCCTTCTCCATGAGTAGGTATGTGTGGTCCATTAATTACCGCTCTCCACAATCTCAAGTCAACACTCTTCAAATGGTTTTCAAACCTGTACTTCCACTCCAAAAAGTTATCCGCCGAAGTGAGTCTAGGTGGACGAGTGATAGAGCCAATCTCGAAGTCCAACTTCTGATACATACTTGGTTCAAAATCCATTACGTTAGCAAAGGGAACTTAAATCTAAAATCCAAACGTCCAAAAAACTGATTACGATCAAAACAACCTAATTACGATCCAAACAAGCTGATTACGATCGTAAACACTGTTTCCGATCCAATCCCAAATCGTAAACACCTTAACCGCCTCAAGAAATCGTAAACGTGATTCCGATTCCCGATTACGACCACCGGAGTCGTAAACACCTGTTCCCGATCTGAAAATGTCGTAAACTCCTTTTACGATTCTGCAAAGTCGTAAACACGATTACGACCAACAAGTACAATCGTAAACTGTTTTCTCTGGGTCGTAAACAGTCAATCTTCAACAGCAACCCAGAAAATGCAGTCGTAAACTCCCAAAACTCGAAGAACACAGCAGCAGCTACGATCGGAAACACCAAAAACCTTCAAATCTTCAACAAAACTCGAACAAAAACCCAGCAAAACACTTGAATCTATATCGTGAGAACCTCGAATCTAAGATTCTTGGCTCTGATACCAATTGTTGGTCCGGAAATTTCCCAAACACACGATATACTAATCAAACACGAGTGCGGAATCCTCGTGAGAGATCGATTCAAGAAAATAGTAGAAGAAGAGATTCAATCTATGAGAAAGATTGAATCTTGAATGAAGAACAACTACTATGAAGCTAACACTTGCTGATCGTAAACCCTCCTTGCTTGAAGAAATCGGAAATAGTAAATGGAAAGCCTCGATTAATCGTGAATATGAGGTGGTATTTATACCACCTCATTACAAGAACATGGCCAATCATAAACATGATTAGGCCCAATCATAAACTAATTAAATGGCCCACATGGCCTATTAAACAAGCTAAACTAAGCCCAAAACTAAGCCCAACACTAATGTTCATGCCTTACATATAATATAGCCCTACAATCCACGTTAAATTTATGGTAGTGTATGTTTCTGTATGCAAATAGCGTTACGATTATGGGTTAAAACCATAATGAATCGGGTAGGATCCGCGTGTGTGTTAACTTGAGATAATAATTGGGTTAAAACCATAAGCGATATTCTTCATGTTTTTCCCTTTACATGCTATGACAATCCAACAGAATGGACCATGGAAGCAAACATACTCCAACTCTTGACACAGGTGCAGTTGCCCCGCCAGAGCTCACAACCACAGTTACAATCAATGTTCCTGCTCCGCATGTAGCCGCCCCGTTCACATAGGAGAGCACTCAACAATCTTCCCGACACACCCTCAAATACACGATAGTGAACCCCATTGATAACATGTACAAATTAAATTAGGCACCTATAAATAAGAATGAGAAACAATTACTACAACAAACTCTCAAATAAAACGTAAGCCAAACGGGTCATAGATGACCTTTCCGACGGTACATTTTATTCCCGCCGGAATCATTGTCATCATAATCGATTATTACCTTCCGGTGGTACATTTTTTCCCACCGGAAGGGGGAATAATGCCAAACGGGTTATACATGACTTTTCCGGCGGTACATTTTATTCCCGCCGAAATAAGTGTCATCATAATCGATTAGTAGCTTCCGGTGGTACATTTTCTTCCCACCGGAAGTAGGTATATGGTCCATAGTAAAAATGAAATAGCAATAACATTAAAGTTTAAATGGAAAAAAATACTTATGGCGGGTAAGACGGAGATGGGGCGAGGGGAGGTAAGCAAGGGAGATTCACATGAGTTTATATAGGATTACAAAATTAGGATCATGATTAATATAACATTTATTATTTTGGAGTTCAAACAACCCCATCGTTTCATATGTTCATTATCTTCATTATCTATCTACGGTTCTTTATGATCATTATTAACATCATGATGATGATGATTATGGTTATTAACATCACATTAATCGGTGGAAGTTGAAAGAAGGCCATGAGTCCTTCTTTATCACGTTTATTTATTAAGTTGAATTGATAGAAACTCATGGTTTTCCTCTATTGATTGCAAGAAACTCATGGTTTTCCTCTATTGATTACTTTTATTTACTAATGGTGATGATGATCCGGCAAAACAAACCAAACCTGTAAATTCTTTAAAGAAAATGCATTTATGATTAAGCAATTATGAAGGTGCAAAATATTGCCATTGCTTAACTTTTATATATATATATAGATTAATAATATATAATGGTTAGAAACCTATGTATTACATAAATTTAATAAATTAATATGTTATAAACAATAATTCTATAAAGATTTATATATTAGATATTATCAGCTCACAGCTTGTTTAATAAAATAAGAAATAATGAATGTTTATCAAGAATTTGATGTGTTCAATGTACTAAAACTATAACTTATGAGGCCACTCTTTTAATTTTTTTGAGAAGAAAAGTGATTCAATAAAAACAACTAGCAAGATGTTAAGAAAAAAAAAACATAAGACAGGGTACACTACGTGTTACACGTACCTTGTAGAGGTCTTCCATAAATCCCATTCAAATATCTTCCCTTTAGGTGTTAATTGATTGTTACACATTACACTAACAGAAAATATGCCACACTTTCAAATATACTTTAAAAAATAATGGTCCAGGTAGCATTTAATGTTATTATGACACTAGTTTATTATTGATTCCAAAAGACACACCACAAACAGACACAAGGGACCCTAACTGTTTCCCCTCCAATTCACCTCCTTAGAAACATTTTTCAAAATACATTTCTTCATATTGTAAATGTTTTACCTAACTTTATATACTTAAGTAAATTAGATTATTTTTTATAAAAGTTCATGTAGTGACTTAATTGATATACCTCAAATAAGTTAAATGAGAAACTACTTTTTTAAGGAGTAGTATTCCATCATATTTTTAAAGGAATAAGTTATATTTCTTCATTTCTTAGAAAATTATCCGTGTTTTTAAAATGTTTAGAAAAGTATTTCATCTTCATATTTTGAGAAATAAATGATACTTTCTTTTTTAACATCAAGCTGAGATTGTATATTTATGGGATATTTTCGTTTGTTTTAGTTATTTCAACAAAAATCATCATTCAAACTGTTAAAACTATTATGAAAAACAACAAATCAAAAGTGCTAAATCGATAGGTCAATCGGACAGCTTTGTTTTAACGGTTTATGAACACATCTACCTACTTCTCAGTTCTCACAAGACACAAGGTTTTAATTTACAATCTAAAGTGAAAAGAATGATAACAAAATAATGAGAATGTAAAACGAAAAAGAAAAGGGCACAAAGAAGTTGGTTGCTTTACTTTTACTAGGTGGGGTGGTAATAAGACCAAAAGGAAAGCCAAGATACATAGATTTGAAACCAAGTTTTAATTAGCATCAATTCCAAACACATGTCTAACTTAAGTTGTTTAATAATATCAAACTGCACATGATTCCGATTCTTGTCATATATTTATATGCTTAAGTATCTTAGAGATAGGTTACTTGGTGAAAAATTAACGAGTAAACTTCACTTTTGGACCTTAAGTTTGCACATTTTAATACTTTTAATCCAATTTATAAAATTATAACATTTCAAGGCCTGAGGTTTAATTATTTTCTCAATTTTGGTCACTTTTAAATTTTTATCCAAATTAACGGTTCAAATCAGTCAAATAGGATACTAATAAGGGGTATTTTCATAATTTAACACATATTAGTCTAGGTGGGTCTACTCGGCAAGTCCATCATGACACTAAGAAAAAAATTTGAGCATTCACAGCCTGTTTGGTATAATTTATGTGAGTGTAGTCCTTAAAATTTAAGGTTTTGTTGTAAGTGGTTGTGAGTGGAGGAGAGAGAAAAGATATTGAAAATATGTATATTAAACAAAAAAATATATGAATTCTGTAAAATTTAAGGTTTGGTTGTGACTGGAAGATAGAGAAAATAGTATAAAAATGTATTAATTTAATTATGGTTGTGAGTGAAAGAGAGAGAAAAATAATAATAATAATGGTATAAATTATAAGGATATGGATAAAGAATGGTTTGTGAATGCTCATAATTTGAGGTATGGTGTCTCATGCTTATTTTCTATGTGTTACATGAGGTTTCCATTTGCATTTACATCTCTATAATTTAAGAGAAATGATTAAGTTTGTTCACTTTTACTTTTAAATCAGGTTTTTCATCCTCATATCTCAAATTATAGGGAAAACTAAACTCATTCCGAGTATTTAACTTCCTACTATTCATTATACTCCATAACTAAATCAGTGGTTGTGCACACAGAAGAGAGTAAAAGTAATAAAAATAAATAAAAATTATTATTTATTTAAAATAGGGATAGACATGGGGAATAAGATATGGAGATTTTAGAAAATGATTTTTAGTTAAATTATAGGAATGTAGTTGAAGAACTTAATGCTCTTTTATATATATTAGGTTAGTAACCCGTGTATTACACGAGTTGAGTAAATGGTTAAAATAATTAAATTTATTATGTTTGACAAATTGTTGATTAGTTTTCTTAAAATAATCAAATTATTGAGTAAATTTATCAAATTCACATTAAGTTTGTCAATTTTTTTTAAGGAAATCTTTTTTTGACAAAATTGGTAATTATACTTAATTGATAAGCTAATAAATTTATATTTCAATATGGTTTTGACATGTATCAATTCTGCTGATATGGACCTCTTAGAAATTAGATATGACACCCATTTTAGTGCTTTATTAGGATAAAAGATAAAGATAAAGATAAAGATATGTATAGAATTCAATACTCCCAGAACATTTTTATAAAATATAAAACTATAACAGCACATAAACACTATATATAGTAATTTCATAATTATTACACAAAAAAAAGATGGGTCTTGCTATTCGCACCGGGTCATTTATTGATCTGCACCGGCCCTAAGCGGGTCGTATGGGTCTCAATGGGGCGTATAGCTGAGGTTTTTTTGTTTTTTTCCTTTTTTTCCAACTCTTCTACTAACACAATTTTTTACCTTTTTATATGAAAAACCCTTGTTTTATAAAATAATACTTGTTATATGTTACTCGTTAGTCGAACTCTCTGCTCGTTTGCCTTTTTTAAATAATAAAACTAGTTATTTGTTACTCATTTGACTTTTTTAAATAATACTCGTACTCTTTGCTCGTTTAACATTTATAAAAAATAATACTCGTTGTATGTTACTCGTTAGTTGTACTCTTTGCTCGTTTGCCTTTTTTAAATAATAGGGTAGAGGCCTCCCCGCCCCATTTAAGTCTTAAAATAAAATTCTTGTTAAAATTAACTAGTTTTATTATTTAAAAAAGGAAAACGAGCAAATAGTATGACTAACGAGTAACATATAACGAGTATTATTTTTTTTAAATGTCAAACGAGCAAAAAGTACGAGTAACGAGTACGAGTTTATTTAAAAAAGTCATTTGTTGCTCGTTTGCCTTTTTTAAATAATAAAACTAGTTATTTGTTACTCGTTACTCGTTTGACTTTTTTAAATAAACCCGTACTCGTTACTCGTACTTTTTGCTCGTTTGACATTTAAAAAATAATATTACTCGTTATATGTTACTCGTTAGTCGTACTCTTTGCTCGTTTGCCTTTTTAAATAATAAAACTAGTTAATTTAACAAGAATTTTTTTTAAGACTTAAATGGGGCGGGGAGGTCTCTACCCCCCGTTTAGGACTTAAATGGGGTGGGGAGGCCTCTACCTCCCGTTTAGGACCGATGCAAAGAAAAAAAAATTCCGGTGCAAATAGAATAGGGCAAAAAGATACCGGAGAACCATCGCTTCCCTCTTAGAGTAAGTAATAAATGTTTCTAGGGTAGTTATATTGTTGTACTTGATTATTAAACAATTAGTGTTTGTGTGTATATGTGTGTATATATATATTGCTCTTAAATGGATGAATGAGTACCACGGTGATGGTTTAGTGGAAAAAATTCCGGTGCAAATAGAATAGGGTAAAAAGATACCGGAGAACCATCGCTTCCCTCTTAGAGTAAGTAATAAATGTTTCTAGGGTAGTTATATTGTTGTACTTGATTATTAAACAATTAGTGTTTGTGTGTGTGTGAACATGTATATATATTGCAATTAAACAAGTGTTTGTGTGTATATGTGTCTATATATATATTGCTCTTAAATGGATGAATGAGTACCACGGTGATGGTTTAGTGGAAGAGGTTTTGCTTTTATAAGCACCATTTGAATAGATTTTATGTTCAAATATATACAAAGTGTTATATTTTTTTAACAACCACTTCATTAAAAACCCAAGACACCAGCAAGCAAGACACTAAAACCGGCCTATAAAAAAGAAGAGTTACATCAAAATTCAAATTTACACCATTCACTCCAATCAACTCTTTATACTTTTGTCCTACTATTGACCAGAAAAAACTTAAGGCTTTAATAACCGAGACAATCCCCTCCACCAAACTTCTTTTTCTATTATAAACGAGATCATTACGGCACCGCCACACAGTCCAAACATACGCCCGGTTATATATGTATGATTTAAGAGGAAGATTATAATAATTTGAAGTTTCAAAGATTGATAAATTGATAAAATAGAACGAGTATGAATAGATGTTGTGGGTCAAAAAGGCAAAAAGGATATGATACGAGTAGTGGCCGGCTTTAATGGATGATGCTGTTTGCCATCTCAAAAGAAGGTAAAGTTGACACCTACAAGATTCTTTAACTAATTATAATTTTAAAACTATAATAAATACAATTGGTGTATCTTCTTCATTCCACAATACATGTATTCACCCAAGGCAAGGTATTAGAATTTAGGGTTGACTAGGTCAACCTGCATCTTTTTTTTCTATTAGGGGAGGGGGTATGGTTGCCTTGTGGCTTCAAGGAGCCATGCTTCCCAACCAATCATCATGTGCCAACTCATTTTTCATGTTTTTGAAGCCTTGTCAAGCCACACCACAAGGTATGGTTGCCTTGTGGCTTGGAGAAGCCACCGAAAAATTAACTTTTTTTTTTTTTTGATTTTTAACAACTTTTAATAAACAAACAACTTTTATATAAAAAAACAAACACTAGCATTACGAATACAATTGAAGTAAACAATATTCATTAAAACAAAATATTCATTAAAACAAAAATAAAATTACAACTTACAAAACATTCACTAAAAAAAAAAATTACAACTTTTATTAAAAAAAAAAATACAAATCTAGGGTTGAGGATTTGCGTTCACCTCCTCCTCGGTTAAAAACACATCCATTGTGTTTTGGATGTGCTCGGTGATATCGAATCTGAGTTTAAAATGAGTCTCACTATCTCGCAATTCGAAAATAACATTCGGGTCGAGAACCCGGTTAACTGGCGGATCTCGAATGTGGACCGGTGATATAGCAAGGCCATCGTCTTTGAGAGTCATGTTGTGTAGAATGATGACCGCGTACATAATGTTCTCCATTAGCTTTTTTTTTATTGGACGACCCTTTCGATCCACTATTGCCCACTTTTCCTTTATCCGACCAAACGCTCTCTCGACGTCTTTTCTAGCCCCCTCTTGTATCTTCTTCGTTTTCTTCTCTTTAATCTCATAAGGATGTGGAAATGCCTTCACAAAGACCGACCAAGGGGGATATATGCCATCCGCAAGGTAATATCCACGTTTGTACTCTCGACCGTTACAAACAAATGGCATTCTAGGTGCAACTCCATGCATCTCATTGTTGAACAAAGGTGACTGATTAAGCACGTTGATGTCGTTGTTTGAACCTGCAACACCAAAGAACGCATGCCAAAACCACATATCTTGGGAGGCAACCGCCTCGAGTGAAATTGTTGGCTTTTTATGATCGCCACGATGATATTGTGCCCTATACTTTCTAGGACAATTTCTCCACTCCCAATGAGTACAATCGATACTACCTATCATACCCGGAATACCATGCTTTTCTAAATGGGCATTATATAAAAGAGTGATATCGTGGCTAGTAGGTGCACGCAAAAATTCATCTTTGTAAAGCTTAATTACGGCGTCACAAAAATAGTGTAGGCATTCACGTGCAGTTCTTTCAGAAAAATCTAAAGATTCATCATATTCGTCAGGAACGTTACCGTATGCGAGTTGACGAATAGCCACCGTGCACTTTTGTAAAGGCGTGAAACTTTCTCTCTTCGCCGCGTCCAAACGGGGTGTGAACCACGGAAAGTTGTTTGTGATGTCGTCAACAATCTTCAAAAATAACCGTTTAGACATACGGAATCGGTCTTTAAAAATCCCCTCGTGGTAACGGGGATTTTCGGCAAAATAAAGATCCACCAATCGTTGGTGACCGTTTTCACGATCACGATAAATACTTCTCCTCCGTTTAGGAGCGGAAACCTCTTCTTGTTCTTCTTGTTCTTCTTGTTGGATGACGTTAACACATAGGTTAAGGTAATTCATCGCGTCCTCGTACGAACCATCGGAGCTGCTTGACGAAGTCCCAATCTCGGGTGGTGGAATAAAGTCGGCCTCATCGTAACTCATTTTATAAAAAATTTGGTAGAGAGAATGAGAGTATGATGTGTGTTTTATAAAATGTTTGGTTGTGTATATATAGTGAAATAAGAAAAAAAAAAAAAAAAAGAGCCGTTGGCTCTCAACGGTAAAAAAAAAACGGTAATATTCACCCGGCTCCCCCCTGCTCCAAGAAACCGCTCCATCTCGAAAATTCGGAGCCGCGGACTAGAACCGGGGCACCCGGTATGGCTGCCGGCTGGAACCGCGCGGCAGGCATGGAGCCGCCTTGCGGTAACCCAGCCCATACCGTCCCCCCTTTCCAATCAGTTACTGACTCATGTATTGTAAGTTAGCGAGGTAATGATTTGGAATCAGCACTACTTTTTTTTTCTTTTTTCTAACGGCAATATTATTAAGCAAAAAAAAAAAAAAAAAAAAAAAAAAAGCCTCTTAGCAAGGTGCCAAGAAGCCAAAAACACAAGGGCGCAGCTTCTTAGGGGCGGGGAGGGGCGACCGCCCCTGCGGTTTTTTCATCCAGAAGCACCTTTTTCATGATTTTTTGTTATATTGTTTATAAGTATTAACTAGACGTTTTAGGTTCGAAACCTGTACATGTACTTTTTTTTTGTCGTCCCTTGTTGAAGTGAAGGTGAGTTTCACAGGTTCAATACTTAAGATCAATTTGTTCCTACTATACACAAAAACATTCTTAGCTCATTTGGTTAGAGTATTGTGTTAACAACCTAGAGAACTCACGTTCAAGACTTACGCTCGTGAGATTTTTTTTTCTTTTACTCCTAAAGTATTGTGAACAACGTAACTGGTTAGAGTATTGTGTTAACAACCTAGAGAACTCACGTTCAAGACTTACGCTCGTGAGATTTTTTTTTCTTTTACTCCTAAAGTATTGTGAACAACGTAACGAGTTATCAACATGAGACCTAAAGGGTAGTTTATGTTCTACAGTTATTCCCTATCCAAATGGCAAGTTAGTTTGCAACTTTCTTCAATTTTCATAGATTTGAGATGTATTTTATTTATAGTTACTTAGTTAAAAGGTTTTTGATCTATTTCATATGTTCATTACTTAATTACTCATTCGTTTCTTTAACCAAATGGCTCATTAGCTTAGTTGGTTAGACTGTTGTGTTAATAACTCCAAAGTCCTAGATTAAGACTTACATTCGCCATATTTTTTTTTATTTTCTTCCCTTGGTGAAGGGTGACTTTCATAAGTTCATTTCTTAATCGCTCGTTCGTTACTTCGTCGTAAAACTGATTCTTAAGTAATCGACTATCAAATTGATACTATTGTGCATGTTTGAGACCTGCATGGGCCATTTTTTTCTTTTAAAAAATTAAATTCATATTTATTGTTGGACCCGATCTAAATCGGATCGCCGACCCGAACATATAGGATATACATGATAGGAAACAAAATTAACCCCGTGACTTATCGCCCCCGCGAGAAATTTTTTCAAGCTTCGCCACTGAAAAACACCACAACACTAATTACAAGCTTAAACTACTCCAATCAATGCTCTTCTTACTCCGATTCTCGGTCATAATCTTGCCCCAACATTTTATCTCAATAATACTTTGGAGAAAGATGGTTCCATACCGTTGAACACGACCTCGTTTCTCTCCCTCCATATACACCAACATGCCGTAAGTATGACCGCATAAACGACATCTATTTTCTTCTCCCCGATGTCCACGTCATCAAGAACACGAAGCAAATCATCCATAGTAAAAGCCCAAGGATAAGGAATCCCGCCCCAACCGGAAATCCAGTGCCAAATTCCGGTCGTAAACCTGTATCCCGTGAACATGTGTGTAGGCGACTCGAGTCCATCTCCACACAATTTGCACCACTCCACCACGACTATAACACCACGTTTGATTAGAGAATCCGCCGTAGCGATACGGTTCCGTTGAGCCAACAAAAAAAATATTAAAGGCACCAGCTTGCTCCAAGAGAATAAAAAGGCCGGCCTCAAATCCTCCTGCCTGCACAGTAACAACCTCACCGACTTTGTTGAGAAGGATGCCCCCCTGTCACACCCCCTCCTCCGGGTAAATTTGTCCGCGCGCGTTTGATGATAATCACGCAAGTTATATTGATAATCACGCAAGCTATATTCAATAATCACGCAAGCTATATTTCATAATCACACAAGTTATATTTCATAATCACGCAAGTTATATTTCATAATCACGCAAGTAATACGAGAGCATATAAATGAACTTGAAAAAAAAGTTTCTTTCTTAAAAAAAAGTAAAGCAATACTATACTTGAATTAAAGAGAATAAAATGCTCGATTTTATGGTGAAATTTATTTACAAAAATAATGTTGTATAAAAAAGTTATTGACGTTTAAAAAACTGGGAGAAACTTGAAAAAAAGTCAACAATTATAAGCTCTACCAATTCTACCCCTCCAGATTCTTCTCACGCTTCTTTTCTTCTTCTTCTTATCTGTATTAGATAATTAGATCTGGATCATCCATCTTTCAAAATCAATTGCTCAAATTACTTTCTACACTTCGCACGCATATGTTTTTTTGTATTTGAACTTTCACCATAATAAGTAACAAGTAAAAATAATAAAAAGAATAAATTGAAAAGAAAAAAAAATATTAGCTTCATAATTATTGTTATAAGTTATCAAATTCATTGACAATGATCATTAAACAAAACCCTAAAGAAGGAAACTAAATATTTCGTATATATCTCATGCTACGCCGTTCAAAAAAAAAAATGTCACTGCTCAGATGGTTATCATCGATCAATTATCGTAAGACTAGAAAACTAAATTTTATGATTTTTTAGATATGTGAAATGTTGGAAATTACCGACGAATCTTCAATTAGTGTCTTAAAACCGTAGAAGTTAAATGGAAATGGTAATTTTTTGGTCGTAGTAATCCGTCAATATGGTGCGGTTTATTTTTATCGAAAATCACTTTGTCTCAATGATAGCATGTTTAATTTATTAACCCGGGTTCAAATCTAAGAGCATCTCATTTTTTTTAAAGGTGAGATGTATATTTCAATGTAATTTTTCTTATAAACTAGTGTTCAGGCCCGTGCGATGCACGGCCGGGGGGGAATTTTAACCGGCGCTTAGGTGTTATTTTTCTATATATGTATGTAAATTTGTTTCATGACACCGGTGATTGTAATTAAATATAATATTGTATGAAGAATCGGATAGCGTCACATATTGTTTGATGGAAAGTTGGCTTCCATACG
>JBCNJP010000017.1:85305978-85348241 GCA_039602395.1 Deinandra increscens subsp. villosa | reverse complement strand
AAGGATAATTCTACCGAGGATGATGAAGATGTAAGAAAGAAGCTTCAGGTACTTGAAAATGAAAATTCACTATTAAAAAAATTCTTGAAAAGCAAATATCCAGATTTCGACATCACAAACCCACATCTGGGTTCTAGTTCTGCTGGTTCTGAAGGAGTTGATAGGGATTCGGGTGAAGATGAAATGGATGATGAAAACTCTACTTAGTTCTTTCCTTTCATCGTTTCTTATTTTTATCTAGTACAATTTGAGACTTACGAATCGTTGTTCGCTTAATACTTTATGTTATCTTCAACAATTGTAGACTTTTGATTGGTTTATGTTATCATTTGGTTTTGTTGGTCAATATTAGTTATTGTTTTTTAGTCTCTAAAAATATTTATTATATATTTGGATTGCATGCTTAGAACTAAATTTAATTGTATCGTAGACTATTTTTCAGTACCTAATTGTACATACGTTTGAATTTATAAACCGTATTACAGACTAAAAACTAGTCACTAAAAATATAAAACGACTACTTTCGGAGACTGATTTTAAGACTTTAAATAACCATATTACAACTAAATATCAGTATTTGATATTGCATAATAGGGACTAATTGTCAGTCTTTAATATATATTATTAGAAACTGAATCAATATAGCATGTCAGTCCCAAAAGAGACTAACAAGGACAACGTAAACATTTTTACAAGAATGAATTTTAGTCCCTAAAAAATAATATTAGGGACCAAATCAACACAAAATCTAGGACTGATTATCAGTCACTAAAAACATATTTAAGGACTGAAATGACATACCCCCGGGACCAGGCTTAAAGACTGAATTTTTATGTATAGGGGACTGATTGTGAGTCTCTGTTAATGCCACACAACGGGGACTGATTGACTGACTGACTATCAGTCACTAAAAACAGATTTAAGGACTGAAATGACATACCCCCAGGACCAGGCTTAAGGACTGAAGTTTTATGTATAGGGGACTGACTGTGAGTCTCTGATGATGCCACAAAACGGGGACTGATTTTCAGTCACTAACCACACTATCTAGGACTATGCATCCGTCACTGACGGTGACTGGCAAAATTCAGTCCCTAATCACCATTAGGAACTGATAACATCTTATCAGAGACTAATTAGTTAGTCCCTGATGGTCACTTTTCTTGTAGTGGATCACTATTTGTTCCTCGAGGAAGGAATTCTTTCTCAAGGAATTTACCTTTCCTTTTGATGGAAACAGTGTTTGCATCTGGATGGTAAAAGTAATAACCGGTATTACAATAATATCCAACGAAAGTTACCCTTTCGCCTCGGGGATCAAGCTTGTTGTCAGATTCGCTGGTGACATAAGCATCACATCCCCATACCCTGAGGTGTGATAATTTAGGAAGAGAACCATGCCATATCTCATATGGGGTCTTCCCTACTTTCTTGGTCGGTGCCAGATTTATTAGGCGAGCAGCGGTCAAGATGGCATATCCCCAAAAGGAATGTGGCAAGGTTGTCCTGCACATCATCGATCGAACCATGTTAAGCAGAGTTCGATTCCTCCTTTCACTAATGCCATTTAACTGGGGTGTGCCAGGTGGAGTAGGTTGTGAAACGATTCCACATTCCTTCAGATGATTCAGGAATTCAGCGCTTAGGTATTCACCCCCTCTATCAGATCGAAATATTTTATTAATTCGAGTCAACTGATTTTGTACTTCGTTTTGAAACTCTTTGAACTTTTCAAAAGTTTCATGCTTGTGCTTCATCGGATAGACATAGGCATATCTGCTGTAGTCATCGATGAAGGTCACGAAGTATCGTTCACGATTTCTCATTTCGGTTCGAAAGGGTCCACACACGTCGGTGTGAATAATGCCTAACAATCCTTGGGCCCGTTCACCTGTATGGGTGAAGGGTGACTTGGTTAATTTACCAGATAAGCATGACTCGCACTCATCGAAGGAATCTGCATCTTGGGATTCGAGAATCCCAGTAGTTTGCAACTTCTTAATGCGGGCCTTGCTTATGTGACCAAGCCTATGGTGCCATAACGAGGATTCGTTACTATCAGCTGTGCTTCTGTTAGAAACATGATAGAGTTGATCGTTTGTTTGAACATCTATCTCATATATACCATGTCGAGGTTTAGCCTCGAAAAAAAGATATCATTAAGGTAAGCAGAAATCACATTTCCATTAAATTTATACCGAAATCATTGTTCAAACAATGAAGAGATAGAAATAATGTTTCTGGATAAACCAGGTGCATATAAACAGTTAACTAAAGTAACTACAAGGCCAGAAGAGCATGAAAATTAATATGTGCCAGTACCAAGCACTGGGACCTTCTTCCCGTCACCAACGATGAGGTCCATGCAGCCCTTTTCTGTCTTCTTCCACTTCTCAGGTTCCTGCAAAACATTAACGATGTGATAACCACATCCAGTATCAAATACCCATGAATTGGAGCAAACAGTGAAAAGTTCAATAACATTTATTGAAATACCTGATGAGCAACCCTTATTAGGGTTCTTGGTCATCTTCAGCTTTGCAAGATAAACAGGACAGTTGCGACGCCAGTGTCCCATTTTGTTGCACTCATAGCACAGGCGCTCCTCGGGAGGCTGCACCTGTGGTTTCTTGCCTTTGCCTTCTTTAACCTTCTTGGCTTTGGAGATCTTTGTATTCGCAACTTTGAGCACGTCCGGCGTGGTCCTGATCTTCACGTTGGGTATCAACGGAATAACCTCCTCGATCGACTGAGCCGAACAATTAATCGCAAGAATGCGATAATGTTCAGGCAAAGATCTGAGTACTATATCAAGAGCCATCCCGTCAGAGATGGAGTAGCCAAGGTCGATCAGCCTGTCACGATACGCTTTCATCAGCATGACATGATCGTATGGAGAGGAGTCGTTAGCCATAGAGCAGTTCACAAATTGTGAAAGCGCATCAGCTCGCTCAGTCCTCTGACTCAATTCAAATAAATCCTTGAGTTTACGAATGATGTCATAAGCAGACATCCCCATGAAATTGTACCGATAATCCTGAGTCATGCTAGATAACATCAGGTCAGTGACGTCCTTATCATCGTCAGTGTGCTTTTGGAGCTTAGACCGCGAGTTCTCATTTAGCAAGTAAGATGGAATACTCGCGATCGGTCGGTCAATGACATAGAGTTTCCCGAAGAGCCTTAAAAGGTTCCTCAGGGTTGTCTGCCATGCGAGAAAGCCAGTCTCAGTGAAGGGGTCGAGTTGTACCATTGAACTTAATGGAGGTGAGTTTTCTTTAGCCTTCTGAAAATAGTGAAAAGTTCAATAACATTTATAGACATACCTGATGAGCAACCCTTATTAGGGTTCTTGGTCATCTTCAGCTTTGCAAGGTAAACGGGACAGTTGCGATGCCAGTGTCCCATTTTGTTGCACTCATAGCACAGGCGCTCCTCGGGAGGCTGTACCTGTGGTTTCTTGCCTTTGCCTACTTTAACCTTCTTGGCTTTGGAGATCTTTGTATTAGCAACTCTGAGCACGTCCGGCGTGGTCCTCATCTTCACGTTGGGTATCAACGGAATGACCTCCTCGATCAACTGAGCCGAACAATCGCAAGAATACGATAATGTTCAAGCAAAGATCTAAGTACTACATCAAGAGCCATCCCGTCAGAGATGGAGTAGCCAAGGTCGATCAGCCTGTCGCGATACGCTTTCATCAGCATGACATGATCGTATGGAGAGGAGTCGTTAGCCATAGAGCAGTTCACGAATTGTGAAAGTGCATCGGCTCGCTCAGTCCTCTGACCCAACTCAAATAAATCCTTGCGTTTACGAATGATGTCATAAGCAGACATCCCCATGAAATTGTACCGATAATCCCGAGTCATGCTAGATAACATCAGGTCAGTGACGTCCTTATCATCGTTAGTATGCTTTTGGAGCTCAGACCGCGAGTTCTCATTTAGCAAGTAAGATGGAATACTCGCGATCGGTCGGTCAATGACATAGAGTTTCCCGAAGAGCCTTAAAAGGTTCCTCAGGGTAGTCTGCCATGCGAGAAAGCCAGTCTCAGTGAAGGGGTCGAGTTGTACCATTGAACTTAATGGAGGTGAGTTTTCTTTAGCCTTATGAAATAAGCAAAGTAGATTTAATCAGTATTTTTGATTTTTTATATTTCTTTAAAATAAGTTGGTAAAGTTTATTTAAAGAAATCGAGAATTCGTTTAGACGACATTACTTGAGACCGCCAAATGAGCCTCAGGAGCAAAGTCGTGTAAACAAATTGACAACGGTTGTCAATTGTGAGACTCAAGTCACAACTCTCGGTATGAGGCCGCTATATACATACAATTGTATTTTGTGATACGTTAGCCTCATCCGTGCCCACTTTAGCAATATACATCCGTGGCGCGGTGTTGAAATACTCCAACACCACGAACATATACGTCTAAAGCGATAGTAATCCTAAATGGTCGAAGTGATGACACGGTGTTGAAATACTCCAATGTCCTCACCTTAGAAGGTACCCTCGGCACCAAGTGCGGTGTTGAAATACTCCAACACTGATGCTCCGGTAAATACGTTCCAAGTTCGACTTGAGATAGGATGACACGAACTATCAGTTTTAAGAATTACCAAATAGGGATATTAATTACTTTTAATATTTAATTACCGTCAGACACGAACGATAAAACCCTATCACCACCCGGGACTAGTAAATTAATTTAACCTAATTAAAATTACTAAGTTGTCGCGAATGGAATATTGTGTGTTAAACGGCATAAGGTCTTGATCTCGCTCGAGCCATACAAGCGAGATCATGAGGGACATATTTAATTTAAAATTAAATACAACAAACGGTGAATAACCAAGGAGGCAACCCTGTGCGTTCTTGGATCTGATTCAGCTCCCACTGGCTTCGACATCCCTCCGGCGTGTGTCCAGTCTTCGAGTCTTGGTTTTTACAAAATTTAAAATTACAACAATTGTAACCTAGCTCTAAAATTTGTACAACTTTGAAACCCTAAAACCGGGTCCAATAAACTAAAATTCGAAAAACATAAATGGGCCAAAACATTTGGGCCAACCAGAGAAAAATAAACACGCCACGACATAGACAATTATGCAATTTAAAATTCAGGGTTCGGCCGTAACACACAATAATAATAATTATATAGAATTAAAATAAATAAATACATTAATTCTAATTCGCAATTTGGATTTAAGTCGAAATTGCGAACTACCGGTTATGAAAAGACCGGTTCTGGTTTGCGCGCGGTGATAATGACTCTGATACCACTGTTGGGTTTTACAGTGGAAATCCGGGTGACCGATTTCAATTTTTTTATTAAAACTAATTTAATAAATAAATTAATACTGGATTAATTTAGCAGCGGAAATGATTTAATTCAAAACACGCGGACGCAACTGTAACAGGATCAATCACCGTACACGACAAACACAGAAAATAATTTATAAATAAATTAATTAAATATCTAAACGATTTAGATATACCTTGGCGGGATCCGAGCAACCGCTCGAGACACCCGGGTTCAACAGGCTCGCGCTAGGACGAACTGAGACTTCTGACTCGAACCTGCGAGACAGGTCATCGACGGCGGCAGCGGCGGCCATAGGCGGCGGCGGCGGTGGTGGCGGCGGCGGTGGTAGGGTTACCACGGGTGGTGGTGACAAAACTTCTTTCACCGGGATAGCAACCGGAACAGTCCCCACGAAGATCTCGTCACCGGTGACCGGCGGTGACACGGTGGCGGTAGCCGACGGGTACAAGGGCGCGGGCCACGAGGAGGGGACCGGACACGGTGGCCTCGGCTGCGCCGGCAGCGCGAGGACCATCGGCCGGCAGTCGCGTGGCGGCGTGGTGGAGGCAGCGGCGGCTTGAGCCGCGACGGCGGCTCGGGCTGCGGCTTCGGCTTCGGCTCGGGCTGCGGCTTCTGCTCGGGCTGTGACTGCTTCGTTTTCGAGCCGGGCACAGATGCTGGCAAGACGGGGATCCATCGGAAATCGCAAGGGATTGCGGTGGTGGTGGTGGCACCGATCGGAGGCGGACGGCGGCTGGGGAGCCGGCTGGGGTTACGGCGCAGAAGAGAGAGAGAGAGAGAGAGATTGGAGATTAGGGTTTTTTTTTCTTTTTTTAAGTTCTTTTGCAATCTACCTCTCTCTCCCATATTTAATTAAAAATCGCGGACTGGGGCTCTAATGGACTGGGCCCGGTCACGGTTTCCTTTAATCCACCAAACTGATCAATCTGTTAATCCGGTAACAACTGATCAGTCCGTCTATTTATTTCACGAGCAATTTTAGCCGAAATAGTTTTGTCGTTTTAAATAAATAATTAATATTTATTCAATTAACCATTTAGTTCGTTTAATACTAATTAACAATTAATTAGATTTAATAGTTTGTTGACCCGGGTGTAACTCTTACAGGTTAATATCGGTCGGGTTCGTTAATTCGTCGGGTCAGGACACCCTGTTTCCAACAATCAAACCGTATTAATCTGACCGAGGAACCCTTTTCAGCTTCTGTTACTCAAACACGTCCAGGTGATTGCCAATATACTGATCCACTTAAAACTCAAACCTTTTTCTTAGTCAGGCTATTTGATACTCTATTATCTTTTAAGGTGCATTAATTATGAACAACAAGTGAGTTTCAACAAATCCTAGGTACATGTTATTGCACACTATCAAGCATATAAATTCCCTACCACAAATTTTCACAACTCGAACCAGAAGTTTGAAACTGAGCTCGAGACTTGGTTAAGAAGGGAAAGAATAGATCACATAGATTTTTGAGATAATAAACAATGTCAACTAATTTCCCAGAGGTGTTTCTGTCACACCCCAACCAACGGCGGAAACGTTGGGGCACGATGATTGTCCAGATGCTCGTGACAACTAGATAGTTACCAAGTTTAAACATGCCATTCATTATTGATATACAAATAATGTCATACAATACAATCCAAATAAATGCAAACAAATCATGATACTAATTATTAATTTTAAGGTCATTCTAGGTCCATAAGCAAGCCCTAAGTGTCATCACTGCAACTTCAGTCATTTCCTGCAACATGTACAACATATAAAGTCAACTACTAGAGTTGGTGAGTAAACATAGGTTTTTAATAGCCTAAGTAAAAAAATAGCGATTCATGTGACAAGTGAAATTCATAGATTATGTGTAACATGTTATAAAGGTGTTGTGTAACCAAACCTAGACATTTAGGAAATCAATCACCCATTGAAAATAAGAATACATTTTCAATATAGTGGGTGGGTTGTCGACCAATAGCTATTATTGACCCATAGGCTTCCAAACAATCGTTAATGGTACACAAGCGATTAATGACTAGCGACAAGCGACAAACGAATACAACATATAGATTTAACACGTATTACATATCAAGAACACACATGCACAACATGGAATCGCATAGTAATGTAAATAGAATAATGATTAAAGATTTTGGAATAAGATACAATGTTGCACCCCAAATAATGAAAACGAAAACGGGGCTATGATTACTCACCTGATATCAAAGCAAAAAGCGAGAAGATCACGAACTCGAGGAACAAAGCTAACCCTGATGAAAACCTAACGATTCGAAAGACCGAATAATTGACTAAAACGATCGAAAGTTGATTTAAATGATTAATTGATTAATTGGGGGATTTATTAACTATTTATTATTAAAAACACTTTATTTAATGGTTAATATTACCAAAAGACCCGTTCGTGAACAGAATACCACTTTTGACAACTATGCAATGTTTATGGTTAAAATTGCAATTTTATAAACTTAGGGGCCCATTATGTCAATTTAACAAATTCATGAGAATATAAATTTCCAGAATTTAAGATTCAGTTAATTCAAAACAGAAAATTCCACATCTTTGTTCTATTTACACTTTTTACCCTTAACTTTCAAAAATTACATAAATGGCCCAAAGTTGCAAAAGTGTACATCGGTCAAACTTAAACTTATCCAACCCTTATTATATGTTCATTAGTATCCCAAAAACATGTTGGTATGTTCCGTTTATTTAAAAAGTACTAGAAGAGCAAGTTATGCGTGAAAACACTTACTTTAACGGGTCAAAACGCGTGTCTTTTAGGTTTTTGATAAAAATCTAATTTTGATAGTTTGTAAACATCATAATATACTTATACAACTTATCAAAATAGATTAGAACCATTGATTACATGTATTGGTGATCTTTAGTAGTTTTCCCCAATTAAAAAGGCGTAGGTAAATGTTGATTTTTAATATAGACGAGTTTTGGTAAAATCCAGCATTGGGGTATTAAAATACATATAAAAACAAGAAAATACTATGAAGAAACTTACGTGTGAAAGTCAAAGGAGGCTGGTCAATTCGGAAGGTCAAACTCTTAGACTTTTGACTTTTGAAAACACAACCGGGAAGGCTTGACACGAGATTGATGGTTGCAGAAGGTAGATGAACGTTTTTTATGAACAAAACAACTGATATTTATAGAGTGGAGGGTTTAATTAGGGTTTTATGAGCAATATAGCAAGTCTTGGAGAAAAAGTGAAGGAATCAAGTATGGAAACGAATCATTTGACAATTAAATTCGTGCTAATTATGGATTTGGCCTATGGAATAAGTTAGAGGACATTAAGACGGATCCACAGGCGAAAACGGGGCCTAAAACGGGTTTGAAACGAGAAATTTATGGCCAAAACAAGTTCAGCCCGAAGTGGAAATCGCGATCAGGTATTCTAGTCACTGGAAGACAATATAGATAAGCGATCCGGATTAATGACGCCAGTGTAGCGCTGGCCCAGTGGTCAGGTCACTGAGTTTATAGTGCAGAGGTCGCTGGTTCGAGTCCAACGGCTGACATTCTTTTTTTTATATATATATATTTTGTTCTCCTTTCTTTCTTTCTCTTTTTTCTTTCCTTTTTTTTCTTCTTTTTGCTCTAACTTTTTCGTTTCTTATCGGAATGAGCTAAAATTTGAAACATAAGTTCATGATACTCATTAGAACATGATGGAATTAAAGAAATATAAGTTTTGAAATTTACAAGCCTTCCGGTTATGACGTTTCACGAACCGAAACGCGAATTTATCGTTTTAACTCTAAATGACCCCATATTTTACGAGGAGCTACATTAGTCATAAAAAAATCATGTAGTATAAAAATATGATTTTTGAGACCCACGGGTCGTCCGGTTAATACCGAAGTTGCGCGAAAACCGAAAAATTGTTTTACTTGTGGTTTACGCGTATTCTTTGTCTAAAAATCAAACGATTAATCCATTTAACTTGGAAAATGATCATGAGCATTTAAAATCATCATTTGAACTTGTAAGCTAATAAATGTATTAACTTTCTTTGTTTATCGATAAAATGAATCCCGAACGCGCGTTTAATTACGAAATAAATTTATTCATTTGCTTGAAAACAATCATAATTATTTAACCATCTTAATAACGAATAAAAAAATGATTTTTGGATTATGAAAAAAACGGTGCCAAAAGTTTAATCCCATGTTTGAAATGTTTTGATGGACTTCCAATCCGGATGTACTCGAAACGAGTCGGGTTTTGCTAACGGGTCTGAGGCGGATGTTACAGTTTCAATCAGGCTGTAACCTAACTATGACACCTGGTACGCATTAGTGACAAGGCTAAGGTATTTGGACACTAGAGGGTCTCTTTTGATGTGCTCTTTGGCATCTTTTGGGTGTATTTTTTATTTTTATTTTTTAAAATTTTTTTATATATATTATTTTAGGTGATCTAGAAGCACGTATGTATGGACAACTCCAGGTCATTGCTCACTCAAAGGAGAGGAGAGCCTTACATACACGCGAAGCATCCCTAAGTCCTTGCTTAGCAAAACAAAGGGGACACCAACTTTTTGGGCTCAAATTCACACTCTTGGAGAGAAGCGTGTGTATCGGGAACTTGAACATGCAGTCAAATAGAAATGTAATTAACCTAAGTGTTGTTACCCAAAAAATTGTCAAACATTATATTTAAGTGTGTAATGCATACCTTTTCAAATTTAAGAGCTGAGCCTACCAACATATCACCATGGATCATGTCTTTCACATCGGCCTTACGCGTGTCAACCATCTTCAAAGCGGAAACTTATTTCACTTTCCACCTTCTCAAATACACAGACAATTAAAAAATTAAAAAGCACAATTTCTTATAATTTTTGAGGGGTCAACTTTTCCATCTTTTCTATTCTCCCACTTGCTTTTTGAATTTTTAATAGCAACAAAAAATTTTATTTTTTTATTATTATTATTTTTTTAATTTTTATTTTTTATTATTATTAATTTTTATTTTTATTTTTCTATTTTTTATTTTGAAAGAAAACACACTGACACGTAATTAAACGTCTACTAACCAAACAAAGTTGGCCAGAGTTAACTTTCAAAGTTTTTCCCTTTGGAAATTTTTAGAAATGGGTTTTGTTTCATGTACTACCATACTTCACATCAAAACAGCCAAGAAACAACCAATTGAAACAGTATCTTGCTGATTTTGTTAGATTTACCTCTCACCAGAAGAACATCCCTACTATAGAGAATTTGCATGTCATGTAGTTGAGAGATGCCTTCTATCCTGTGCCTGGAACAATCACTTTCAAAAAACAAATAAGTTAATGGAAGTCCTCCTTGATTGTTCTTGCACACTGTGAGAGATTAGTTAGCTAATGAAACCCATGCCATTGTGGTTTCGGGTAGACCTGATGAATCAGTAAACGTTAATTCTTTTAAGCACATTCCCTTTGTAAAATCAAGGAATGAGAGTGTGGCTGTCTTGGTTTTGGGTTTTACCTGGTCATCTTTGTTCTTGACCTTCCAGGTTTGGTGGTTCGATTTTTCTTTTACCTGAGGACTATTAGGTGGATTTTACCCTTGACCATCTTTAAATTGTTTGGAATGTTTTTTATACACTCCTTTTGGTTGGTAATTTTGATTTACCACCTTTGAAACATTCCACCTATCCTCTTCAAACCTCACTTTTGTTTTAGGAAAACTGACAAGTTTATGTTTAGCTTTGAAAACATCATTAGTTTTAAAAACACTTTGTTTTTGTTTTTGAGGTTTCTTAACTTTGTGATTTGATTTCTGCACCTTTGGCTGCAAAGGTACAGATTTCTACACCTTTGGATTTGAAAGTGCAGGCTTTTGTTTTGAACCACCACCAGATTGGGCTTTTGGGATTTGATTCTGCATAGTGTACTTTGGGTCATAGGGTCTATGCAGACAGTTTCTTACCAGGTGTCCAGGCTTTCCACACACATGGCAAGACTGTTTCTTTGGATACGTGGGAGTCTGGGTATAGTTGCACATTGCCATGAGGGTTTTGCCTTCGGGTCGAGTGGACAAAACATACTCCCGCTGTATCGGCTGGTATTGGTCATAGGCTGAATTGACTTCAGGATAAGGGACAAAGTTGTGAGGTTTGTTGTCCCTTTCCTTTTTCTCATTTAACTCACAATTAGATTTATCAGCCACACAAGCTTTGGTGGGTTCAGGACCAGCAACCCGTGGTCCCTTACCCTTTTTCAAAACTTTCACAGTTTTGACATCTGATTTTTCAAATGTAAACACGCCACAAGAAACAGATCCATCAAAAATAGTTGACTTAGCAAAGTTTAACTCAGACTCAAACTTATTTGACACAAAATTATCAATTTTAAAATGTGGAAGGTAACATACATGACCTAAGTCGACACGCAGGGAAGGCGGGCAACAAGCTGCGCCGCCAACCCTTTTTGAATAGCAAACCCTAGCCGTATAAAAACAACATTCTTCAATCTAGAGGTTGCACTATTCCCGCGCATGACTTTTTGGATCCGGTTCAACATGGTCACCGCCTCTGACTCAAGATGGCCAAATGTATCAAAGGCGAAAGGAACAAACACATGTTGGTTTTCAATGCACGCTTTCTCATGTTTGTTAACCTTTCCAACCGCAGTCAATGTGGAAACTTTTGACTCTCAAAACAAACACTTTCTCCCTTCGAACCAGCTTCTTTATTTACTTTATTTGCACAAGTAGGTTTGTCAGTATGGTTAGTAACAGGAGCAAAAATTTTAATAGGACATGAGGCAAGCTTCCTATCAATTTAAGTTTTTACTTCACTTGTGGTCTCTGATTTCTTAGGTTCATGTATGATTTCATGCATTAACGGCATAGGAACAGTGTGTGAGGATTTTTCATCCTTTTGTTTAGAACCTAATCCTAGACCTGAATTATCTTTTACATGCCTCATCCTAACGTCAGTGTTGTAAAATAAAGAGCTAGCTTGCGTCATCTTTGAAGTGTATCATGACGCTCTAATTTTGATTGCGTTGTACTCAGTTTAGTTTTTAGTTCTGCTTTTTCTTTAGTTAGCTCTTCTACCTTAGTTCTAGCAAGCCTAAGATAGGTATTCTTATCACTCAGCTGATTTTCAAGGCTCCTAACATCTAACTGAACTGCCTCTAATTTCACTCTGTATATTCTAGTCTGGTCTTTAAATTCCCTAACATCTCTAGCAGTTGACTCATGGTTTAAACTCTCATTATTGAACTTACGTTCCCATTCTTTAATTAATGCATGACACTTAGGGTTTAAACATACCTCATTGTTTTTGGAAGATACAGTGGTACCTGGTAGACCGTGTGCCATGATCTTCTTTGGATGAAATTCTAGCGTAAAATTTGGATCGAAAAGTGTCACTGGATCGGAAAGGTATTTTAAATAGAAAAGTGTCATTGGATCGAAGAGTGGACTTTTTGATCGAAAAGCTGAATGGATCGAAAAGTGGACTTTTTGATCGAAAAGGTGAATGGATCTAAAAGTGGACTTTTTGATCGAAAAGCTGAATGGATTGAAAAGTGCATTTTTTTATCGAAAAGCTGAATGGATCGAAAAGTGGTCTTTTTAATCGGACAGAGTAACGGCTAGTCGGAGAGCTGTGATGAGCCGTAAATCACACTTTTCGATCGACCCATGAACCTGGGACTAGCCACAGAGGTCGATCGAAAAGGCCTTCTACTAATCGGAAAGTCTCTTGGATCGGAAAGCAGGGTTTCCGATCGGACAGAACTTCGGCTACACGGGTCAAGTGACGAATCGAAAACAGATTTTCGATTGAAAAGCCTGTGATGATGGACCGAAAGCTAGAGAATCCGATCGAATAAACGGGTCGAGGCCACTGTTTCGATCGAAAAGCTTTGTTCTTCAATTCTGAACCTCCTGCTCACTTCGAAAACCTACAAAACACACTTTTTCTTCCTTCTTTTCGAACTGACTAAACGAAAACAATCAAAACTCAACCCGTTAGTTCACAAATCTCTTGAATCCGATATCACGAGAGCCTCGAAACGAAGTTTCTGGGCTCTGATACCAATTGTAAGGATCGATCTAATCCTCACGTGATATTACAACCCATGAACACCGCGCAGAATCCGGTGTTAATGGTGATTCAAGAATAAACGATAAAACAATAATAATGAAATAACGATCAAAAGGATATAACAAAGAACACAAACCGATTGTAAGAAAACACTTAAGATTAAACCGGTTGCAAACAATCTGATCCAATGATGAATTCGGAAATAGTACACCTTCAACCTAACCAGAATCAACAACCGGATAATGTGAGGAGGGTTTCCTCTATATAGAGATTCTCCAACTTGGAGAACAAGCCACCCTCAAAACCCTAATTACCCTCTAATTCCCGTATTTAAACACCTAGGCCCACTAAACTCCCTCTAAATACTTTCTAATTGAGCCCAAACACATCTAAAATGGCCCAATGACCCAATATAATAATAGCCCAACTATTTTTCACCTATTCTAATGCGTAGGCCTTCAAAATAGTCCGCCAATAGATAATTTAATACACAGGCCACAACTTATTCCCTTACACTTAGAAATTTGCTTTTTCTCAAGCAAACTTAGAAAATAGCCGCCGTTCACCCATTTTTGATTTTGACCTTGACCTGTTATGAACCGATCACTTGCCTAAAAATATGCTTTTCAATTACTTCGATTCTTTTTGTAACATCCCAAATTTCATAGATACATGATATATATAGTAAATACGTGTTTAGATTATAAATACGTGAGCTTGATTGATGAACATGGTAAGAATATGTATTAGATAAGTACATGTGTTAGAAATACGTGTTCGATAGCCAATGTGGTAAAACGTTCATAAACGAATTGTGTTAAACGTTAAAGAAAGTAAAATATGAAATGAATATGTGTTTATATGAATAACATGATGATACATGTGTGAATTGATAGATATATATGTTAGTACCTGGTTCTTGATCGTCATGTGAAGTATCGAGTACAAGGCAAGTCATGAAAGATTGCTTCTGTCCGAACCCTTGGCGAACTCCAAGTTCTGACAGGTCCGAACTGGTCCGAACCTGAGGATCGACCAAGCGGGTTTGGCTCTAGTATATATAGTTTGTCTTGTGCTGTGTTTGGTAGACTTGAACTTCTGGTCAAATCTTGTATGTGAACTCTGTGGTGTTTCTTTGTGGTCTAATACAAGTCTCTTTGTATTACAAGTCTCTTTGTATTTACCTCTCGTGTTCTTACTCATTTTACATTGATTTAATAATGACTAAGTAGACGATCTACCGCTCACGCATTTTCAAGTGGTATCAGAGCATTTGGTTTGCTCTACTGGTCGGAAATCTCTGTTTTTCGGAGTTTTGAGTCAAAATTTCACGGTTTAACGAAAATGAGTATCATTTTTGAGTTCGTTTGATCTTCTCGAGTGTGCTTTACGTACAAAATCTTCTTCTAGCTTGTTTCTCTTGAGTATATTTGTGTTCCTGTCAAAAAATGTGTTCAAATTCTCTCAAAATCGCAAAAATGCTGAGAAAAGTTTTCGGGTTCGTTTGAGGTTCGGACTTCACCAAAAATAACCGCTCCAAACTCCTAGTTCGGAGACAGTTCGGCTCAATTTTCACGAACTCAAGGTTCGAACAGTGTTTGGAAATAGTTCGGTCTAGGTTTGGACAACGTTCGTTGCTTAGTTGGTTCAGAGAGAGTTCGGATCATCCGAAGGTGAGGTTCGGACAGAGTTCGGTCAACTTCTGTTCGGCTAAGGTTCGCCTTAAGTTCGGTAGAGGTTCGGCACAGGTTCAGAGTGAACAGAAACTAGAATTTTCAAAATGTCTGATTTTTAAGCGTTTGCTGCAATTCAAAATTCGATGCAAGCTACAATGCAAACTATGTTTAACTATGATAATGAAATTGGAACAAGTCAGAAAGTTCCAAAATTATTGCGATTAGAAGATTATCATAGTTGGGCTACACGATTTGAAGCACATGTAACACAAATGATATTGATATGTGGTTGTCATATCATGAACCATATGTTTATCCCAAAGATGCGTTTGGTGAACCAATTCTTCAAATAAAATTCAATAATGATCAAAAGAAAGCATATCAAGCTGAAAAGAAGGCGTATGGTACTTTGACAATGGCATTGCCGAAAGAATTATTGCATCAATTTTCTGCTAATTTTACATCATACAGTTTATGGAATGCTTTGTAGAAAAGATGTGAGGGCAATGACCAATACAAGAAAAGTCATCAAAAAGTTTTGAGAAAAGAGTTTGATAGTTTCAAACCTTATCAACATGAATTAATTTTGTATCTAATTGCAAGATTTGTACATTTAATTAGTGAAATGAGTCTGGTGAATCTTACAAAGGAAGATGCTGAGTTGAAAGAAAAGATTTTAGAAGTATTACCAGAAAAGTGGGAAAATTATGTGATGATGATTACTCATGATAAAGAATATTCTGGTTTGAGTTACAATGATTTGATTCAAAGGATACAAGCACGGGATATGGAGTTGATGGTGAATAAATCATTTCCTGCACAAATCCAGAATCCAGCAGTGTATCATGGTGAAAATGTATCTACAATCAATACTGGGAAATCTAATATTCTTAGTTCTGCACCCCCTACAGCATGCATTGACTGCTCATCATGATGATGATGATAGTATTCTGGCTGATTTTGATTCCAATTCAACAATATCAATGAACAAAGAAATTAAAGTCGAAGCATCAAAATGTCTTGAATGTATAAAGTTGGGAAAGAAGAATGCAACTCTTGTGAAAGGTTCTGAATTATTTTCTGATGAAATTGTAGTTCTCAAGAAAGATTTGGAAGAATTCTAGAAGAAATATAATGAATTAGTTCATGTTCATGACGATGTTTTGAAAGAAAGTAGTAAGTTGGCAGAAAAATGTGAAAAGGCAAAAGCTGAAGCTTTAGATGCGGCTCAAGATTTTGAGAATTTATTTGAAAAGAGTTATCCTGTTCAACAAAAGTATGAAAAGGCTAATGCTCTTGTGATTGAATCGGCGGCTACTATTGAGAAACTTCAGAACAAGATCTCTATGCTTCAAGATGAAAATGTTCTTTATCGTGATAAGAATGAAGTTTTGACTAAAGATGTTGATATTTACAAGAAAAAAAGAGAAAGTGTTCTTGAAGAATTGTTTGCTGAATGTGACCTTTGTAAAGTGCAAACATATGAATATGATGAGCTCAATACAAAGTTTATCAAGTCACAAAAAGGAGTGTTTGATGCTCAACAAAAAATATCTGAATTGAAGTTGGAAATTTTGGAGTTGCAAAGGCATGTAAAGAATTGCAATTTGTCTCCGACATTGCTGAATTTCTTATACAAGCAGGATAGGAGTGAGGATAGTTCTAATAAGGATGATATTCACATGGTTCCTCAACCGGTGGATTTATCTGAGGTTACATCTGCTTCGCTGGATCCTAAAGCCGAATTGCACAATTATTCAAAATTTGCCACTTCATCCAAGAAGAAGAAGTCAAAGTCTAAAAAGAAGGAAAAGTCTTTGGGTGAAGCTCCGAAGTTTAGCTCAAAGTCTATTTTTTTAGAAAATGAACAAGTTTTTGACAAAAGCGGCGCAAGTACTTCATCTGCAACTGAAGAAGACAAAGTTTTGGTGGAGAAGTATAAACTGAGAGACATCAAAGATAAGTTCACTAGAGAAGCTAAGGGAAGAGAAGCTTCTGGTTCTTCTTCAAGTTCATCAAAAACTTCAGTATTCAAGCACAAAGGCTTGCGTTATGAGGTGAAGGAAGAACCGGTTCAAGCAAAGAAGCCAGAAAAAGCTAAGCAGAATTCAAAAGTGAAAGTTCCAAAGAAATCACCTAATCTGAAAGAAAAACCTTTTTATTTTGGAAGGTCATCATCTTCAAGGAGTCCATCTCCTAGGTATGATTCCTATGATGATTTCACAAATAAAATTGATTCTGAACATTCATCTGGTTTTCAAATATTTTTCGAGAAAGGCTTTGTTATGCATGTCGTCAACCAGGACATCTTGCTGATGATGGTCCAACGGCTGCATATATCCACAACACTGCTAAATATGTGGATAACAAATGTCAAATTTTTTATGAACCATGGTCTCCAAAGATCATATCAATTCGTAAGTCGTCATGGTCTAAACCAAATACGCCGGTTGAATTTGATTCTGGTTCTAATAAAAAATTAAAATCATTACAAATCTGGAAACCAAAAGTTGTTTCCACGGCCAACAATGACTATGTGGAAGACACCGGGCGACCCGACGTTGTTGAATCGGGTCAATCCCAGAGCAACTAATGTTTTATTTGGTGTTAGCAGGTATTTCAGGAAGACCTTTCGGTGATTGAAAAATTGCTAATTGTGAAATATCTGTGATAACTTAAATTGAAGTTCAAAATCAATTTGGTTTTCCAAATGCTAAAATGCACGTATTCGTGTTGGTTGATCAATTTCTTTTTCACTCCGTCTTATTTTGAGGGGGAGTTTGTTTTTGAAAAATGCAAAAATAGTGTGTTGTTTTTTCAAATAGTACAAATGAAAATCTATAAATAAAGTTGTCGTTTTTAGGGGGAGAAATTTGAAAAAGACAAAAACATTGAAAAATGCAAAAAATTCAAAAACATTGAAAAATGAGAAATTATATCCAACATGATTGGGAAATGATGGTACATTGGCTTACATCGTCTGACTCATGGATACAATAGATGAAAAAGCCATAAGTACATTTGATCGATGTGTAAGGTAGGCTTGGCAAATCAGAAGGTATTCAAATGTGATATAAACTAAATTTGATGCTTGACCTAGTGGACAACATCTTGATGCATATCTCACGATATATCAAGAAAAAGATATGTGAAAAATAAAATGAGAAGTCACTATGTATACATGTGCTCATTTTGCAAAGGTTTAAACTTGTTTGATTTTCTTTATTTTGTCAAACGATCGGACTTTCTCTGCGTGCTCACAAGGCCGACCTGATCGTTGTTCGTTTGACGTTCTGCTTTATTTTCTTTGGTGTTTTCGTATAACTCATCGGACTTTCTCTGCGTGCATGTCCACAAGACCGACCTGATTGTTGTTGAGTTATACAATTTCAACTTGTTTTATTTCCTTATTTTGTTAAATCCGAGGACTTATCTGCGTATCGAAAGATCGACCTTAAGGTAGACGATTTAACGTTCTTGTTTCTTTTTGCATGGAACACAGTTGACTATATCATATATATAATCATTATGTGATAAATCACAAATGAAATCACAAAATGTGATAAGCAAAACATATCTGAGTATGTCTGATAGTGTGAGGTACACTGGTCAATGCAAATCTAATCAATACCTTAACATATCCAGATGTTATGAGTATGATTCTGCCTGAGTTTAAAGTTGGACAAATTATATCTGCAATCGATATGCCTTATGTGCTACAATAATCGAAATTGAAGTGTAGTTCAGCATGTTATGTTCAATATGATCCCAAGTTGTGATCTTTCTCGCAAAAGACAAAAATAGTGTCTGATTCTGTATTGCATTTACTGTTCATTATCAGAAAATACCAAAAAGATTTTAGGTGTGTTTTGATATAAAGTTTTAAAAGCCAAAAAGATTTTGTTTCTGATTTGTTTTCGATTGATCAACACGATATACGAAATCAATTTCAAAAATCAAAATATCTTGGAGTCTCGAAGAGACGTTTTGCGCTAAGATTATTTATGTTGGCAGGTTTCTAAGTGGAATTAAAACACCACAACTTCAAGTCTTCTGAAGATTGTTGATAAAGAGATTACACCCGATGTAATATTAAGTATTCAAGATTGGACTCATCGTCAAAGAAGAGGAAGAGTTTGATTGAAGATACAAGATACAAGTTTTAATGGAAGAGTTGATACTGCACATGCCGAGGGGGAGTTTATTAGTACCTGGTTCCTGATCGTCATGTGAAGTATCGAGTACAAGACAAGTCATGAAAGATTGCTGCTGTCCGAACGCTTGGCGAACTCCAAGTTCGGACAGGTCCGAACTGGTCCGAACCTGAGGTTCGGCCAAGCGGGTTTGGCTCTAGTATATATAGTTTGTCTTGTGCTGTGTTTGGTAGACTTGAACTTCTGGTCAAATCTTGTATGTGAACTCTGTGGTGTTTCTCGGTGGTCTAATACAAATCTCTTTGTATTTACCTCTCGTGTTCGTACTAGTTTTAAATTGATTTCATAACGACTAAGTAGACGATCTACCGCTCACGCATTTTCAATACACGTGTGAATACTTGTGTTAATAGCTAACGAAAAAGTAAAAGGACTAAAAGTGTAATTCATGTAAAGATATAAACATATACGAGTATTATACGTTTTTATAATTATTACAAGTATCTCGAGGCTTATAAATTAGTAAAAATATATCCTAATATGATGCGTAACATGAAATGATAAGTATTCTAAAGTTTGAGGGGCTAGAACGTAAATTAGTGAAAGATATATATATATATATATATATATATATATATATATATATATATATGTATGTATACGTATATAATCATGCATGTCCCGGGACTTAGAAACATTTATAAATATACCCCCTAATGTTTTAAAGCATAAAATAATAGTTTGGTAGAAGTCTGGGGCTAAATTGTAAATAAAAAGTACAGGGACCAAAAATGTCAAACTACGAAAGTTTCCTTGCGGCACGCGTTGTAACCAAGATATTGTCCGCTTTGGCAACCGACATGCCCCATGCATTTGCCCCTCGTGGATTTAAAACGCGTCTTGGTAGGGGAGGTATCCAGACCCTTATAAAGAAGTGTTTAGTTCACCTCCCCACCAATGTAGTATGTTACATTCCCTCCCCTTTAGGGGACCAGCGTCCTCGCTGGCCCACTGGTTGAAGACTAGCTCTGATACCATCTGTAACAGCCCAGGCCCATCACAACCAAGATATTGTCCGCTTTGGCAACCGACATGCCCCAGGCATCCGCCCCTCACGGATTTAAAATGCGTCTTGGTAGGGGAGGTATCCACACCCTTATAAAGAAGTGTTTAGTTCACCTCCCCACCAAGACGCGTTTTAAATCCGTGAGGGGCGGATGACTAGGGCATGTCGGTTGCCAAAGTGGACAATATCTTGGTTGCGACGGGCCTGGGCTATTACTTGTGACCCCCCCCCCCCCTCGCGGTACGCGACCCGTTACAGCGACCAGATTAGGGTTTGGCTTGTGTTTGTCCACGTAACTCGACTTGCAGACCACAATTGCTTTAAATCCGTGTCAATTTCGGCCTATTAGTCACCACCCAACGTGTAAGGACCTAAATGCGACCCTCCCCAGTATAAATAACAGATCAATCAGACAAAATTCCTCACCAATTTACGAAATCATCACCATAAAAACCCTCTTTGAGCCGTGATCTTCTTCTGCCCAATTCACACACCTCGTTTGGAGTTTGAAGCTGAATTTCTGCAGTTGAGCTTCCCTAGGTATGATCTAAAGTAACCTATCTCAGTTTTTGATAATATTATTCTAAGTATGTTTTCTAAAAATATGTAAAAATTAGGGTTCTTGAGCTTGTTTTGCCAAAATCAGGTGATCGGGTGGGAAATAGGGTCTGAATTTTTGTAGGTAATTCCAAAATAATGTGTTTTAAGAAATCCATATGTTTATTTCACAATTGGAAAAGGTTTGGTAATGATTTTGTTAACGGGTCAAAATTAGGGTTTTTGTAACGTTGTTCTGCCCAAATTGAGTAAACGATGTTGAACTAAGCTTTGATATTTTAATTTATATTATAAAATGTTATAATGGATAATACCCTAAGTTGATTTGAAAAGAAAATGAGTATTGATAAAGAAACGAGAAATACGTGAAATTAGGGTTTTGAATTATGATTATTTAATATAAAATAATCCAGAGGGTATGGGTACTTGATTTTTGGTATGGAACTATGTTTATATATATAATAAGTATATATGAAGTTAAAATGGATAATTAATAAAGTATTAAAGATACCTAATTAATCGGATATTTAGAAGTTCGTGCGGACCGGAAGGGTAAGCGCCTGTACAATGGGGTTTCTGGAAAAGCTGAGGTGTCGCATAAATCCCAACTGGGACTTGGTATACCTCACCGGGCAACCCCGGAGTGAGCGTTTACTTATAGGAATGCACGTCTTCATATTATCCGTAAAAAAGGATATTATGCCTATAAGGGCATTTTGGTCATTTTGACCTTAAAAGAAGTAAACCTTAATAATTAGATATTATTAAGATAATATAAGAGATAAATAAATATAGGATATGTTTATAATGTTAAACCTTGTGTTAATGCCATACGATACGCGAATTAGGTTAACCAAGGATTTTGTCGGAGGTTCTGTCCGAGTTTAACGAGTAAAGAGATAAGATGAGTTCTGCGAGCCCACTTTTAAATGTTTTAATGTTTTTGGGCTGATATGCATACAATGTTCAACTGTTTACTTAAAAAGTATCTGAAATGCCACTACGTCAAAAAGTGGCTTTAGCCACGGTTTTATCGAAAACCCCTAGCCACGGTTTTAAAAAACCGTGGGTAAAGGTAAGAAACACTAGTTTTAACCACACATATTTTGTACCCGTGGCCAAATATATAGCCTTTGGACCCTTTAGCCACATATTTTTTTGTTTATGTGACAACAACAATCAGGTGTAGTGGCTTTAGCCACTGTTTTACAAAAACACGTGGCACTTATTTGTCACACTTAAGAAAGAGTGGCGAAATGCACCAAACGGCCACAGAATTTTTATGATTTTTTATTCGTGTGACCAAAAAGGAATGTATGGCCACGCTTAAATAATGTTGTGTGACGGAAGAGCAGATTTTATTACTTAGTAAATTAAAAAAGGAAAATTGGAAATAAATAATCCCAACTTTTAGGTATTGGCCAAGAATAATCCCACTTTTCAATATGACCCACAACGGTCCCAACTTTTCACTTAATTATTTAGAATGGTCCCACCGTTAAAAAAACTAACACCGTTAATTTTTAATCTGAGTTGGCGCTGATGTGGCATCTAGTTTTTTACAAAACTATTTAGTATATATTATGCGTGGCTAAATGTGAGCAATGACCGTTTTTACTTAGTTATGTGGCTAAAAGCTAGTACATATGGCCACTATTATTAGGTTGTGTGACTAAATAGTAGATGACGAATGGTCACGATATGAAATTATATGCGTGGCGAAAGATAATGTTCCGGAAGGTTATAAGCATTCATCCGGAATGAATGTTCCTTCCGGAAAAATACATGAATCTTAATTTTTTCGTTGCAAATAGATTTTTTTTAATTATAAATGATCCTGAAGAACTCTAGTTCATCTGGTTCTGTTCTTCTTCTTCTCTAATGAATAACTAAAATTGATCCTGTTTAATTATAAATCATCTCAGTCCGCCAAGGCAGTGAAACAGTTGTCTAAAACTGGCATCCAGTTCTGTTCATCTGCTCTCATTCCAGATGAACTCTTCTCCCTGAGGAATTCTAGTTCATACGGTTTTGTTCTTGTTAGTTTATATGGTTTTGTTCTTGTTAGTTTATACGGTTTTGTTCTTGTTCCAATTTACTGAAGAAGTAAAATATATCCAGTTATAAATCATGTCATCCACTATTAGACAATCAAAAAATTATAAATTGTAGCAAACAAGGCTTGAACCTGGGTCAGTCAATAAACAAAGCTTGAACCTGGGTCAGTCAAAAGAAAGGAACACACTACAAGATTAAGAAGAACCATTGAGACAGAAGTGTTAATTGGTTATAGTTTAACCAGAACTTATTTAATTACTCCATCACATAAACAATAATTGATCAACAAAATTTGCGTTGCTAAAGGTAATAAATAGACACGGTAAAAACAGGATTTGCATGGTAAAAGTAAAAAATATACACGGTTATCGTGGCCTGACCTTTCCACTTCTTCCCACCATAGCTGGTAGCGTGGCCTGAGTGCCTTTAAATTTCCACTTTCTTTCTACTCTTGCCACCAAAATCTTCTGTACGAACGTACTTCTTGATCATCAAGAAAAAAACTTCGATCGATCAATGGCTTCCTTTGGTAAACAGTGGAGGATTAGGGGTGTTAATGAACCAACACCCTACTACGGCAAGACTCCCCGTAAGTGTATTTTCACTTAACAATGGCTGCAGGTTTTTATTTTTAGGGTTTTATGTTTTTTAATTACTTACTCTCTACTCTGCATTTGGATTTTTTACAGGTGGTCGGAGGTTCACCCTCAAGATCCATCACTGCGGCTATTTCCACCGGAATGCCGCCGGCCAGGATGTGTGGAAGGGAAATGTAGATTATGTCGACTATGTCGAAATTTCACACATTTTATTGCCATGATCTGAATCAAATGGTGCAATACCTAAACCACACATCCATTGGCTATTTCCTCATTTACTGGAGGATCCCACCTCTGTCCATCACAAATGGGCTTGAGTACGGTGATTTCACCACTGCCGAAGTTGTAAGGGACATGAAACTTCATCTCCAGGGACCAGAGGAGGAGAGAGAGAGAGAGCTAGATGTGTATTTAATCCATAACAGGGATTCCACCTACACCTCCGAGTTGGGACCGAGATTGCCGCCTGGTCAAAAGTTGTTTCCTGATGACAGCAACAACAGCTTCTTTGATGATGAAGACTATATGTCGGATGCTAGGTCTTAGCTAGTTAGATAGATCTTTGTATAGGATCTGATGAAACTCTTTGTATATAGATCTATATATGTATATATATATATATATATATATATATTAAAGTTTTTGTCAACTCTTCCTCCTATTTTGTTTTGGTTAACCCCATTAATTATATAGATAGATTTTATCTCAATCATTAAAGTTGATTTTATTCTAAATTTGATTGTTGCAAATAGATTCTATTGTGAACTGATGTGATTTTTATTTTATTGTGAACTGGTTAACCATCCTGAAGAACTTTAGAACTCTATTTTACCCGGTTCATCCTGAAGAACTCTAGTTCATCTTCTCTCAATACTCATGAACTCTTCTTCCTGACGAATTGTAGTTCATCCGGTTTTGTTCTTCTTCTAATTTAGAAGTAAAATTTTTCCTGTTTATAAATCATCTTATCCCACCATATCAAAATACCAACATATACTAACATAACATATGAATATATACTTCATGTAAGATTAAAGTTATGAGTAAAATGGAGGTCTGCTATGATTCACTGAAAATGTGTATGTTATTATAGATGAAAACTAGTTAAACATCCTGAAGAACTTTAGAACTCTAGTTTATCCGGTTCTTCCTGAAGAACTCTAGTTCATCTTCTCTCAATCCTCATGAACTCTTCTTCCTGAGGAATTGTAGTTCATCCAGTTTTGTCTTCTTCCAATTTACTGAAGAAGTAAAATTTATCCTGTTTATAAATCATCTCATCCCACCGTATCAAAATGCCAACATATGCTAACATAGCATATGAATATATACTTCATGTAAGATCACAGTTATGAGTGAAATGGAGGTCTGCTATGATCATTGAAAATGTGTATGTTATTATAGATGAAAAGTGTATGAATAAAACGGTAACAACTTATGTTAACATACAAACTAGAACAACTTATGCAATTGTACACATATACAGGGATCAACTCTTCTTCCAGCCAAGTTCATCCGGTTCCCATCTTGTTCTCCTCTTCAATAGCTTGTAACCGAAATTTGGCCTTGTGAAATAGGAAACTTTCATGAAAGGTCCGTGTCACTATTCTGCTCTCAGTATCACCAATCCTGACAATATCTCGTATCTCAGCTTTAGAAAGCCCATTTAGAGCATCTTCTAAGCTTCTAATTGTCTCGCCATGTTCACTGGTGAAAATGTGATACATGCATGCTTCTTTTTTATACTCCCAGTTGGTCACCTGTTTTCTCTTAACCACATGAAGCCTGTTAGTTGTCATTATTAAATGTATTCGGTCTTTGTCAGCCTGGCTCCATTCTGGATCTGGAACTGTACTATGCGTTTTGAATGACCCATCAGCTCTATAGACTACCAACTTTCCATCCTTATCAACTTCAAGTGTCGAAACAGGATTGCCAATGTTGCATTGTGTGGCTTCATCTACTTCCCCGTATAAGTCATCCAAATACATCTTTATCCTCAGCATTAAGGAGTCCTCTTGTGAACACGTACCCTTCATATCACCATGTAACTGTCTAACATCACCCAACTCATGGTCAGTGAGGTTGTACAAAGCTTCTTCAGCTGTAAACTTTATTATCTCATCCGAACTGGTTGTGAACAGGTATACTTTGGCTTGATCATCATACCTCCAGGAGATGATTCTTCTCCTTTTAGCATGGACATCTCTGTATTCATCCTCCTCATTGATCACTTTTCCTTTTCTTTTCTTAGCCACTGACTTCATTCTCTTGGTGGGGTGGGGGGGGGGGGGGTGGGGGGGTTTCTGGTGCCTTGGGTGGAGATGAGATTTTTAGGGGTTTGTTTAGGTGAGGATATGGAGATGGAAGAGTATGACCACTTCTAGGTTTTGGTATGAAGGATGTGAAGTTGTTTGTTCTAAACTTTGGTGGAAGAGGCTTTAATGTTACAGGTTTAGGAGGCTTTACAGGTCTAGGCTTTTTTCTGGTCTACTAGTTCTAGGAGGGTTTCTTCTGGGTTGTTGTGAGGCTAGGGTTCTGTTCAGATAAGAAAATGCACCTGGTGGTATTGGTTCACCTGTAACCTTTGAGATTTTGTTTTGTTCATGTATGGTATTTGAGTATCTGATTCTCAAGCTATTAATACCAGAAGGATTGAATTTTTTTTGGGTCCTCCCCCCTTATCTTAATAAAATAGCATTTGAGAAGCTTGAGTTCTTCTTCCTCTGTCATAGGTTTTTTAGGATTTTATGTATCTCTTCTTCCCTTTTTATCTTCTCTTGCCTTTCATCAACATCTATCTTTTCCTTCAGTTTTAATTTAACATCCTCTTGAACAACCCTGGACATCATATCACATAACTGATTAGCAGTCATTAAATTTGCTTGTTCAGGAGTTGCTCATCCTCTGGCTATGATAAAATCTGTGAACTTCATAAGGAGTTTGGCATTGTGAAGGTTATCTGACAGTCTGATCTTTTCTTGTTCAGCTTTGATCTCCTTATCAGATTCTGTGGCCATTCTTCTTTTTCTTGTCTCCTTCACAGAGTCCATCGTTACCATTTTCTCATCAATAGACCTTCTCTTGATTTCATTTATTAGACCCATTATTATTTTATCATTTGAATAACGCAGCATGTCTCCTTCTAGTTTGAATGCCAAGGCCATGTCTCTATCCCTTTTTATTTGTTCAGCTTTCTCAGCATCTACAAGTGCCTGGTTTACCATGTTTACCTCATCTTCTGGGAGAGATACATGTTGATCATAAATGAATGTTAGAGGCTTCTGTCTTCTTAAGAGCTGCAAACACGTTGTCAGAATCTGATTGGTACTGGGGTATCACCATTTTTCCTTCCCTGAATCTGATTTCTTCAGCAGAAAAATCATTCTCATCAGTAGGTTCAGTCTTTGGCTCCACAGGCTTTGTCTCTTTAACAACTGCAAACACCTTGTCTTTGACTCCATCTTCTTCAACATCAGCTTCAACAACCTTTTCTGTTTCAGGAGTATCAGGGGGAGCACAAGGCTTTAAAATAGGAATGATGGGCAGAGATGGAGCATTAGGCTTTAAACTAGGAATGATGGACAGAGATGGAGCACTCCTTAACCAAGTGCGGTTAAGAGTATTCCTAATCATCATTTTTCTCATAAAATATAGAGCTTCAGGAGCTATCTCCACATTTGTGGTTTGTAGATCACTCATCACACTTGTGATCATCTGATTATCAGCAGTCACTTGTACCCAATGAAGTTGTTTAACCGGATCAAGTTGTTCAACCAGATCAACATGGCCTTCTTCCTCCGGATGAAGTTGTTCAACCGGATCAAGTTGCTCAACCGGATCAACATGGCCTTCTTCCTCCGGATGAAGTTGTTCAACCGGATTAACTTGTTCAACCTGATTAACATGTTCAACTTCATCAACATCTAAGGAAGACACCCTGTGCAAGATCCTATTTTGAATTAAATCTAGTTTGACATGTGAATTTCACTTCAATGTATGGTTGACAACCTTACCTATCAGTGACTTTCACAGATTGTCCTGCCTTCAACCGTTCAATTTCTTCTCCTTGAGCTCTCACAATTGCACGGAGAGCTGCTAATTCATTTTCAAGTTTTGTACATCGAACCGTCAATTCAGTATGTGTCTTGTTGCTCTTAACTGGTGTGTTGCTAGTATCTTTGAGCAAAGAAGAGCAAACAAGCCGACCTTGTTCAAGCTCAGCACCCATGGTTTCTTGGCACCTGGGATTCCTGTTGTCAATCAAAGATTCCTGAATAGGTTCCGTGATAGAAACAGTTACTGTGGATTGGGTCTTAATGATGTTAGCACTGTCCTCAAGGTCCAGTGGGACTTCATGAGTAGTGTCAGCCCTTTCCACCTGACTTGCTTCATCACTACTGCAAGTCACCTTATTAGCAGAATGTGGGTTGGGTGATTGAACCAAGTCCATCAATATATTCCCTGCATTAATAAGGGTTGGGGAATCTACTTCATATGGCATAGGTGATATATTACCCTCATTCTGAGGTAGTCCTGTGGAGGGTCTAGGTGAAGGAGACCTAGTCCTCTTCCTTTTGGGTGATTGTGGAGTGCGTATGGTATTTTTGGGTGTGGTTTTTGATGTGGACATCCTCTTCCTTTTGGTGGGAATTTGATCAGTGGAAGAGGATGATCGGTCTGGTGTGGGCTCAACACTTGTTGGTGTAACAATGTTGTCACTAGGAGCAGTTTGATCAGGAGCAGTCCTGGCCTTAGGCATAGGGTGTGATGTGTCTTTACCAAGAAAAACAGTTTTGTTCACTTGCATGTTAGAAAATGTTTTACTTGTAAAAGATTTTAGTTCAAGATGTTGATAAGAGATTTGCAGATTTGGAAATTCACAATTGAGAATGTGTTGGATGAATCTGGGGTACATGTAAAAGATCCTCTTAGGTTTTAGATTTTCCAGCATTCCATCAAATATCATTTTTTAAAAGTTAAAGTTGAGCCCATTTACCAATCCATGAAAAGCGGATGATTGAGGTGTAGCAAGTTCATCCCACGCAGTTTTCTTGTGAGATAGGCAGTGGAGAATGGTATGAGCAAGATATCGCCAAACATAGGGTAGTTGTCCCTTTTTGATGGTCCCACAAGTTAAGTCATCCCCATACCCAATTGCTTCGTACGTCTTCAAGTACAATTCAGACTTGTAATCACGGATCACCTCCTGCATCATTGAATTTCAGATGCTTCCGGATCATTTCTTCAGTCAAACTAATCTCATTCCCATTGACTCTAGAGTCAATTTTAGCAACCCCATTGCTATCAACAGTTTTTTTTGGCTGAGTCCCAAAATTCAGCAATTCTCTGCTTGCATATTACAGGATTCACAGTTAAAGCAAATTGAGTGTTGGATTTCTCATGGAAATCGTTCATTTTATCAAATAGCTTTGACTTATCAAACTTCTCGAAGTACACTACAACATTGTGTTCGGCGAAGAACAATTGAGTAGGCTTTGATGCAGCCTTTCGATCCAATTTGTGTGCCATTTGTGAGAAATTAGAGAGTAAGGTTTAGGTTTAAATCGCTAATTAGAAACCTGCAGAGAAATAGAGGGTAACTGTTTTTCGAAAATGCAGTTTTATACTAACGGCAGTTCTTCTGGATCACAATGAACCCTAAGAATTGAAATAGGGGAAGTTATTGGAGTTTGCCCATTTAGTTGAAATTGGGATGGGGGAAATTTTTGATAATTTAATTTGGTTTAGAATAATATTATTAATTTTTTTTAATTAAATCCACATCAATTAGGGTCGATTAGGACCGATGAGGACAAGTGAAGATAAAATATGACCAATTAGGATCAACAAAGCCACGAGGCCCAATTAGGGTAAATTGCGGTCAATTAGGGTCTATTAGGCCGATTGAGGGCCAATTACGCTCAGTGAGGACCAGTAAACTGCATTAAGGTCAATCATGGTCATTTATGACAATTGAGGACCAATGAGGGCCAGTGAACACTCAGTTAGGATGAATTAGGGACAATGAAGGTCAATTATAGTCTATTAGGCTCAGTTAGGTTCAATGAAGATCACTTGCAGTCAATTACGACCAATTAGACTCATTTACGACCAATTATAATCAATTGGGGTCAATTAGGCCTAATTGACTCAAATTTGTTGTACTTCAAAGTAAATGGTCCTCGATGAGTCTAGTTGGTCCTTATTGAGGCTAACTGGCACTAATTGGTCCTTATTGGTCCAAAATCTGCAAATTGCTCCTCATTAACCCGAATTGAGCCATATTGGTACTTATTCTGTCTAATTGGCCCTCATCGGTCCTAACTGGCCCTAATAGGTCATAATTCATCCTTATTGGTCCTAATCGAACATATTTGACCATCATTGGTCCTAATGGGTCCTCATTGACCCTAATTGAATCTAATTGGTCTTAATAGACCATCACTAACCCTGATTTACCCTTATTGGTATCATTGGTCCTCATTCAAATTAATTGGCCCCATTTAGTACTAATTGGCCCCAATTAGTCCTAATTGGTCATACTTGATCATCGATCCTCATTAGTCACTTCCTTCATGCTCCGTCCTTATCGGTCCTATGAGCATAATCGACCTTCTCATTGAATTAGTCCTAATTCGTATTCATTGACCATATTAATTGACCATAACTGGTCTTCACTAAAGTATCCTAAATGACGCTAACTGTAAGTATTTAGTCCTCATTGAGTCTAGTTGGTCCTAATTGCTCCTCACCATCCTAATTGGCCGTCGTTTAATATTTTTGGAAACAAAATTATTATACATGAGAAATTCGCAACATGGCGGTCTTTTCGTATTTTTGTTCTGAATTGCATAGTAATTTATCATTTTCATTTTTGAGTTGTGTTTTAGTAATGTCACCATTTTTTGTATTTGCGTTATCCCGGGCACAAAGCACGTGTTAGTAAAATCTTGTTTATTAAAAAAAAATAATAAAATTAATTTTTAAACATAGTTTTGTTAGGGCTTTTAACTCCGATCGTCGTCCAGATCTGCTTAAAGGATCACAGTTATGTCAACCGTAATTGATGTACTCGTACAATTTCACAATCTCATTATTTCAACACCTCGAGAGGATAAACCTCATCTTGAAGAAGAACCTGCAAACCCACAAGAATAGGCACTTGAAGACTTTTACGAACTGGATGATGAAGTTCATCTTGAAGAAGAACCTGCCGGAAGAGCCTCGTGGAGACATTTAATTAATTAATTAATTATGTTTATGTTTAATTTTATGTTTAATATACATATTGTTTAAAAATAAATTTTGGGTTTTATTATCAAATTGAACAATTCCCCCCTTTTAATTAAAAAAATTCACCAAAAAATTGAATTTCCCACCATTAGTTCAAATTACACCCAAATTTCGAACTAAATTTACTTATTATCAATTCATCGGATACTTTTCCCTCTCACTTATCAAAAAATTTCCAGTTAAATGCCTCCAGCGAATAATCAGGTCTTCTTTCTCATCCATATCATTCACATCTTCCATGGAGCTTCAAGAACGAATAGCTTCAACAGACAACGCTAGCGATTCTTCAGAAGTTCCATGTGATTTGGGAGACCAATCAGTCCAAAAAACGGTAATTGTCAAGTTAGTCTGTTTCATCAATTACAATATGTTTTCATAAAATTGTTTGTTTTGTTTAATATTGATACACGTTTAACTTGGGATCCCTGTATTTGTGTACAGTTATAGTTACAGATCGATAAAATTTCTCTTCATACAGAATTAATTAGGAAGGGGTATATATTGCAGAAATCCTCTCCATTCATTTCAACCCATTCATTTTATGCTAAATTAGTTACTTACATTCTTAAATGACTGTGGGAGCATGCTAAATTAGTTATTTTTGTTGATACCTGAGATGTGCATCGTGTGAAGTATCAAACAAGTTCAAAGATCATATCAAACTAGGTCTGGCCGAACTAGGTCCGAACCTGAAGTTCGGACTGGCCGAACCTGAGGTTTGGCCGAAGCTCGGTCAGCTAGTATATATAGATGTTTGGTCTTTGTAATTGAGGGACTTCGGAGGGTACAAGATCTGTTAAGTGTGTGTTTCTGAGTGTGTATTCTCTGAGTCTATTTCTGAGTGTTTACTGGTTGTAATTGTTCTTCGTTGATCAATAAAACAATCGGTTAATTACGTTTCGATGTCCGATTAGCTAGATCGAGTAGACGATCCGATGCTCACGCATTTTCAAGTGGTATCAGAGCTTTCTGGTTCACCCTACTGATCTGTGGTTGCTATTTTCGGATTTTTGAATCGTTTTTCGTGTTTCTCGAGTTTGTTTTCGCGTTTTTCATCAATTCTATCGAGTGTTTGGTGTCAAAATTGTTCCTAAATCACTTTCTATTGGTTTTACTGATCCACAGTAAGGAGTTTCGTCAAAATCGGTCTTTTTTCGTGCGTTTTTGAAAAATGAGTTCGAAGTTCGGAGTTTCTTGATCAGGTTCGGAGTAACTGCTCCGAACTTGAAGTTCAGTCCATCTTCGGTGAGGGTTCGGAACTGTCTCGGTCAGAGTTCGGACTATTTTGATCAAGTTCGGAGTTCAGTCACGTTCGGTCAAGGTTCGGAGGTAGTTCGGTGCTAGATCGGAGTGGTTGAAGAGTTCGGACAGTTCAAATTGCTTCGGAGCTAGTTCGGATAGAGTTCGGACTTTGAATTTAAGTTCGGACAGAGTTCGGAGCTTGGTTATAAGTTCGGAGCTTGGTTATAAGTTCGGAGAGAGTTCGGCGGGCAGAATCTTAATTTTTCAAACGATGTCGGAATTTCACGCGTTTGCTGCAATGCAAACCATGCTGAATTTTGATAATGAAATCGGAACAAGTCAGAAAGTTCCCAAATTGTTGAAACTTGAAGATTACCAAAATTGGAAGAAACGATTTTCTGCTTACATAAGCACGAATGATATCGATTTGTGGATCCCACTCAAGAAACTTTATCAACATCCAACTGATGCAGGAGATTTCAAAGAAGTTCACACCTTTGATCTTGCTGAAAGAAAATCATATGAACTTGAACAAAAAGCTTATGGTTATCTTACGATGGCATTACCTACTGAGTTGCTTCATCAATTTAGCACTTGCAAGAAATCTAAACAATTGTGGGATGCTTTATCAGCGAGATGTGAAGGTAATGATGACTACAAGAAGAGTTGAAAGAAGGTTTTGAACAAAGAGTTTGATAATTTCCAGAAATATGACAATGAAAATATTACTGCTCTTGTTTCAAGGTTGTCACATTTAATTAGTGAGTTAAAGGTTGTTGGAATTGAGAAAACTGATGCGGATTTGAAAGAAAAGATTTTGGAAGCTTTGCCAGAGAAATGGGAAAATTATGTTTTGCTACTCACGCATGACAAGGATTATTCTACAATGACATTTCATGAGCTTACCGGAAAACTTCATGCTCGAGAAATGGAAATGTTAAACTCAAAGAAGTCAACTGCTACTTTGCAAAATCCTGAATTGTATCATGGTGAGAATAGTGCAAGCATGAGTGCAAAGTCTAAGCTAAATTTGAATACAAATCAGAATACAGCACCAAGTGTTGCATTTATAGCTGGAGTTTTAGGAAATGCTGATAATAGTTCTTCAAGGGGTTGTAATTTCACACTTCCAAATTTTTCAACTCAGAATGCTTTTTCAGCTGAATCAACAGATGATTGTGCTAAAATAATTTCTGCATTGATTTCATCATCTTTTGGTTTGATTCTCAAGAATGTTGCTGATGCAAAGTTAACCAGCGAGGATCTTGATGCTCTTGATGATGATCAACTAACTGAATTGGATATATCTTGGCAATATGTTATGTTATGTCAAAGATCTAAGAGATTTTTTAAGAAACATGGAAGGAATCTTTCTGGTGATAAACTGGGATTTGACAAGTCAAAATTAAAGTGTTATAAGTGTTCACAGCTTGGACATTTTGCTAAAGATTGTCAACAAACACATGCAAATAAGTCTGGTGTTCCTCAATCACCAAAGCCCTGGTTTTACTCAACCATCTACTAGTAACACTAGCAAGTCTACAACTTTGACAGCACAACATGATGGTGTTTATGATTGGGGTCAACAATTTGGTTATGATTCATCAGCTTTGATTGTCAGTCATGTTCAGTCAGATGATTCATATTCAGATACTAGTTCTGATACTAGTTCAATTCCAAGTTCTTATGAATCTGCTGAGAACTTGGAGAGTCTGATGAAAGAAAATGCTTTGTTGATGAATAAAGTTCAACAACTGACTGAGGCATTTGAGGTGATAAATTCAGAGTTGAAGATTTCTAAAGACCATGAAAAGGAGTTGACATTGGAGAATGAGTGTTTGACTACTGAAATCAAAACATTAAATGAAGTTTTAAAAGTTTTGAAACAAGACAAAAAGGATGTTGAAACTGCAAAAGCTATGATTTGTGAAGAAAAGGATGAGTTGATGCAAGAAGTGAAGAAATGGAAGGATGAAGCAGAGGATACTGCTACTGATTTTCAAAATTTGTTTGATAAGTCTAAAATCAAACTTGATTTTCTTACAAAGAATGTTGAAGAATCAAATGCTCAAATCGAAGCATATCAAATTGACATGGAAAAGTTATTGGATGAAAAACGAGAGTTGGTTAGTGTTAACAAAGTTCAAGTAGCAAATTTGGAAATTCAGAAGCGCAATGAGAATAAATTGCAGAAGGAATTACATGAAGGACTTGACAATCTTCGTATGCAAAAGTTTGAAACTCACAAAGTTGCGAAGCGATTGATTGCAAAAGAAAAGGAATTCGCTGAAGCTCAACAACAAATTTCTGATCTTAAAATTCAAGTTCTCGATGCTAATCGTTTACTCAACAATGTTTCAAATTCTCAAGTTTTCACAGGTTTCTTAGCAAATGATGCTAATTTTGAGAAAATGTTTGATAAAACTGCATCACCCCCTGCTCATATCAAAGAAGCTGTCAAAGAAGTGAAGGAACAAATTGATGAATTTGATTATTCAAAGGTTTCGTCATCTACTGCTGAGGATGAGAAAGTTGTACCGAAGAAGAAGAACAGGAAGTATAAGAAAAAGAAGGAAAAGAAATCTGAGGTTTCTCCTGAACCAAAGTTTGTATCTGGTTCATTTTCCGCTGAATGAGAAGTCGGTTACTTCTAGTGACAAGATTCAGTCTCAACCTGAGTTTGATGAAACAATTTTTTATGATCAAAAGAATGTCACCGAAGTAAAAGCTGAATTTTCTCGATTAGCAAAGAATGGATATTGTTCATCTGAGGAGAAGATTTCGGGAAAGCATGAAGGATTGGGTTTTCACAGGATGCAAGACAAAGCTGAGAAGGTTCCAGCATCATCATCTCAAGATTTGAAGAAATTAAAGATGAAGCAAGTGAAGAAGGAAGTTTTTCAAGCTGATAAAATTCAACCCGAGCGGTTTTACAAACTCAAGGGTTCAGATCAATTATTTTCTGACAAAGCGTTTCCTCTTCATTGTGTTGATGCTCGGAAGATTGCTGAGGTTTTTGTAAAAGCTACCATTTCTTCTGAAAGTTCTCAATCTCGAAGCCCTACATCCAAATGGGTGCATGATCACAGGCATCAGGTATATGATTTTCATTCTGATCATGTTCGAGATATTCATGTGTGTTCTTCGCAGGAACATCAAAGATGGGACAAAACGACAAGAATCTGTTATATTTTCCGTCGCCCAGGGCATATGGCAAAAGACTGTCCATCACCTGCTGATACACCCCGAAGATTTCAAAAGAAACCAGTTTTTGGTAAACCTGCCAACATAAAATTCTTTGATGCACAAGGCAGAGTTTTTGATGACGTTGAACCTACATTCTTCCATAAACAAAAATGTTTTGTTCCAATGTTTTCAAAGGTTCAAAGTGTAGGTTCATCATCACAGTCACCTGTGATTGTTTCATCAAAAACTGAATTACCAAAACAACAACAATGGAAACCTAAGGTGGTTTCTAAGCAAAACAAGGACACTGGTCGACCAGAAGCGATTCGCTTCGGGTCATTTTTGGACTAATTAGTTTAACCAGTGTGCAGGTACTTCTAGAAGACCTATCGACGATTGCAAAGTTGTTGATGAAGGAGTATTCTGCTTAATTTAAATATTCATGATAAATCTTTCTAACTTGCAAATTTTCTGAATTCTAAATCTGCAAATTATCCGTGTTGATTGATCACTTTTCTTTGTTTACAAGTTTTTCTCAAAAAAAAATAATAATAAAAATAAAAAAATACCAAAAATAGAGTCTTGTTTTTGTGTAAAATGAAAATCCAAAAATAGAGTGTTCATTTTAAGGGGGAGAATTGTAAGTAAGGGGGAGTAAATTGAGAAAATGCAAATGCATGTTATGGGGAGAAAGTGAATACATGCCAAATATATAATGAAGGAAGGTGAATACATGCCAAATTGAGAAATTGATCAATGGGAAATGATGGTACATTGGCTTATGTATCTGACTCATGGATAGAGTAGATGAAAGAGCCATAAGATCATTGTTTGATATGCTAGGTAGGCTCGGCAAATCAGAAAGTATTCAAATGTGATATACACTAAATACTAATGCTTGACCATGTGGATAACATCTTGATGCATATTTCATGACACAAAAAGAAAAATAAGTGTGAAATTCAAAATGAGAAGTCACTGTGTATACATGTGTTCATTTTGCAAAGATTTAAACTTGTTTGATTTTCTTTATTTTGTCAAACGATCGGACTTTCTCTGCGTATCGAAAGATCGACCTGATCGTTGTTCGTTTGACGTTCTGCTTTATTTTCTTTGGTGTTTCGTATAACTCATCGGACTTTCTCTGCGTGTACGGGAGTACCGACCTGATTGTTGTTCGGTTATACAATTTCAACTTGTTTTATTTTCTTATTTTGTTAAATCCGAGGCCTTATCTGCGTATCGAAAGATCGACCTTATGGTAGACGATTTAACATTCTTATTTCTTTTTGCATGGAACACAGTTGACAATATCATGAAAATACTATGCATTGTGTAAAATCACAAGTGCTGTCACATAAAAGGAAAGAGAGAAGAAAAACCTGAAAATGTCTGATTATGTCTGATAGTGTGGGATACACTGGTCAAAGCAAATTTAATCAATATCTTAACATATCCAGATGTTATGAGTATGATTCTGCCTGAGTTTAAATTGGACAAATTATACTAGCAATCAGCATGACTTATGTGCTTCGATTAATTGAAATTGAAGTGCAGTTCAGTGCGTTATGTTCAATATGATCCCATATAGTGATCTTTCTCATACCAAAAATAGTGTTTGATTCTGTTTTGCAATTTCATTTCATTTCAGAAAAACACAAAAAGATTTTCGATGTGTTTTAGCATAAACTTTGAAAAACCAAAAAGATTTTGTTTCTGCTTTATTTTCGATCTGATCAACACGTGATACAAATCATTTTCAAAATCATATCTTGGAGTCTTAAAGAGACGTTTTGCATCAAGATTATTTTAAATGTTTGAGCAGGTTGCTATGTGCAAGATATCACAACTTCAAGTCTTCTGAAGATGTTGATAAAAGATCAGAGATACACTAAAATGTCATCAAGTATTCAAGATCAAGCTACGATCGAGTTGAGGAGGAGTTTGTTTGAAGATTCATTTCATTGAACGAACAGTTTCTACACTTGAGGGGAGTTTGACTGGAGATACAAAGTTGATGATATTAAAGAGATACTGCATGTAACAACCCGTAAGTTTCCAAGGACTTAAAACGATAATATATACTTATGTGTTAACTGTGTTACGTAACTGCTTACTTGCAACGTGCCAATTTTATCATAATTACATTCATTTATAATAGGAATATAGCCTTGACGTAGCCTTAGTTCATGTTGTAAACAATAATTGAACATGAAGACTTCTTTGCACGGAATGGTCGCTGGAATTTCAATGATAATAAAGCGACTAACCGAACCCATTTATCAATATTACCAAACTACGTGGTAAACGTTAAACATTATTCCATCATCTTGGGATAAATTATTATTAATCATTACCATATACATTCGATTTAATCATAAACTTTGATCACCTTTATCAATTTATGACTTACAGAAACTATTTCACATAAAATGACGATGTGTTTAGACAGAGACAACGAAACGAGACTTGTGATCCATTCCTTACGTAAACCACAATATATTTTACGTCCAAAACGATTCATAAAGCCTTATTAACGTTCACGACAATTGTATTTTTACATGCATGCAATATATATATATACATGCAACGTAAGTTTTCAAGATATAAACCTTTGTATTATTTTAGTTCGCAAAAGTTATCGTTTTATTATTTCTAAACGTCGTGAATAATTGTTTTTATAAAACATTCGTTACTCCCGATTCGTTTAAATCATTTTATTCGTTTCACATAGCAACCGACCTGTCACCTTTCTCCTCTCCCTCTCGATTTCTCCTCGCAACCCGGTCACCCCATGGGTTTCGAACCCGCGATCTCTCCTCTCCCTTGGCCGGTTACGAGAACCAAACCACACCACCACCTTTGTTTTCCTTTAGTTACTAGAACCTCCCCTTTTTGACTCCTCTAGATGCTATTCCCATCAACCCCAACATGTTTGCACACCTCATGACAACCTAGGCTAGATGTTGTCCCCCATGGTACACAAGCTTATTATCCAAAGGGTAAAGTTTTCCCTCCATTCATTCCTTTCTCCCTCTCTTTGGCCGAAAATTACTCAAGCACACACATATACTTGCATTTCAAATGGATCAAGCACCTTCTAGTTACATGTGTGTGTGTATCGGTTTTTAAGGGAACCGAAACCCCCTTTTCCCTTCCCCTCTTTCGGTTACAAACATACATACACACATAAACACATAACCCTTTCTACTTAACCTCCTACTTTACTAGATATTTATCTCAAACCAAAGACCCTAACTCTCTCATTTCTTTCCCTCTCTCCCTCTAACCGATTCTCTCTCTCTCTCGGTTCTATATGAACCGTAACCTCCACAAACACTAACCAAACACTCCCTTTTCTTTTTAACACTTCCATACTTAAACACCTTTTACAACCTAGATTTCATTTGTTACTTACACTTTCAAGAACACTTTCTCCTTGCTCCTCTCTCTCTATAACCGTAAGTGTCTTTCTCTCTCTACTCTCTCTCTAAAACTCTTGAGTAATCACTCATGTTCTTGATGTTTTATGTTACTAGAAAGCAAGAACACTCAAGACTCTTCACCATCATCACCATTTTCGGCCATTCATCTCTCCAACAAGGTTCCATCATCACTTTTCTTAGCTAAATCTTGCCTTAACAAGTATTACTAGTATTCTTTCATAACTAGATCACTCCATTACAAGTCTTGACTCACATTGTTGTCTAAACACCATTTTGAACTTTAAAAGCTTACTTACTTGTGTTCATCTTTAAGTTTCACCATATATCTTGTTACTAGAGACTCATGTTAGTATTTACTTACATTATTATGTTCAAGAATTTGTTTGGTTAGACTTTTACACAAGTATTTGCCTAGTTTGCATTTTTAGCCATTAAACTTGTATTTATCATGTAATATGTGTAGATCTTGTGACTTTGGACCCCTTGATGCCTATGACACGTTTTTAAACTGAAAATATGGCCAAGACATGATATCTTAGACTTTAGAAAGATTCTAGTGCTTAAACTCACCATAGGAACCTTTTTACATACAAAAGTACACTTTAAAAACCCTAGAAAGTGCCTTTTACCAAAGATCCGTTTTGACCAGAAAGTTTGGACTTTTAAACAGTAGGTTATGATGGTTAAAGTGAACCTAGGACATGGCCAAAAGATCCCTTTATAAATTACTTGAGTTTGGGCACAAACCGGGACTAAAACCGACACCCGACGAGCCCGGAAACACCCTTTTTATAACAGAAACTCAAATCTGGTCCAAATGAACTCATAGGGTTATTTTAATGATTAAAACATGTTTACAAATGCTTATGGTGAATTTAGGAACCTAACGGTGTCATTTAACGGGCAAACGGGACCAAAACGGCAAAACCAACACTAGTTACATCAAAACCGGCAAACTAATGCAAACCGACACTTGAAATATTTAGTATACCCATTTTGGACAGAAACTAATCATATTTTATCATGTTTGGTTGATTTCTAACTTAAACGGATAAATATCGTATAATCGGTGGTTACCGTAAAATCGCCCGGTTTTCAACTACATAGTCGAAATAACCAATTTCTCATATGAAAACCCTCATTTTGACTTAATATTTATTTATATAAATATTTACCATCTTTAAATATTAATTGGGAATTTTTATATATTTTATTTAATTAAAAATACATACTTTACATTATTTCCAAATAAATACTTAACCGGATACACTTACTTTGACTTTTCAAATCACTTAACCCTAAGGCTACCATGACGTCAAGACTTGACCTACCTAATTGGAGTGACATTAATGTCAACCCAATTACTTATTATATTGCATGTCTTATAATTATCTAGGCTTGCATTTCCGTTGATCATATTTCCGACTACCAGTTACTGAATCATGTGAGTTTTCACGGCCCCTTTTCTCTTTAACTGTTTTCAATTACTTGGGGGAGGATTCATATTACTTTTACTATGCTAGACAATTAGACTTTGTTAACCTATCTGTTACATGTGCCTTTCGGCCGTCCACACCTTTTATTTCATGTTTATTCATGTTATAACCAAACCCCACTATTAACTGAATCCGATTAATTATCATATGAAACGGTAACGTTTGAATAGATCTATTAGGTTAACGCCCCTGCTCTGATTCGGTCGCTCCAATCATGACTCCGTTTTATTAGTCAAAGAGTACAAATTGTTATATCTTACTTTTGCGGTATCCGCTGGACAAAGATGCCAAGAGTGGGTAATCAGTCAGTTTCGGAATTCAGGGTATATGGTAACATTTCAACAAGTCTTATCTGATTTTGTCAAAGAATAGCATAAACAACCTTTCATAACAACTTTTGTATACTCTTCAAAGCTAGCTACTTTAAACCTGTGTGACTCACCAACAAAATTATTTGTTGACCGTTTTCTTATGTGAATTCTCAGGTGCTTAACATTTCTGCTGTTACCAATCTGGACCTGCTTTGATGACTGTTGCATTTAGAATCTTTCAATAAATTCTGGAGTAGGATTGTAGCCGTTGGAGATTTTCTTGGCATAACATCTGACGATGTCATGTCTCAAAAATCTTTTGAAAACTATTGTTTTGTGAAACTTAAGACAATTTGTGTAACTCATTACTTAAATTCCGCTGCGTAATGATTTGAAAACTCCAAAATTTACTCCAAACAATTACCAACTTCCAAACGGCTCTAGTTGTTGAATCATCCAGAGTACGTTCTTGACCTTGACTATGATAACGCTGGTTCACATCCCGACACAAAACCTTACAGGGTGTGACACTGCACACAACGAGGGGGAGTTTGTTGATACTTGAGATGTGCGTCGTGTGAAGTATCAAACAAGTCAAAGATCATATCAAACTAGGTCTGGCCGAACTAGGTCCGAACCTGAAGTTCGGACTGGCCGAACCTGAGGTTCGGCCGAAGCTCGGTCAGCTAGTATATATAGATGTTTGGTCTTTGTAATTGAGGGACTTCGGAGGGTACAAGATCTGTTAAGTGTGTGTTTCTGAGTGTGTATTCTCTGAGTCTATTTCTGAGTGTTTACTGGTTGTAATTGTTCTTCGTTGATCAATAAAACAATCGGTTAATTACGTTTCAATGTCTGTTAGCTAGATCGAGTAGACGATCTGATGCTCACGCATTTTCAATTTTTATGCTAGGAATGTTGAGGTCAAGCATATGCACATGTTTGTAGATTCATGTTACTCGTGAACCTCCTTTCTTCTTTACGTACACTGCTAGAAATGGTCAACTGTTTGTTTATATCCACTAAAGACATGATGTATTCCGCTCTTCCCTTTAGATGTCTTTAATTTGTGTATAACATATCAAATAATTAATCAATAGGGTCTTTATGTGATATATTAATAATTAAGAACTAATTTATGTTACTCTGGTCATTACTAGAAAATGATCCTAGAGGACATATATAGGAATGTTTCCAACATTTTTTGTAGGTTCATGTTAGAGGGGTACAAAATAAAGAAATTACAGTTTTAATCCCCTGTAGAAGAATAGAAGAATGTTGATGTCATGCATCTGCTACTTTGCTAGTAATGGTAATTTGTTTATATCCACTGAAGACATGATGTGTTCCACTCTTCCCTTTAGATGTCTTTAATTTTTGTATAACATATCAAATAATTAATCAATAGGGTTGTAGAAACGAGATACGATCTTACTACTGCATGCCTTGATCAAAGTAACGAACACGAGATGTAAATAAGAGATTTCTTATTGAATCACTTGAGATTACAATGAACTCTCTCTAGTTTCTCTCTCTAGAAACACACACAGAAAGTGTAGAATGACCCAGAGTGTTTTCACTTGTTGTCATGCACATTCTAACACAACCTATCTATAGTAAGTGACTACATTGGCTGCGTACCAAATGGTACGTCCGGACCATTTGGTCCGCCGGACCATCTGGTCTGGTGCCAATGATATAGTAATTACACTTCATACGAAGACCCACTCACATAGATACAATACACGAGACACGTCATAGCATAGGAATAT
>JBCNJP010000017.1:85280391-85305478 GCA_039602395.1 Deinandra increscens subsp. villosa | reverse complement strand
AATAATGAATCAATAGGGTCTGCATGCTTTCCTATTTATGTTCTTTGTTAAAAAGCATCTAACTACATTCTGTTAATAAACAAAATTCAAGGATCGATCCAACAACACTGATGGTCAATTGGAAAAACTTGAGTTTGAAATTAAAGAGGAGAGACTTCTTCGGGAAGAAAAAAATAAACAAGTTAAGGCCCTCTTCTTGAAGATTGAAGAATCGGAGAAAAAACTTGATCTACTTATATCTCATCTATTTGCACTTGGAACACCGTTACCACAACAACTTAATGCTCCGGCATCTACAGAGGTAAATTCTTTACATCACACCTTAATCATACTATTCTCAAGTACCTTATAATAACATACACTCTTGTTCCTGAAGAATACAATCCGGATGAACTCTTGTTACACAAATAGATGCAAGTTCCTAGTACATAAGAATATATACTTCATGTAAGAACAAGGTTATGAGTTAAATGGAGCTCTGCTATGATTCATTGAAAATGTATGTTAATATGAAAAAAATAGAGTATATACATAATCTGTATGAATAAAATTGGAACAACTTATGTTAGATTAAAAAAACAGAATAAATACTTTCATGATATGTCCGCGTCATTATTCTGCTCTCACTTTTTACCAATTCAAAAACATTGTTCTAGGTAAATTCTAAGGAGATTTTTGTTGGATATAGCCACAGCACTAATCATGCTGACATACACACAACGGTTAGTATTTGTCAAACTCATTATCGGTTTGATTGCTCATCTACATAAAGTAATTAATTGAACTGTAGGGCGTGAAATCGGTGGTCGATCAACCTCGTCTGAAGCGGCTGAAAAGAAAAAGGTAAATATTTACTAGTCAAGTTTCATTTCGTTCTATAGTTTCACAGTAATCTGTTTGGTAATGTCATGTAGATCCATTTTAAATGTTATTTGGTACCAGAAACACTTGGGCTAGCTAGGGATTGTTGGAACAAATGGTGAGATGTGTACCAAATAAAGTTCAGCTGACTTTGAAGTTGATCCAGAATCTAATGTGATGTTCATCCGGATGTTTTAAGTTCATCTGGATATCTAATGTTCATCTGAAAATCAATTGAATTGTAGGACCTGATGACCCATACTACTTGCAATAAAATGGTACTCATCAGTCCATATCTATCATGATGGTAAGTATTTCAAAATTGCTATATATATTATGATCAATTTCCATAACCTAATTATCAATTATATGTTTTGGTATAGGAAGGAATACAAGAAAAAATGGTCCTAATTAAGCTCAAATCTGGACAGTTGAAGATGAAGATCACGTGGTAGTGTTGTTGGCTCCCGGATTGAAAATTACAGTTGAGAATAATGCTTGTATGCAGTGTAATTTTCTTTAATTTTTTAATTGTATTTCATTTGTATTTGACTTGTGATTGAATTTTATTTGATTTGTAATTAATAATTTGTAATAGCTTTTAAATTGATCACTCGTATAGCAAGGACCCATCTGATTTCAACAACCTTTTGTTCACTTTTTTTTCTTCCCAAATATATGTGGCTAAAACACAAATATACGTGACCATATAATACCAAAGGCCACATTTTTTATATTTTAGCGTGGCCGTTGCCACCTTTTGGCCACGCGTATTGGGACAAAATATCTGATTTCAACTACCCTTTGGCCACTTTTTTTTCCAAATATATGTGGCTAAAACACAAATCAACGTGACCATATAATACCAAAGGCCACACTTTTTATATTTTAACGTGGCCGTTGCCACCCTTTGGCCACGCGTATTGAGACAAAATATCTTATTTCAACTACCCTTTGGCCACTTTTTTTTTCCAAATATATGTGGCTAAAACATAAATATACGTGACCATATAATACCAAAGGTCACACTTTTTTATATTTTAACCTGGCCGTTGCCACCCTTTGGCCACGCGTATTGAGACAAAATGTATGATTTCACTATGTCAAAAATGACCTTTAGCCACTGTTTTTAAAAAACACATGAGTAAAGGTAAGAAAAATTAGTTTCAACCACACATATTTTGTACCCGTTGGCTAAATATATAGCTTTTAGACCCTTTTAGCCACATATTTTTTTTGTTTATGTGACAACAACAATCATGTGCAGAGACTTTAACCACTGTTTTATAAAAAAATGTGACATTTATTTGTCACACTAAAAAAATAAGTGTGGCCAAATGTGATCAATGACCACTGTATTTATTTTACTTTTTAATACGTGGCCAAATGTGACTAACTGCCATGGTATTTTTTAGTGATGTGGCTAAAGGGTATTAGAATTAGCCACTTATACTACTATGTGTGATAAAAGAGTAATTCTTATTATGCAACTACTAAAAGAAAAAAAAACTAGTGACCATAGACATATTTTAGCCACACTTAAAATTTTTAAACGTGGCTAAAAATTTTACTTCCCCCTTATCTAATTTTCAATTCCCGCTATCACTTCTCGCTTACCCAATTTCCAAAAACAAAATCACTCCCTCAGTCTATCTATCCCCATTCTCCCCCCCCCCCCCACCCACCCACCCACCCCCCACCCATCGTCTATAGTTGTTGATAGCAATACACAGACCCTAATTCGTGGACTCGTCTCTCTACTTCCAATTTCTTTCAAGACGTTATCAATCTCGATCAGGTTTCTTTGAAATTGTGTATTGCTATATAGCCGTATTCAATCTTGATAGCATTTATCATTCTCTATTTCCAGCTCGTCTTTCATGGACGTTATCAATTTCATGGTCGTAACCCATTCTCCCTCCACCCCTCGTCTATCTATGTCACTATGCAAAGCCGCCTTCACTTCCGTTCACTACTGTCGTGATTGTACCAAGCGGAGTTGTTGTTGCGTCGGTGATATCAAAGACGGTGGTGCCACCCAGAAGAAGACAGAGCTTAATCAGTCGTTATTGTGTCGATTCAAGAGGAAAACAGGCTTGTTCCTTATCGATATTACACGTATATTCTTTTTATCAATTCAATTAGGGTTTCAATTGTTAGAAATACGCTGAAATCGAATCCTGGATGAACAGAAAAAGATTATCTTTTAGGTTAGGCTTTGGAAGATGGATGAGTTCCTCTTTCTTTGTTGCAATTTCTCTAGGCCGATCGAAACATTAAGGTACATACATATTTGCACTCGCAACAATCCAAACCCTAACCCTAATTGCTCTACAGCTCTCTGAACTACTATGCTTATGAATTGACTTGTTTGTTATGTTTCTCATCAGGCATACTTGATGTTTACAAGGATGAAATTGCGAACCCTATGTATACTTTTAAGGTTGGTCTCCTTTTTCTTTTTGCTTGCTCTACGGATCTCTGGTAATATGAAATTTCTGAATAGTTAAGATCTAAAAACTTTTGTCGTTAGGGTTTCAGTAATTTCTGAGTATGATATATAATCAATTGAAGCAAGTTCATGTGTTGTGACTAGTTAGGATCTGAGAACTTTTGTTATTGGGTTTTCAATAATTTTGGAATATTATGTTTTGAGAGCAGATCTTAATTTGTTTCTAAATGTGCAAGATAAACAAGACTTTCTGTAACTCAGTGAGTTAATCTCTATTCTTAATCTTTTTCTTATTTTTTGTTGTCAGTTGTATTTGATCATTTGTACGCCTTACTTTAGTTGTTGTGTGTGTTTGGGAGGTTGGGTGTAATGTTACAATGGTTGTGCATGAAACTTTAAGAACTGCTGACCCTTTAATTGCTGGTATGGTTGCCTATCTTTACTTATTATAATGTATGTCTTTTACCCTTTTACCAAACGTTACAATGGTTGATAAGAGAATCTCCAACTTAAAAAGCAAATAATGCCACATCAGATTTCCAACCATTGTTCAAAATCACTCATTTCTTTTCCAACACTACATCCTTTTTCAAAACACTCAAAAATATAGTATAATATATGTGTGTGTGTGTGTGTGTGTAAAGGAGTGTTAGTTACCATTGATTATCATATAATATGCAATTGCAGTGGGTATTAAACTATTAATCATACTATTTGATGTATAACAACATATTTAAAAGGTTCTTATATGTTTTTTGGTGGTATATGATTAATATTTATTTGGTTAGGGACATATTTCAGAGAACCAGTTTATTAACTTGCTGCCTTCCCAACTCATTAGCTCTTTAAAAAGGAAAATTGACTTTTTTATATGTGTGCTTTTATGATTCACTGATTTGTAGCTTTTATTTGTAATCTGAAGGTATACTTTTCAGCAGGATGTTAGATTGTCGTGTGGATCACATAATTACATCTTTTAGTGAAAGTTTGTTTACTCTTAGAGCCATGGCTTCAGTCGTCATATAAACATTAGTGATTGCAAATAATAAGAGAATTTGAACTTTACCATACAGTCAGGTGCACAGTATCCTAGGCTATAAATATTTCTGTATTCTCTAGTGTAACTTTGTAGCCACATGATCGGCTTATATTTTGATGATGTGTCTTGTCATCATAAAATCTCCTAATGCTTGTAATACATGCCTTTAACCTTATACATCCTTTTTATTTCAAGGGGCAATGTCTAAAATTAAGGATTGACATAATTTGAGAAAACTATAAATCATATTTAAGTGTTGCTGCTGATGTAGGAAATTCTTGAAAAAATTGTGAGCACTTTTCATGTCACATGAGAATTGTAAATCTATGACTTATCATATTGTTTCAATTCGTCTATATGTAGTTTATCAATAAGTAATTGATTTGTTTATATTTTTCTTTTTATTTTGCAGCTCATACAACCACATAACACCAACACAATCCCTAACCTTACATCAGCTGCATAACTGCAGGTGACCATTCTAACCACAACAAGAAAGGAAACAAAAAGCAAAGAATGAAGTCACTGCTGTTCTGAGGCAAAGAATGAAGTCGCTGCTGATCTGAGGCAGGAAACAACATGTTTTGGAACCAACTTTCATGAAAACAAATAGTATATGTAGTAAGGTGTATAATTTTCATTCTTTGTGTGAATAATAATACTTGTGAGTGTATAGTTTGTATTCGTTAGGTTGATGAATTGACAGGTATACATGTTATGATGGAGATTGCAAGTGATCTGTTGGATAGGCAGACACCTGTGTACAAACATGATACAACAATATTTGTTAGTCAGTCTGGTGAAACAGCTGATACTTTGAATGCCCTTGAGTATGCTCTGGAAAATGACGCTTTATGTTTCGGCATTACAATATTTGTTAGTAAGTCTGGTGTGGCAAGTACCAAGGTATGTATATAGTATTTCAGATTTATTATTTTTATTATATCAAACATTCACACTTGTTTCTTGGTTATCTCATGGTGTTGATATGAATCATGATTTAGGCATATACAAGTCAACTAGTGGTGATGGCTATGGTGGCTCTAGCGATTGGGGCTGACACCATTTCCACTAAACAACGCAGAGAGGGAATACTAGAAAATCTTCTAAACTTGCCAGGCACGTTTCAAACTGATTATGTGGTATCAAATAAACTGTACCAGATAATTAGTTTTTGACGTCGTGATAATCAAATGAGGTCTGTTGTTCTTATTTTATAAGAAAGTATACAGAATGTGAAGTTAACAAATCAATTTAATTAGATCTGCTTTGTTCGGCATAATTTCAGGTACAAGCTGCTGTAGTTGCTCATATCTCATTGCATATAAATCATTATTCTGATGTGTCCAGCCATATATTGCTTCACTTTTTCCTAATCTTTTGTCACATTTGGTTGTTTTGTGACAGTTGATTCTTACTACGTGCAATTGAAGGTAACATTGAACTGTAAATCCTAATTATGATGTGTTTTTTTTGTGGGCTTTTGTGTCCACCCTTATAGGTTTTATCTTAGTCACTGTTCGTTTTGCTGAAATAGATTAGGATTAGAGCTAGCTATCACAAAGATATACATGTGAAAAAATCTTTGTGGGTTATTCGGTGACGCGTCACCTGTTATGCGGCTTTTCTCAGGTATTAGGAGAACTGCACATTGTACAGCTTTGTTTAGCCTCCTTTAGTCTTTTCCATCTGATTAATGTTTTGTTAAAAGACTTAATCTGATCCCAAATATATAGGTTGAAACTTGGTTAAAAGACTTGATCTGATCCTATTAGTAGCTTAATTCAATATTTTAACCAAAAGTAACATATGTAATGACCGTCATTTTAATGCTTGATTAAATCTTTTAATAAAGCTATAATTGATATAATTATATGTAAAAATGTGTAACGCTAATCACTGAATATAAAGGATCCCAATTTTATATTGAAGCTAGCCATTAGCAATTTTATATTAAAGCTCACAAATAGATCAGGAGAAATTTGTAATCAGATCACCTTCCCCTTTACTTGAAACGACAATCCATTCATTTGAAGAAACACATGCCACTAACATTTTCATGCCAATAAATAAATAAACAAGATATCAAGTTCACATGTGAACAATAGTATGTACCAAAAAACATCAGCTCCGCAAATATTTAACTATCTACCTTAAGTAAAGGTTCAAGTGTCCGAGAATATCAAGTTATACATCAACAATCAGTTAGTGCAGGTCATAACCAATGCTTCTAATATAAAAGGTTGGTGGATATAACTGCTTCTAATACTTTACAGGTTGCATAGAAATCCGTTGTTCTGTCAGAGGCGTTTTATAAAAGGTTGGGTGGATTTTTATCAGGTACTCTTCCTACCACTTCACATGATTTAAATTGCACACAATACACATGTGAACCAGATCAGAATTTGCATTGGTTAGAAAGCTTTGGTCTCGAAGACATTAGGTACACACAACGAAAGAGTAAACTTCTAGAATAGACCTATGTGAATGTCAATGTAGCTATGCATACTGATTACATATTATCCACAGTGCTCATAGCATCAGGCTATCTCTATGGCCAGAAATAGCCCAAATGGTTGACACAAAAAGCCTGCTCAATAGTCCACACAAGCTGGTTGCTGCATTTGCCTCAATCAAAGTGACAAGATTTCATAGTAATCTATATGTTTACCTAACTCCTGCGGTTATTCAACTCTAGGCACTGAACACATTTTAGGTGTTTATTATGGTAGTTATTTTTTAATTTCTTGTTGCTTCCTTTCGAGGATGTAATTGTTGCTTCTGTTGCTTCTGATGCCTAAAAAGTAGTTTAATGTTTGTTGGATAAAAGGTCCATTTTTTACATGGATAGGAGGCTGCAAATAAACATCTCTTGAGGACTCTTTTCTGGTAAATTATCTCTACAAATTTCGTCCAGATTTCATGGGTTTGAACCATATTATGCATTAATATTGTTGATTGGTATTAAAGTTGTATTCCGCTCAAATACTTGATTCTTGCTGTTGCTGATGTTAAGAGGGCCAAAGACCCCAGATTCTAAAACTGCAGGTCACATATGATAGCTTTATTTGGACTTTCAAGATTTTAAGATTGCAAGGTAAATGAACTCAACAAGGCATCAGTTGATGGATTAACTTCGATTTATATACAAGTGTTGCAAGTGCTGCTTGGAGTGATGCGGGTCTTGTTGTAGGTGTTGTATCATTTGTAGATAACTTTTGATTAGAAATTTAGGTCTTTATTATTTAAAGTGAAAACTTATGTATGGATCTTGAATTGTTATTGTTAATAACATTTGGTTTTTATGTTTTTTTTATGTTTATTGTCGTTTTCATTTTACAAAAATAATGAAAATAAAATCTCTAATTACACGAAATGGTCACGCTTGTAGTTATTAATGCGTGACTGTATGATAGAAATGGCCACACATATGATAAATTAATGTGACTATATGATAGAAACGGCCACGTTTTTTTGTTATATGTATGTGGTCATTGTTTACCTTTAGCCACACATTTCAGATGGAATGCTTGATTCCAACAACCTTTTAGCCACGTTTAAAGAAAATTCATGTGGCCGTTGCTATCCTTTAGCCACGCTTATAAAAAAACTAATGTGGCTGTTGCTACCTTTTAGCCACACATTTCAGATGAAATGCTTGATTCCAGCAACCTTTTGCCACATTTTTTTAAAAATATGTGGTCGTTGCCTCCTTTTAGCCACGCTTTTCAGATGGAATGCTTAATTTCAGCAACCTTTTTCCACGTTTTTTAAAAATAAGTGTGGCTAAAACAAACTTTTTAGCAAATTCATGTGGCCGTTGCTACCCTTTAGCCACGCTTATAAAAAACTAATGTGGCTGTTGCTACCTTTTAGCCACACATTTCAGATGAAATGCTTGATTCCAGCAACCTTTTGCCACGTTTTTTTAAAATATGTGGTCGTTGCCTCCTTTTAGCCACGCTTTTCAGATGGAATGCTTAATTTCAACAACCTTTTGCCACGTTTTTTTAAAATAAGCGTGGCTAAAACAAACTTTTTAGCAAACTCATGTGGCCGTTGCTACCCTTTAGCCACGCTTTTAAAAAATTCATGTGGCCGTTGCTACCCTTTTGTAACACCCCAATTTTCACAGATACATGATATACATAGTAAATACGTGTTTATATTATAAATACGTGAGCTTAATTGATAAATGTGGTAAGACTATGCTTTAGATAAGTTGCATGTGCTAGAAATACATGTTTAATGGCCAACGTGATGAAATATGCATGAACGGATGTGTTAAACGATAAAGAAAGTAAAGTATGATATGGATATGTGTTCATATGAATAACATGATGATACATGTGTGAATTGATGGATATATACGTATGAATACGTGTGTTAATAGTTAACGGGAAAGTAAAAGGACTAAAAGTGTAATTATTGTAAAATTACAAACGTATACGGATATTATACGTATCTATGATTATTATAAGTATCCCGAGCCTTAGAATATAGTAAAAATATATCCTAATATGATTTATAAGGTGAAATGATAAGTATTGTAAAGTTTGAGGGGCTAAAGCGTAATTTAGCAATTAATATAGAAAATATATATAAATGTATATATATGTTATCGTACGAATCCCGAGCCTTAGAAACCTTATAAAATGTTATAAATATGTCCCTTAATGTTTTGGTACATAAAATGATAAAAGGTTAGAAGTTCGGGGGGCTAAAGTTGCATTAAACCAAAGTACAAGGGCTAATATTGTAAAAATCCAAAAGCTGGCCGGAAAACCACTTCGTCGCGTATCGCCTAGGCCACCACCAAGCCCGGCGCGATACGCCTAGCCTTCGTTTGCAGCAGAAAATATCCCAGGCTCGTTTTTGAGCCACGACTTACACTTGGAGCTCACGTTTGGCCAATTACACGCGTCGATTTCGACCAAGAGTCACCATGGGACGTGTTAGCAGCCTAAGGCGCACCCTCTAGTATAAATAGCAGCCCCGAATCCTCATTTTAACTCGCCAATTTCGTGATAAATCAACCCAAAAACCCTAAAACGAGCCAGAAACTTCGTCGGAGAAATTCGCGCAAACGGTGAGGAGTTAAAAGGCGAAATTCAGCAGTCAACCCTTATTAGGTATGATTAACAATAACCTCTTTCAGTTTTGTCTAATTCGATCTCTAAGTATGTTTTCTAGAAATGTATAAAAATTAGGGTTCTTGAGCTTGTTTTGCTAAAATCGGATGATCGGGTGGGAGTTAGGCTCTGAATTTTTGTAGGTAATCCTAATTTAATGTGTTTTAAGAAAGCCATAAGTTTATTTCATAATTGGAAAAGGTTTTGTAATGGTTTTGTTAACGGGTCAAAATTAGGGTTTTCATAACGTTACTCTGCCCAAATTGAGCAAACGGTTTTGAATTAAGCTTAGATATTTTAAAGTATATTATAAAATGTTATAATGGATGATACCCTAAGTTGGTTTGAAAAGAAAATGAGTTTTGATAAAGAAACGAGAAATATATGAAATTAGGGTTTTGAATTATGATTATTTAATATAAAATAATCCGGAGGGTATGGGTACTTGAATTTTGGTATGGAACTATGTTTATATATATAATAAGTATATATGAGGTTAAAATGGATAAATGATAAAGTATATAAGATACCGAGTTAATCGGATATTTAGAAGTTCGTGCGGACCGGAAGGGTAGACACCTGTACACTGGGGTTTCTGGCAATAGCGGGGGTGTCGCCATCCCATCTGGGCAATGGCATCCCAACACTGGGCGATCCCGGAGTGAGTGTCTACTTATAGGAATGCGCGTCTTCATAATTATCAATAAAAAGAAGATAATATACCTATAGGGGTATTTTGGTCATTTTGACCTTAAAAGAAGTAAACCTTAATAATTAGATATTATTAAGATAATATAAGAGATAAATAAACATAGGATATGTTTATAATGTTAAACCTTGCGTTAATGCCATACGATACGCGAATTAGGTTAACCAAGGATTCTGTCGGAGGTTCTGTCCGAGTTTAACAAGTAAAGAGATAAGGTGAGTTCTGCGAGCCCACTTTTAAATGTTTTAAACGCTTTAATGTTTTCGGGCTGATATACATATAATGTTCAACTGTTTAATTGGAAAGTATTTAAAATGCTTTTATATGAGAGTTTGGTTATCTTAAACTGATAAATTGATGAAATGATGAACTGTTGAAATGATATGTGAAGGTACTTATGAATGTATATACGTGTTAGTAATACATATGAAATGGTTATGTTAGAATAATGCATATGAAATGTTTATTAGGGTTATGTGCTATATTTGCTTTGAAACTAGGTATCCAAATGATAAGGGTTTGTTAATAAACGCACAAGTGAGAATGTATGATTATATGAGAACAGGTGGTGCATTTGCTATATTATTATGTGGTGGATACGCCGCTGGTACATCCTGTATACAAGCATGGTAGTATAGTTACCCGGTATATTGAAAGTGTGGAGGATACGCCGCTGGTACATCCTGTATACATACACCTAGGTAAATTGGGGGATGTTCACTTGTTGCAGTATATGAGTACATTATCATGTTTATTAGCACACCTGAGTCATTTGAATATCTAACTAGGGGCGGGTAGTAGTACTGTGGTGGTTAAAGAGATGTTCGATAGAATGGAACGTCTAAAGAGTTAAGGTTACGTGAACAGAGGTCGATACTGAGGTTGGGGGCTTCCAGACGAAGTCACCTGAGCGGTATTCGAAACTGGAAGAACGGAATGTAGAACGGTTGTCGTTGCTGAATGGTTGGGTGCTTCCAGATGAAGTCACCTGAGCAGTCTTCGAGACCGGGAAGGTATAGAAGAAACGAAATGGTTGTCGGTACTGAGGTTGGGGGCTTCCGATAAAGTCACGTGAGCAGTATTCGAGACCAGAAGGTATAGAGGTGTAGGGAATTCAGGTCATAGGAGTTAAAGGTTATGGAGGTAGATGTTTTCTAGAGAAACGTGTATGGTTATGATGTTACGTTATGTATGACTTGTTATATGTTATACTTGATAAATGTTGTAAAAAGGGATTTTGCAGGTTCAAAGGTTTTAACCTCACGAACGAGGTAATGTTTTTAAAATGTAGAACTCACCAGCGTAAGCTGACCTTTTCCCAAAACCATATGTATGTCAGGTTTAGGAGAGACGTCTGGGAGCAAGGGCGGGGCCCTCGTGATAAGAGACTGATCGGGCAAGCTATAGAGGAAGCTGATGAGCGTGCTGGCTAGTTGTAGATAAATAAAGACGGATATAGTTAGTCGCTATATAGATAGATTGTAAATTATCTCAGTTACTTTACGTACTTGGCTTTATAATAAATAAAAGTTTTAAATTTTCCGCTGCTTATCTCTGTTGTGCCACGTGTTCATGAGTAAATCCGATGAGTGACCCCTCCTGGTGCCAAGTCTGGGAGTGGGCGTCACACCTTTAGCCACGCTTATAGAAAATTCATGTGCCCATTGCTACCTTTTAGCCACACATTTCAGATGGAATGCCTGATTTCAACAAAAATATTGATACCTTTAGCCACATTTTTTTGTTGCTACAACCACTAATCTTCAAGTGTGGCCGTATGGTACCTATGGTCACGGGACCTTTGGTGTCGATTGAAATGGAAAAAAAAAGTGTGGCCAAAGGGTTTTAGCCACGTTTTTTTCAGTGGCTAAAGCCTATTTTTGACGTAGTGTTTCAACTACCCTTTGGGCACTTTTTTTTTCAAATATATGTGGCTAAAACACAAATTTACATGACCATATAATACCAAAGGCCACACTTTTTATATTTTAACGTGGTCGTTGCCACCATTTGGCCACGCGTATTGGGATAAAATATCTGATTTCAACTACCCTTTGGCCACTTTTTTTATCAAATATATGTGGCTAAAACACAAATATACGTGACCATATAATACCAAAGGCCACGCTATTCATATTTTAACGTGGCTGTTGCCACCCTTTGGCCATGCGTATTGGGACAAAAATTATAATTTCAGCAACACATTCGGCCACGTTTTTTATAACATATGTGGCTAAAATACAAATATACGTGACCATATAATACCAAAGGCCACACTTTTGATATTTTAACGTGGCCGGTGCCACCTTTGCCATGCGTATTGAGACAAAATGTATGATTTCAGCAACCCATTTGACCACGTTTTTATAACATATGTGGCTAAAGTACAAATATATGTGACCATATAATACCAAAGGCCACGTTAAACAAACACATGTGGTCGTTGGGACCCTTTGGCCACGCTTTTCGGAAGAATTGTTTGATTACAATAACAAATATCGGTACCCTTTAGCCATGCTTCTAGGTGGCTTCAGCCACTGATATTGTAACATGGCCGTAGGATACATAAGGTGACGGGACCTTTGTTGTCGATTGAAATGAAAAAAAAACCTTGACCAAACACCTTTGGTCACGGTTTTTTTCCGTGGCCAAAGGTGAATTTTGACATAGTGTGCTTTTATCTGATAGTTTGCTTATCTTAACTGATAAATTGATGAACTGTTTGAAGTGATACTTGTTATGTTATGAAGATGCTTATGAATGTTTATACGTGTTAGTAACATATATGAAATGATTATGATAGAATAATGCATATGAAGTGATTATTAGGGTTATGTGCTATATTTGCTTTGAAGCTAGGTATCCAAATAATAAGGGTTTGTTAATAAACGCACAAGTGAGAATGTATGATTGTATGAGAACAGGTGATGCATTTGCTATATTATTATGTGGTGGATACGCCATTGGTACATCCTGTATACAAGCATGGTAGTATAGTCACCCGGTATATCAAAAGTGTGGAGGATACGCCGCTGGTACATCTTGTATACATACACCAAGGTAAATTGGGGGATGTTCATTTGTTGCAGTATATGAGTACATTATCATGTTTATTAGCACACTTAAGTCATCTGGATATATCTAACTAGGGGCAGGTAGTAGTACTGTGGTGGTTGAAAAGATGTTCGATGTAGAATGATTAGAACATCTTAAGAAGTAGGGTTATAGGACGATTACCAGAACTGGGCACATAGCTCCAGGTCAGACACCCGACAGAGTAAAGGGGTAGTGTAGGGATCCGCTGCAATGGATGAATTAGGCAGAGCACTATCCGACCTGAAGCAGTAGCTGAAACCGGGAAGGTATGGAAGGAATAGAACTGTTGTCGGTACTGAGGTTGGGGGCTTCTAGATGATGTCACCTGAGCAGTATTTGAAACTAGAAGGTATAGCGGTATATGGAATTCAAGTCATAGGAGCTAAAGTTTATCAGGGTAGATGTTTTCTAGAGAAACATGATTGGTTATGATGTTATGTTATGTATGACTTTGTTATATGTTATGCCTGATAAATATTTGTGAACAAGGGATTTTACAGGTTCAAAGGTTTTAACCTCAGGAACGAGGTAAAGTTTTTAAAATATAGAACTCACCAGCGTAGGCTGACCTTTTCCCAAAACCGTATGTATGTCAGGTATAGGTGAGACGTTTGGAAGCTAGGGCGGAGCCCTCGTCATAAGAGACTGATCGGGCAAGCTATATAGAAAGCTGATGAGCATGCTGGCTAGTTGTAGATAAATAAAGACGGTTATAGATAGTCACTATATAGATAGATTGTAAATTATCTCAATTACTTTACGTACTTGGCTTTATAATAAGTAGAAGTTTTAAATTTTCTTCAGCTTATCTCTGTTGTGCGACGTGTTCATGAGTAAATCGGATGTGTAACCCCTCCTAGTGTCATGTCTGGGAGTGGGCATCAAACTTTTTCTCCATTTGGTTATTTTATTCTATTTTTATTGAAGTATTGAAAGGTACAGACACGTTTACCTTAAAGTTTAGATTTATACAACTATGTACACCTCATAAAGGATCACTCGACACTCGGGGTTAGTATATGTACAGACTTTGAGGGATTACTCATACCAAGTTGAAATCAAGCAAGGGTCATAGGCTTGTGAAGGGATCGATCCGTCATAGATCTTGCCGAAATCCATGTGACCATCATGAGGGCTTATGGGTTTTGAGTGTAGGCTAAGGCTAAGGGTTTGGAAGTGATGTAAAAAGGGTTAAAAGTTGCAAAACTTGGATTTTTTTTGAAAAAGTTTAACTGTTGGGATTTTGTGACCAAAGAGGTAGTAACACTAAAGAGCATTAGCTCTTTTATTTCCAGAAACAAAAACTAAACAACATATTTATTTATTTATTATTTTTTTTGATATTCAACATAGATATCTTCTTATCAGACAAATTTCTGTAGCAACTGTCCGGGTGGATGACATCGTATTCTGAAGATAGAAAGGTCACTTAAAAAATATCTATTTGGGAATTGTAAGACTGTCATTCTACTATATTTTTCGTTGCAACTTTAATGACATTCTTGGTTTTCAAACGTATTCTAACTTGATAGAGGTTGTTCTATATATCTATGACTATGAGCTTATCACGTCACACGTCTCCGTTCTCAAAAAGTTCAAGATGTGACACTTTGTATTTTTGTTATTCAACTTATTTAAATTATTATCATGACTTGTACCTATAAATAAAGTTGTTAGACTTTGTCAGTACCCGATGAAAGTAAGTATATAATAACATTGTATATATATATACAAATGACAAGTTTTTTTCTGAGTTCACTTACTATTTTGTTCGCAGCCTATAGTAAAGTTACAACTCAAATAGATAGCCAACCATTTATGGCCACCGAGAAATTACGTGTCCTCTTACTTTGAGAGGTATCCTTTCATTTCTTATGTTCATTTATTTCTCTGGTGTCTTTTTGCAGCTCCATCTTCTCTCTCACGTAACCATAAAGCATCATCGCCTCCGCTGAATCTGGTGGCCGTCAAGTTTGCATGTTCCGATCTGAGACCAAATCACGGCTTCTCTCTTCGTCGCTCTCTTTCTTGCTATTACTTCGATCCGAGGCTAAATCGGCGATCTGAGGCCAAATCGAGTTTGCATGTTCCGATCTGAGGCCAAATCGGCGAACCAACAACCAGGCTTTCGTCTTTCTATGGGGTTTTCTATAGAAGCAGCCAACGGGAATTATCTTTTGCTCCCGTATCCCTCATGTTCGAAGGCGTCTTCCTTCTTCCCAGCCCTTCCTTCGTTCTTCCATTGACCAGGTTTGTCTGCCAATACTTTCACTTCCTCTATATTGTCTTCAATTTAACATCATGGTGCCTTGATGAGGATTGGTTTGATTTGATTACGAACTACTTCTTGCTCCCTGGCCGCTGATTTTGTCTCAGGTGTGTTGTCTCTGGTATTTAAGTTCTTCTTAACTTCATTTTTTCTAGGTGTTTGTAAGTTGTAACTTCCGAATTTTCTGATTTTCCACTTTCGCATGCAGGAATCGGTGTTTGGGTGTTTGGCTTTGGTTTTCCTCATGGTGAGAACATAACCAGTTCTGGTTTCGCAGGTTGTAAATTTGTGACTGATTTGAATGTCGCATAGGTTCGGTTTTTATATTTGTTCTTATCGTGATTTTTATCTTAAATTTTTTTGTTATCCGAAGAAACGACATCCTTTGAGGATTTGGCGAAAATAGAGAATATGTGTCCTCTTTTTGCTTCTTTATCTTGATTGATTGTGTATTTGTTAATGTCATTTGGTTTTAGGTTCTTTTTGTTTTATGGATACTGTATTTGTGGTGTACAATTTTGAATTCAATAGTTTCTAATTGGATTGGTCTTACTTATGTATTTAGTTGATGTTGAATTGACTTTTGTCATTTGATTTGGGTGAAATCTTTTATAAATTGTTGTTTTCTGTTGCTGCTAAAAGAAATAGGATACAATGGATTTTGTTGATCGTTATGCATTTATATAGTTTTGTTAGACGTTTTTTTAAGATTGTCATGTTTGGTTAAGAGTTGATGATTCAAAAACAAATTGATTAATAGATTTTGTGAGCAAAGATACACGTGTTTAATCTTATTCATATTATTTTAACTTCTTATGCTTGGTGGATTACATGCATGAGAGGTCCATTAGGATATAAAATCCAAATGATTATTACTACCTCTCAGTATTGCTTATCTGTTCAGATTTTAGTTATGCAATTTTTCTAACAAGGCTGGAGCTTATGATGTTGGTACTTCACAATTAGCTTGGATTATTTGAATCTGCATAAGGTGATTTGTTTCTTAACTAATTAAAAATCAGACTTTTACTTTTCACTTCCTTTCAGTTGCATGAGGTATTGTAAACATTATCCATGTCAACTATATTTTTTTGTGTCTGTCATTGTATATTGTGTAATATTAAACTACTAATTGTAACATAATTTGATAACAAAAACTAGGAGCATTTGTTAAGGACTTTGACGTTTTTTTTAATTTAAAATGAAATGTTGGAAACAAGCATTTTGACAAGGTGTATTTCATGAATCTTTTTCAGTATGCAACTCTTTTTCTAAGAGCATCTTATGGGATATGCATGATATTCATAGACCAGATGGGCACGTAGAGCTGGTCATTGGTCATATGGTTTACTTTTATATATTTGTTTTTGTGGTATAGGAATGCATGGGAGAAACTAGGTTCAATGCCTCCAGAGGAAGCTATGCAAAAATATATTGAGATTATTACAAAGTTATACACTACTTGGACTGGCTGTTTCAACTTCTGTAAGATCATTAGTTTTCTTATATTATCATTTCTAGAAGTAGCAAAATGGGCTGGTTGGATGGGTGGTAGGTGGACATAACATGTCATTTTGGTGTAGGCTGGGTAACAGTCTTTCCAAAGATTTAAACTTTTAATATAAATATAGTGTGTAAAAGATGACTGAAAATATAGTATTTAATTGATAATATCTTTTTCTCTTGAATAAAATGATCTAGAATGTTTTATGCATCGGAATGGCTTTCAATATTCCAACAGTTGCTTTTTAGTTTTTAGTCTTTTACCCTTTTAACCCATTACAGATATATTTAACCCGAATGGGACTAATTTATAAGTAAAGGGAGATAATTACTAATAGCATTTGTCATTGGTGGGACTTTACTGGGTATATGGGACTGTTTTTATTTGGGTTGTTATCATACTGTTTACACACACACATATATATATATATATATATATATTTATGTGTCTGTCATTTGCTATAACTAATATTTGTTTGTTGATGTGTTGGGTTTGTTCAGTTCTCAAGTCATGCAATGTGTATATGGGACTAATTTTATTTGGTTTGTACACCTGGCCTTGCCTTGAGATTATGCCTGTCTTGACTGTGTTGATCTACGGCTTCTTCTTGCAATCTATATGGTATTGTTCCTTTGTTAGATCTGTTTTTTTAAGTTTGATTTTTGTTCAATTACTTCTGATGATGCATTGCTTTGATTTGAATTTTAATCGATGGGTCTTTGATCCGTTATGCATGTGATGTTTTTCCAGAACTTGGGAGTCATTTGAAGACATGGACTTTGTCTTGGCGAGGCATTCCAATCTTGGAGGCGTGTCCTTTGTTTTTTTGGCTCCCGAGTGACAGTCTGAGGCTCTTTCTAAAAGGATTGCGAACGCAAGTTGTTTATGGATATTACAAGGTAGAGTGGTGGTCTTAGAGGTGAAAGTTACTATTCCTCGCCTACCCCAATTGTCTTATGCCATGCATTGCCTGCTGCATTTGTCTTATGCTATTAACTGTTACGTCCTTTATATCAATTCTAGTGGTGCGTGTATATGCTTTTGTGTTGTGATTTGTCAAAAGTATGATGATTTCTTAAGAGATTGTCATTTTCCTGATATTGAACATGTGTGTGGTGAGTTTGGTATGCTCTTTTGGCAAGGCAATAACGTTTTGCAGCCATGGAGTTGCCCTCATACACTGTTACTCTGTTTTTAAAGTAATTTGAGTCTCTCCATGTTGTTTCCTTTATTTTTTATAGAATAGAAAGATCTGTATATTTATCCAACTCATCTGATTATTCTTTAATAGAATAATACTTCAGTAATTTTGGCTTTATTTAGAATTTAGTTCATTTTTAGTTTAGGTTTATTCTGTAGAATGAAATTAATGACCTTAAATCTTTGTGTACTGACCCCTAATCGAATAGTTTGGGATTCAGAAGTGAAAGAAATCATTTATTCAAATTTCTCGCCATTTATAAGTTCATAGCCTTCGCCGTAGCTTCATTGATGTTACCTACCAAATAAAAGGCCTGTTCGGGAAGACCATCTAATTCTCCGGAAAGGATTAATTGAAAGCCTCTAATTGTTTCTGCTAAACCAACATATTTTCCCGGAGAACCCGTAAATACTTCTGCTTAACAACATTTTCATTGAAAACAACAGTTCTTAATGATCTAAAGATTCCAGAGTTGTTAGTGTAGCCAAGATGTTTGTTTGATTTACTCAGCTCTTATTTCTGCAGGTTAATTTCTATATATTTTAAGAAATACTTTATGTTTTTCTGCTGTGATGCTGCTTTTGACGCTTATTTTATTTATTGACATTTGCAGGCTCCTTTTGAATTGGTATTTGTATCATGTTGACCCTGGTGAAATAAAGAGTGGTAGTATGTTATGGGATAATTGGGCTTAGGATTGTGAATGGGCTAATTTTAGTAGAGGCAGGAAGGATGGGGTTATGGAGCATGGGTCTATCATGTATTTATTTGATTTTGGGCATTGGTGATGTTTACTGCGAGCTAAGGCTATGTTTCTTGGTGGTTAGGTTGAAGATGGACAATGGGATATCTAGGGTGAATTGGCTATTGTGGGCCAGGTTGAAGTTAGCAAATGTCGAAGGCTGGAGTTGGATTTGTGTGATATTAACATGGGCATGGCTGACATGGGCAAATTGAGGCATAGGAAGAAGCTTCAAGTTGCTAGGAATGAGAAGTTGAAGACTGCAAAAGTGAATGGGTTTTGTTATTAGTTTAGATGTTTGTTTAGTGCTTTGAATTCTAATATTGTTTTGATACGACGTTATTGACGTTGTTATGTAACGAGTGGGTTTTTACCTTGCAAAGCAAGCCAACAAGTGAAAAGTGGTGGCCCGCCGCAACGCGCGGGCGGGTCACCTTCTAGTTTTTATATATATTCTAAAATATTATGATAATTATAACGCTTGTAAGGAATAAATAAAAAAATAAAAATAGATAATACGTGAATTTATATAATTATATATATACAAATCATATTTCAAGTCTTAGACACAAATGTTACTATGCATTAGGGAACTAATCATAGTCTGCCACGTGGCAGATAGTGGCTATGCAGTTTTTATTTTATATTTGTTTTGCTTTTTTGTGTCTTTTTCCATCCATATTTTAGTAGTTTCGTTGTTATTAACAATTGCCCTTCTATTCTATTGGCCGGCCTTCTGGTTTCGTATGAGTGGTACCGTGTTTGTGTCTTCTTGGATGTCGTTGTTTTCGATATATTTTCTTAACTGGGTGTGTACCTATGTACACTTGTTTGTGCGTTTTATGATGGACATATGCACGTCTTTAGTTTTACGCGTGTATATTACCAAGACATCTGCAAATGGTAGCTTATCATAGCTGTTTTTGCACCAATTTATTATCTACTTTAATCTTTCTCTCTATGGGTTCTCTGCCTTTCTCTCTCTTCTCTTCCATTACTATGTGTTCTCTGACGCTTGTTATTGCTAATTGGCTGTGTCGTCGCTTCGATGTATATGTAGATGGTGGCAACTGATTTCACCCCTCGGCTGACAGTTCTTGTGAGTGCTTAGGTTGAATCTCTCTGCCAGTTTGCCTTGCCGTTTCGCGGTGTCGTTGCCTTGATGTTAGTATCTCATCCCATATTTTTCATTCAATCTTTTATCTTTAGAATTATCATTAGTAGTAGTAAGTAGTGATAGGTAATTCTAGTATTAGCTTTATCCCAGGAGGTCGCGGTTGGCCTTGTTTGAATTTGAAACTTCAAATCTGCAAGGACAAACTTGTTCTCGCAGAAACACATTCAGATTTACCAGACCTCCACTCGGATTTTATGTTATTCTGTTTTCTAAATATGTAGGTACAAATTGAGCAGAAATAAAAGAAGTTGGGTATTGTCAAATCTTCTAAGTACAGGATTGCCAGAATGCATGGCCCGTGACAAACAAGACATAGGTAGCTGCACAAAATCACATGCCAAATTTTTTCTATCATTTCACTTTTAAGTTTCACATATTTCTCTTTTTGCATAGCGCCTATGCACATCGAAGGCAATATGCGGTTTACGTGTGGGGATGAGATGCTGCATGTTTGAACTTTTTGTTTGTCCATATTCATGCCTTACAAAAAAAAAAAACTCATTTGAAAAACGGCTCCTGACAAGCCCAAAAATTTCAAAAATTTACAAAAATATTTTCAATAAAATTTGTTGTCTTGAAGCTGAGTATTAAAGACCGCGTCTCCAAATCACCAAAACTAAAAATCCATTGATTTTATAAAAATAAAAAGTGAAATATTTATAATTTTAGCAAGTAGAAAACAAAGTTTATTTTTATACAAAATTACACTTTACCATTTCCCACATTTTCAGTAAGATTTTGAGCCTAACCCGCATGTCATATACTAAACATGCTCTTTCTCTTCTTGAAATTTTGTGAGAGCCAAGTGAAGTAGCAAATGCAAAACTTGACAAGGTAATCTGTCCCAAAATTAATAAAACTGGAAACGCATAATCAGATGATCGAGGCAACTAGGATTTTCACCCATTTTTCTGTTTCTCATCTATATTTCTTTATCTACCCTTAGATTATCCCCTACATTAACCAACTTTGAGTCTAAACCCCATTCGTTTCAAAATCCCCACAATATTTATTGCAAATCACCCACTAAGCCAAAAAGCCTTTTTTTAAAACCCCTTATTTTTGCAAAATGGTTCATTTTTATAAAAAATATTTAAGAAGTTACTTTTTCAAAGCTAGTTTTGTAACCTTGTTAGTGTACGTTTGTCTAAAAAATAAAATGGAAAATTTCTTAGCCTTGTAAATCAATTATTTTGTAAGGAGAACACGCTAAATATGGAGTAAATTTTTAGATGAACGTGAAAGTATTGACAGAAAAAATGAATTAATTAAATTAAAGTTCTTTTTTAAATGGATATGCTTATCGAACAAAAAAGAAAGAGCTTCGAGCCAATAAAGACTAAGAAATATTGATTCAAGAACTAATAGCGTCGTTGTAGAATTCAGACCTAACCATTAAGTGAGAAGCGATGGAAACGATGGAAGCTGTGAATTCAAAAGATTTTAGTGAAAATGAATTCGAATGATTCATTGATCGGAATGGCGGAACCGGCCACAAACCAATACATCTATTTGGAAAAGTTGTGATCTAATGATAGAACTGAAATAGAAATTGAAAGAGTAAATATTCACCCGCGAAAACTTTATTTTTTGGTGGGTCAATCCAATACGATAAAGAGTAAAACAAAAGAAATTTTTTTTTCACATTTTAAAATTATATAAATATAAGAGTATATAGTTAGAACAGAATAAAAAAAGCAAGATAAAAAAGCTCTTACTTTACGAACCATTTTAAGCCACTAGTTTATATATATGGAACCCCCCCCACCCCCCCATGAATTATAGTGGTCCCCATCTAAAATTAGTGGTTGATTATATATATATATATATATATATATATATATATATATATATATATTGTAAAAAGACAATTATTTTGTAATTTTTAGCCACTTTTACCAAAATACCCCTACCCTAGCCTAAGCCTACCCTTTCAACCTTTTAATGCCCTCTTAATCATTACATAGATTCTAGGGAGATCGGTGGATGTTCGATTTCTTGTCAAGCCTATGCTATTTTGCTTGTTTCCACTTTGGCACGAGAATTCACTCAAATTTATACATATACAAACCTGAGTGTCGAGTGACCAATTGTGAGGTGTGTAAATTTGTATAAATTTTAACTTTTAAGTAGGCTTGCTATTTTTCTAAATGTCTCAACAAAAAACACAAGTAATTCAATGGAAATAAAGTTGAAGTGAAAGGCGACTGGTTGTAAAAAGAATCTTGACCAACGGATTACACTTCTCTTCTACCAACTCTATTGGGGAAAGTCCGACCACGTCTAGAGTTTTTGCTTGAGGACAAACAAAAGTTCAAGTGTGAGGATATTTGATACATGTAAAAATATACATGTTTTTATATTACATATTCCTACACGGATGATTTTCCAATTATTTATTTATAAAATAGTGTTATATTGTTCCATTTTTAGTTTTTGGAGTTATCCGGGTCTGAAATCACAAAAGGAGCGAAAAAAGACAAGAAAACAAGAAAAAGAACAAAGTCTCCTAAAACCGGACCAAACACGGGTCGTGCCTCATCAAAAACGACCCGTGCTTTTTCTTGCAGGAGACAACAAAGTGGTTGACTTCGGAGCTAATGACGTGTCCTTCTCCAAAAAGAAAGACCTGTGTGTAGGTTGACCACGGGCCATGCTTCTACTGATGTAGCCCTATGGAAGATTTGTAGAAAAGACAAAAACGGTTGACGTTTGCAAAAACACATGTCGTGCTTTATAGGGCACGGGTCGTGCTTGGTCCGTCAACCTCCATAAATACCAAGACATTACTGACTCAATCCTTTTCTCTTCTCTCTAGATTTTTTTTTATTTTTATTTTTATTATTTTTTTTTGAGCCACTTCTCTTCGAAGTCTGGTCATTTTTTCTCAAGATTGTAAGGATTCAACTTAATCAAAGTAGTCTACATTTGTCTATGAACTTTTCTTCCTTGTTTAAGCAAATATTTAAAGCCATAATTGGCTAAACCTTACACTGAATTAGGGATAACAAACCTCTGGTGGATTGGTAACATGAGTTCATAAACTATCCTTAAGGTGTGTGCATGGTGTATTATGAAAACTTTATTATCACCCTTAATGACAAAACATGCATTTGTATTATGGACCATTTGTGCCCTTGAAAACATATTGATCGGTAGGTGAGAACCAATCAGGGGATGAAGAGTTCTTTAGACAATGATTCACACTCTATGGAAAGTAATGCATTTGTATGCTTTATGTTTATGTAAACAAAACACGAGGTATGTCGATCGTGAGAGCGGTATAAAGGTATTTGGGTTGGTAATATTTTGCCACTACATACGTTTCAAGAGCGGTATGTTTGTGGACTTGGTTTTGGTAATGACTAAATGCGTACGTTGCAAGAGCGGTACGTAGGTAGAAATGGACAATTACTCCTTATAATAGATTTTTATTCAATACAGTAAACCGGTAGATCTGAGCGTAGTGATAGTGTTTGGTTGTGAAGGTCATGGTCCTGCGACTGAACAACATCGATAACATACTATATTTGTTAATTGACAGAACTGTTCTCTTAGGGAGTCATCCATACTGATGATTGAAAAGGGGGTCGCATGATTGGATGTTTCTGTCCTAAAATGGAGCCCTTTCTATTTTCATGTAACAATATTATGTATAATAAGGTTGCTAAATCCACCATTGGTGAGTCATCCCAAGTGATATTATCTTTGATTAATTTTAATAACTTCATTTTATTTTTTTCTTATCTTATATTATTTTCCTTTAAAAACAATTTTCCCAACTTATGGATCTGGTTAGACGTTGACAAAGATTTTGAGAACAAAGCTCTTTTGTCCTTTGACGACCTCGGTATCTTACCCTTACTAGATTATACCGACGATGGATACACTTGCCCGGACGTGTGGTGTATTGTGATTGTTTAGTTATCCAGCTTCTATAAATTTAAAACTTGCACATATATAGCGCGCACACGTCAACAAGGATTAGGGTATATATGTGGTAGCACAAAACTTGGGCCCTGCTAAAAGCCTCCACACTCAACACCTACGACGGATGAAAAAAATAGTTATAAAGCAAATGAACGAACCTTATAAACAAGAATCTCTTATTAGTGGGAATGGTATGGAATCAAAACTTAAATCAGCCGAAAAAGAATCAAGGTATATATACTTGTCGCAAAGAACACTCCTTGTAGCTTTCTCCTTCAAGCACTTCACTTGACATGTTATATAATCAACCCATAAATTGTACAATTATATAATATGTGCCCTCCATCAAGCAGATTTCCTTTGATCTCTCCCTATGAGCAACCACACGAACAATACTCGACATCCCAACAATGCCTATTCAAGGTACATCGATGCCAATCGGGTCAATTTCGACTTCATATCTCCACCATCGCTTCCTTTTCCTCGTATCTTGGTCAGTATTCCTTTCCTAGATTTCTTGTATATATAAAGATGGTCGATCGTAGTTATATATCTATAAACCACCCACAATTGTTCATAGAGAGAAAACGTATATTTTTATTACTTAGTTACTATAAGTATGGGTGTTTATGTTCTGATTCGGCCGGTTGTGAAAAAAGTAATATTCTAAACTGCTAGGAATGACAAACCAAACCGACTAATTAACATGCCGACTTATTTACATTTAGGCGGTGTGATCGGTTTTTAATGTTGTATGAGTACCCCCTGATTAAGTACTTAATTTCAAAAGTAATTGACCCAATTTATATGTTTTATTTTATTTTTATTCTTATATATAATTTTTTTTTGGCAGAATGAAAGAGTTGGTGTTGATCCATGGTTATGGTCACTTCAGGAAAGAACTTTGACTTTACCTTCGTCCATGATAAGGTTATCTCTAAAGCAATATGCCCATTTTATGTTTAAAAAACACAC
>JBCNJP010000017.1:85236175-85279891 GCA_039602395.1 Deinandra increscens subsp. villosa | reverse complement strand
CTGATATTCGCGATCCGCGAATAGTGTTTAATCAGATTCTGGAAAAGAGTGTATCATGGACCGCTTTAAGTTTTATTGAACTCGAATATTCTGTTTTTAGAACTATTGCATACTGCAATACTCTTTTTATGGAAAAAGTTTGTAGTTATACTTATGTATTTTGGTTTCCTAATAAATTGCAGATCATCTTATTGTATCAAAATCAGATTTATGAACCGTGGAACCCATTATATTAGTTTTTCCATAATACATATCGCGGGTCATGATGGTCGCGTACAAGGTGATGCGCGAGATGCGGTCTATAACAAATATGATCAAGTTTTAAAAAGGTAAATTCCGAGTGACCAACTACACGCTACGGGAAAGTATACCCATCGAATGTAATATAGTATCGGCAAGTACCGGATATCAATCCAAGGACGCAAATACAGCCTCTCGATACTGGAACTTTGCTAATATCTAGCCGAAAAGTGGTTGACTTTGGAATAACTAAGAACACAGACAGGAATGAAACTGAAATTGCTATAGAGTAGGAAACCAGGATCTAGGTGAAAACAATGAGAGAAAGATGCTACCTGGAAAGGAATCCTCTAGGCCTAAGTTTGACTTCTAATCCGACTGACCTATATGACACTATCCACCAAATGACGATAACCAAGACAACTAAGACTATAGACACATCTTTGTTACCTAGGCGATCCTAAAATGAAGTCCGGATAGCAAACAGACTGTTAATGCCTAATAGCCTAACCGCTTCGGTCAAAGCGGACTAGACACACATGAAATAGCAAACCACTCGAGAGGTCTCTCAATGTAGAACCTATAACATGCTAAAATTCTGAATTGAATCCCTTGGAAGTTAAGCAATGCCTAGCATGAATGGGAAGGTCAAAACCTTAAGGTCTCAAGAATCCTAACCTAACCAACAATGCTAAACAACCACCTAATGTGCTAAACGAATCGGTCAACTCAATTCAACACAAATGTCTAACAAATCCAGCCCCTAATCATCATTGCATAATCATATAGAAGGTCTTCTAAGCATGCATCAATCAAAGACTTATAAAAGTCAAAGTCAACAATAAACAATTTACCAATTAGGTTGAAGTTCTCCAATCCTAAGCAAATCATCCACATTATACAATCATAATAGAGGCTAAACATGCAAACATGATCATTCCAAGGTTCCAAAACAAAATTTCAAAGCATTAACATCAAGTCATAAAGAAAAGTCAAGATAGCTAGTCAAACTAGGCCTAAATTCATCCAATCCAAGTAACAAATAGAGATCTAGCCACTAAACATTGTAAAAACACATAAAAATCCAATCTTTAACATTCTCATAAACAAAGAAATAAAGAAAAAAGGTTAAGAAATCTAGCCTCTATGAAAAAACAAAAACCGGAGGGTTGTAAATCTTCAATTTTCGCATCCAAAAGCTTCAAACTTGACCTCTAATCCTTCCTTCAAAGTTCTAGATCTTGTAGAGGGTTTTTAGGGTTTTTTAGAGGTCAAAAACTGCAAAAAACGGCGCCTCAAAAGGTTATATATGCTGAAAAACGAGGGGTCAGGTCGCTGGGCCTGATTCTGGGCCTGGCTGGAAGACTATAAAAGAAATGCAAACAACATATGACTAATAATAATCTGCTGGGCTGGTGGTAAGGAACTCGCTGGTTGAATGGAAGGTCAGGGTTTCGATCCCTGGCCTCCTGCGATTTTTTTTCTTTAAAAAAACGCTGGGCTGTTCTGCTGCTCACTGGTGGGCCTGCTGGTGGGCTGCGCAGCACTGGGCTGGGGCTGGGATGCTGATGGGCTGGGCAGCAAGAAATAGCAGCTGGGCTGCACTTGTTATAATTATTATTATTTTATTTTTTTTCTTTCATAATTTTCACACCCGAGCTCCGAATCAACTCCCGCAAATTGCATTTTTCTTCTAAATTCACCACGAACCATCCCACCATCTAAAATTCAACAAATAAATTCATCAATAAATATCACATTTTAATAATCTCAATTAAAAACCCAATTTAAATGTGAATTTTTATATATTTATCAAATTAAAACCAAAACCCTTTTCACAAAATCTATAATTCAAATATTAAACAATTAAGCACCAATTTTGATAATTTTCATTTAAAAACAAATTTAAATGTGGAGTTTATTTATTTATTTTTATGCAAAAGATGCTACGCATCAAATATCCCCACACTTAAACTTTGCTTGCCCTCAAGCAAAAATCTTATGCAACATTTCCACAAGTCAATCAAAAACGTGACATCCTACCCAACCCAATGCAACTACTCAAGCCCACATGCATCGCCAATTCTCAAGATTTACACTTTTTAAAAGATTTTTAATCCAACAAGTAATTATGATGATTTATTTTAAAAACGTGGAAATGCTTACTAGTTAGACACACATCAAGGTTCAATCAAACAAGCATCACACCCCTCACAATGATCACTCAACTTGGTGAAATTTAGTGGATAGATGATTAAAAAGATCATCGATTTAAGTGGATCACTCAAGGCCAAACATGTACCCCATTATCATAGGCTTGTATCGAAATCGCATCTCCACCGAATAACATAAAACCGGACATAAATCAAGAGGACTTTATTAAGGGTTGTAATGTTAGGCTAGGGTTTAGGGTATGGAATGGGAATGTGAAAGTGGCGAAGTGTTTAGAAATCCGGAAAAGTCAATAAAGAAACTAAAACAAAAAACTATTTACATAAATAACTCAAAGTCGGGAAATTTTGACCCGAACACACAAACTAACAAAAATTCTATTTTTTTCAGCTTTATCTTAGGTCTATGACCTCCAATAACGAGCTAGCATTTTCTCCATTTTTTTTCTTCTTTTTTTTTCTTTTTTTTTCATTCATTTTTTTTTTGATTTTTTTTTCATTTTTTTTTAACTAAATACGACTTGATGAAACTAACCAAAAAAATATACACAAAACCCTAAACTAATCCGGATTCTTCACACAAGGGTTTAAGAACAAAAATTAAGGCTAAACAAAAGGCTAAATGGGTCAAAAAGTGGGATAATCAAACGAGAAGGAAAAAGGCTCAACGGGTTTTCTAAGGGATAATGTTTCAGGATAGGAAAAATGATAAGATCAAAGAAAAAGGCTAAGTCAAAGGGGGTAATCCTAGTGCCTCTATCATTTCTATGCCCAATTTTAGTTCATGATCTCGACGCGTATAAACAACACAAGTTCTAAAACGAAAGCACATGATGGCATAACACTCAACCAAACGAAAGTGAGAACAATCATGTAATAAGTAATGCAATTTAAGGCTCAAATATCTCACGAAAACAGATGGAAAAGGGCTACCGATATGATGCAAGCTATCAATCTCTCATCCGATAGTTTCACTAAGTAAAACATTCCATTTATTGATTTTATTTGAAAAACACTTGCTTGGAAATACTTTTTCAAGATACTCGAAGAAAAGGTTTTGACTAGAGACAAGCATCGTATACACAGGCGAGCAAAACGTCACGAATTACATCAACGGGCCCACTTCCATGTGCAAAAAGACGGGCAAAAATCTCAATTTCAACTAAAAACAGGGGGAAATGATAAGAAAAATTGAAAATTTTCACAATTTTAGCAATTTCAGTTCAATTTACCCCCATCCCCACACTTAATTCGTACATTGTCCCCAATGTACGATAAACGAACAAAATAAATGGGAAATGGAATTGAAATACTCCCCTATCACATGGTGTGCCAGTGTCTGGATGCTGAAAAATGAATCGAAACCAGCTCTTGACTGAACAGGTGCCAGAGCTGAATCCACAAATGCCAAAAATCCTCCACAATCAAAGTATGCATCATGAAACAGCTCTCGACGAACATGCCAGAACCGTCTCGCCAGAACAAACTATCATCCAAGCACAACCAAATCATAACAATCACAAATATAAATCAATAAAGCACAAATATCTCGAGTTGTGTGTCAACAAATGAATGCAAAATGAAAAATACAACTCGGAAAATAACTAAACCGGTGAATCAATGTAGCTGGCGGTCCCGTGGTGAATCTGGAAGAAAACAAAACCCAAAATGAAACAAAAGCGATCGGATTGCAAAATTTGGCACTTTTAAAAGATATTTGAAAATTTGAGTTCTTGGACGATTGATCAAATGCGGGCCGTTTGTTGTGAATTATGAAGTGAACGGCCGACACTTAACCAAAAGTCAACAAGCCTACAACACAAACATGCAAACCGCCCGGAATGGAGATTGAGTACCAGACGATTCGCAATGTGTGCATCAGAAGACCTGCCATGCCAATTTACAACCAAATGCTCAGCAGCACCAACCCACAGAAAAGTAACATTTGATCAAAATAGACCGTTTGTTTGTCAATTATGAAGTGAACGGCCCACTTTGACCAAAAGTCAACAATCCCAAGAAAAACCCAGATACAGACTGTTGATTGTCATTTATAAAGTGACGGTCTCGTATCATCCAAACCTGAGTAAATTCATGAAAGCACACTTTGCAAACCGTGGGAATGGAGATTGAGTACCCGATGGTTCACAAACTGTGAGTTACCTACCAACCCCACGAAGCAATACCAAAATGATATGTTCATGCAATTCCAACAGTGGCATGCTTCCAAGAAACTTGCAAAACTTAAAACAAAAACATAAAACAGAACAAGGAGAAATAAAATATAACAAATTTAAGAAAGCTAACTAAAAGGAAATTAAACTACTAAAAGTTCAAACAAAACATGAAACAAGCAAAATAAAGTAAACAAGTACTCGGGTTGCCTCCCGGAAGCCCTGAATTTATTTACGAGTCGTCAGCCAGACTCGGCCCCGCGATCAACGCGGTGGGGCCTCCAAACGCATAACAACCTCCTCGTTCACGTTAACCGGATCCGCAAGATAATGCTTCAACCTATGTCCGTTAACCTTAAACGAGCTACCATCAACGCCCTCAATCTCAACTGTCCCATAAGGAAAAACCTGTTTAATCACATGGGGACCGGACCACCTAGACTTCAACTTACCCGGGAACAATTTCAACCTCGAATTAAAGATAAGCACTCGATCTCCCGGTTTAAAGTCTTTCCTCTTGATGTGACTATCATGAATCCTCCTGGTCCTCTCTTTGTACAAACCCGAACTCTCGTACGCATGATCGCGCAACTCCTCTAACTCATGCAACTGAAAGAACCGTCCTCTAGTCGCCTCATCCAGATCTAGATTGACGGCCTTCATGGCCCAATACGCGCGATGCTCGACCTCAACTGGTAAATGACACGCCTTTCCATAAATCATCCTAAACGGTGTAGTACCCGTAGGTGTCTTGTAGGCTGTACGGAAAGCCCACAATGCGTCATCCAGTTTCTCCGACCAATCCTTACGGTTTTTACCAACCGTTTTCTCCAAAATCCGCTTAATTCCGCGATTCGTGACCTCAACCTGCCCACTCGTCTGGGGATGATATGGTGTAGCAAGTCTATGTGTAACCCCGTAACGCTGCAACGCCTTCTCCATCTGCGTGTTGCAAAAGTGGGTGCCACGATCGCTAATCAGTGCTTTCGGCACTCCAAACCTCGCGAACAGTTTCCTCAAAAACCTCACAACAACTCTCGCATCATTAGTGGGTAGGGCTTGTGCCTCGACCCACTTCGAAACATAATCAACCGCAACGAGAATGTATTTGTTCCCGTGAGATGGCGGAAACGGGCCCATAAAGTCGATACCCTAGATATCAAAAATCTCACAAACCTGAATACTAGTCTGGGGCATCTCGTCTCTCTTACCTAAATTGCCTGCGCGCTGACAATTTTCACATTTGCTAATCAACTCAAACGCATCTCTGAAAATGGTCGGACAGTAAAATCCCGACTCAAACACCTTCTTTGCGGTGTAAAGCGCTGCGTAGTGTCCTCCGGTCGGACCCTCTTGACAATGGCTCAAAATCTCACGTGCCTCACGTCCATGCACGCATCTCCGGATCACAGAATCAGCACCGATCCTATAAAGATAAGGATCCTCCCAAATGTAATGTTTCAAGTCAGAAAAGAACTTATTCTTCTGCTGAAACCCGTACCCTTTCTTCATGATCCCACTCGACAAGTAGTTCGCAAAATATGCAAACCAAGGACTCTTATCATCATCTCTGACGCGTACATAATCGAGTAACTCATGGGGGAAATAGTCATTTATAGGCATCCCCTCGAGTTTCTCATCATCCGCGTTCTCCAAACGCGAGAGGTGATCAGCCGCCACATTCTCGGCTCCTTTCTTCTCACGGATCTCAATATCAAATTCCTGCAACAGCAGGATCCATCAAATGAGTCTCGGCTTAGCATCCTGTTTGCTGAACAAATACTTAATAGCCGAATGATCCGTATACACAATGGTCTTGGACAGGACAAGATATGATCGAAATTTGTCGAAGGCAAACACAACGGCAAGCAACTCTTTCTCGGTAGTAGTGTAATTCTCATGTGCATCATTAAGAGTTCGACTCGCATAGTAAATCAGATGGAAGTGTTTGTCCCTCCTCTGTCCCAAGACTGCCCCCACTACGAAATCGCTCGCATCACACATTAACTCAAACGGTTGCGACCAGTCGGGTGCAACCATGATCGGGGCGTTCACCAACTTGTCTTTGATCAAGTTGAACGCTGTCAAGCACTCATCAGAAAACACAAATGGGGCATCCTTCTCTAGGAGCTGTGTCATCGGCCTGGTGATTTTTGAAAAATCGCGTATGAATCGGCGGTAAAAACCCGCGTGGCCTAAGAAACTCCTAATTGCTCTAACATAAGTGGGAGGCGGAAGTTTCGAAATAGTATCAACTTTGGCTCGATCAACCTCAAGCCCTGCATGTGAAATCTTGTGCCCAAGCACAATACCCTCACGAACCATGAAATGACACTTCTCCCAATTAAGCACCAGGTTAGTCTCCTCACATCGAGCTAACATCCGCGATAAGCTCGTCAAGCACTGATCAAAGGAACTCCCAAAAACAGAAAAATCATCCATGAAAACCTCCATCGAGTCCTCGATCATATCATGGAAAATCGCGACCATACAGCGCTGAAATGTCGCTGGAGCGTTACATAATCAGAACGGCATGCGTCGGTACGCGAATGTGCCATAGGGACATGTAAATGTGGTTTTCTCCTGATCCTCCGGTGCGATGGGGATCTGGAAATAACCTGAAAAGCCGTCAAGGAAACAATAATAACTGTGACCGGCTAAACGCTCCAACATCTGATCAATGAACGGTAGGGGAAAATGATCTTTCCTCGTAGCATCGTTGAGTTTGCGATAGTTAATGCTAACTCTCCACCCCGTAACCGTGCGTGTAGGAATCATCTCATTCCTCTCATTCACTACAACTGTCATGCCCCCTTTCTTGGGCACAACCTGAACCGGACTAACCCATGGTGAATCAGAGATAGGATAAATCATTCCAGCATCCAAAAGCTTCAAAACCTCTTTCTTCACCACATCATGCATGTTTGGGTTCAGTCGTCTCTGTCTCTGTACAACAGGCTTAAATTCATCCTCCATCAAAATCTTATGCGTGCAGAAAGAAGGGCTAATCCCCTTAATATCCATAATCTTCCACGCAATAGCCTGTTTGTGCTCTTGCAGCACATCTAACAACCTCAATTTCTCATCAACCGTCAAATCTGATGTAATGATCACAGGAAGTCTCGAATCCGTCTCCAGAAATGCATACTCCAAGTGAGATGGTAACTCCTTAAGCTCTAATGTAGGCGGATCCTCAACAGACGGTCTAGACTTGGCCCGCATAGTGTCAATGACCTCAAAAACCTCTGGTCTCAAATCTAAAGTACTAGTCTCCTCACTAGTCACCTCACACGCAGCAGCAGCATACACACCAAGCTGCGGGTCAACTCTACCCCAAAGCTGCGTGTCTGAAACACCTGAATCACAAATATCCTCAAACTGATCACTCACGTGTGGAGTGATGGTATCGACAAAGTAGAGGGTATCATCCTGACCCTGAGGACGTCTCATCGAGTCACGGATGTCAAAGGTCACTGTCTCGTCCTCGACGCGTAAAGTAAGCGTACCACTGAAAACATCAACCAAAGCGCGTGCGGTAGCTAGAAACGGATGACCTAAGATAAGAGGCACATGCTCGTCCTCATCCATGTCAAGGATCACAAAATCGACCGGGAACACAAATTTATCCACTTTAACCAACATGTTCTCCATAATACCCCTCGGATATTTAACCGAACGGTCAGCAAGCTGAATGCTCATGCGCGTGGGTGTCGGCTCACCTAGGTCTAGTCTCGCAAAAACAGAATATGGCATTAAGTTTATACTAGCACCTAGATCAGCAAGAGCATTGCTGACGGACAAGCTACCAATCAAACACGGAATAGTAAAACTCCCGGGATCCTTCATCTTCTGTGGCAGCTTGTTCTGAAGAACTGCTGAACACTCCTCGTTCAGTGTAACGGTCGACAACTCCTCAAGTTTCCTTTTGTTACTTAACAAATCCTTAAGAAACCTGGCATACTTAGGCATTTGTGCTAAGGCCTCGACAAAAGGAAGATTTATGTGAAGCTGTTTGAACAGGGCAATAAATTTGCTGTAATTCTCCTCAGCTCTATCCTGTCTCAAACGTGCGGGATATGGAACAGCAGGTGTGTAGACTCTCGCGGGCTCCTTGGGGCGTGCTGTACTTGCTGGGCGTAGCCTAGTAGGGTGCACCTGCCCAGGAACCTTAGTCTCAACCTCAACATCTCTCTCCTCAGTAACCGGCTCAGTAGTGGCTGGCGGTACTGGATCTCGAGTGGTCTTGCCATTCCGAGTGGTAATCGCCTTTGCTGTTTGGCGCGGGTTTGTCTCGGTATTACCTCGCAAACCTCCCTGCTGGCGCTCTGACATAGATTTGGCAAGCTGGCCCATCTGTCTCTCAAGATTCTGCATATGAGTACCCATGTTACTCATCTCCTGCTCATTTCTCGAAAAACGCAACTCATTCTGCTGAGCAACCTTCTGAGTGTCAAGGGCTGCTTTCTGATTCTGCTGAAGCAACTGAGAAACCATGTCGGTCAGGTTCTTCATACCTGAATCCTCTGTCTGAACCGGGATCTGTCTGTTGCCCCCTGGGTTGTAAACACCCTGCTGTCTCTGTGGTGGTCGTGGCTGGAACCCCGGTGGGTTCGAACAGCTCGGCTCCTGCCTCCACCCCGAATTCTGGTTTGGTCTCCAAGCCTGATTGTAGTTATACTGGTTGGGGGGTGGGTGGGCCTGGCTAGCCATGTAATCGACCTGCTCTGGTAACTCGGTGCTACCAACAATGGGACAACTCGTGATATCATGAGGACCAGCACATAACTGACAGAATTTCACATGCTGATGTGTCTCCTGTGGCTGGCTCATCTGCTTCTAACTCGTCTGCATCCTTTTCATCATCTGCGATAGCGCCTCGACCTGCGCTGAGAGAGCTGTAACGGGATCTACCTGATGAACCCCTCTAGTATGGGGCTGTCTACTCGTGTGCGTGGTAGACCACTGGTAGCCGTTCAACGCAAGCTCCTCAAGTAAATCACGCGCCTCCTCTGGCGTTTTGCTGCTCAGAGATCCACCGGTGGAACTATCAACAGTAGGTCGCGTGAGGGCGTTCAGACCTCCATAGAAAATCTGCACCTGCTGATGCAACTCGATGCCATGAGATGGGCATTTCCTCAACAACTCCTTAAATCTCTCCCATGCCTCATACAAACTCTCGGTGTCCTCCTGCACGAACGAATAAATCTTGTTTCGGAACATCGCGGCTTTCGATGGAGGAAAGTACTTGGAAAAGAATTTCTGAGTCAAAGAATCCCAAGTAGTAATCGAACCAGGCGGAAGGGACTGAAGCCACGCCTTCGCTGCGCCTCGAAGTGAAAATGGGAAAAGTCTCAACTTAACGGCCTCCGATGTGACTCCATTGAGTTTGAACGTGTCGCAAACCTCAAGGAAATTTGAAAATATGAGCCATCGGGTCATCGTTCGGAAATCCATCGAACTGAACAAAATTTAAGATCATGGAAATGGTCTGAGCCTGGATCTGGAAGTTGTTAGCTTCCACGGGTGGGCGTATGACACTGGGCTGCGCCCCCGCGATGTCGGGACGAGCGTGCGTCTCGGTGGAAGTGCCATCGGAACTGGAACTGGTAATGCCTCCAAACATCGAAGTCTATGAAAAACCCTCTCAGGCTCGGACAACGGTGAAAAAGGACTCCTCCGACGACGAATGCGCATAAACAGACGAAAAACGAAAAAGGAAATAGAAACAGAACATAAAGAAACTAGACTAAGCTAATAAACTAACTAACACGTAGGTAAACACAGAAATAAGCAGACATACTAGAAACATGCAAATAAACAAGTAACGAAAGCAAGTAAATGGCTAAACTACTAGCTCCGAACTTTCCTGAAATCTGCGCGTCCCCGGCAACGGCGCCAAAAACTTGATGCGCGAGATGCGGTCTATAAAAATATGATCAAGTTTTAAAAAGGTAAATTCCGAGTGACCAACTACACGCTACGGGCAAGTATACCCATCGAATGTAATATAGTATTGGCAAGTACCGGATATCAATCCAAGGACGCAAATACAACCTCTCGATACTGGAACTTTGCTAATATCTAGCCGAAAAGTGGTTGACTTTGGAATAACTAAGAACACAGACAGGAATGAAACTGAAATTGCTATAGAGTAGGAAACCAGGATCTAGGTGAAAACAATGAGAGAAAGATGCTACCTGGAAAGGAATCCTCTAGGCCTAAATTTGACTTCTAATCCGACTGACCTATATGACACTATCCACCAAATGATGATAACCAAGACAACTAAGACTATAGACACATCTTTGTTACCTAGGCGATCCAAAAATGAAGTCCGGATAGCAAACAGACTGTTAATGCCTAATAGCCTAACCGCTTCGGTCAAAGCGGACTAGACACACATGAAATAGCAAACCACTCGAGAGGTCTCTCAATGTAGAACCTATAACATGCTAAAATTCTGAATTGAATCCCTTGGAAGTTAAGCAATGCCTAACATGAATGGGAAGGTCAAAACCTTAAGGTCTCAAGAATCCTAACCTAACCAAAAATGCTAAACAACCGCCTAATGTGCTAAACGAATCGGTCAACTCAATTCAACACAAATATCTAACAAATCCAGCCCCTAATCATCATTGCATAATCATATAGAAGGTCTTCTAAGCATGCATCAATCAAAAACTTATAAAAGTCAAAGTCAACAATAAACAATTTACCAATTAGGTTGAAGTTCTCCAATCCTAAGCAAATCATCCACATTGTACAATCATAATAGAGGCTAAACATGCAAACATGATCATTCCAAGGTTCCAAAACAAAATTTCAAAGCATTAACATCAAGTCATAAAGAAAAGTCAAGATAGCTAGTCAAACTAGGCCTAAATTCATCCAATCCAAGTAACAAATAGAGATCTAGCCACTAAACATTGTAAAAACACATAAAAATCCAATCTTTAACATTCTCATAAACAAAGAAATAAAGAAAAAAAGGTTTAGAAATCTAGCCTCTATGAAAAAACGAAAACCGGAGGGTTGTAAATCTTCAATTTTCGCATCCAAAAGCTTCAAACTTGACCTCTAATCTTTCTTTCAAAGTTCTAGATCTTGTAGAGGGTTTTTAGGGTTTTTTAGAGGTCAAAAACTGCAAAAAAACGGCGCCTCAAAAGGTTATATATGCTGAATAACGAGGGGTCAGGTCGCTGGGCCTGATTCTGGGCCTGGCTGGAAGACTATAAAAGAAATGCAAACAGCATATGACTAATAATAATCTGCTGGGCTGGTGGTAAGGAACTCGCTGGTTGACTGGGAGGTCAGGGTTTCGATCCCTGGCCTCCTCCGAATTTTTTTCTTTATTTCGCTGGGCTGTTCTGCTGCTCACTGGTGGGCCTGCTGGTGTGCTGCGCAGCACTGGGCTGGGGCTGGGATGCTGATGGGCTGGGCAGCAAGAAATAGCAGCTGGGCTGCACTTGTTATAATTATTATTATTTTATTTTTTTTCTTTCATAATTTTCACACCCGAGCTCCGAATCAACTCCCGCAAATTGCATTTTTCTTCTAAATTCACCACGAACCATCCCACCATCTAAAATTCAACAAATAAGTTGATCAATAAATATCACATTTTAATAATCTCAATTAAAAACCCAATTTAAATGTGAAGATTTATATATTTATCAAATTAAAACCAAAACCCTTTTCACAAAATCTATAATTCAAATATTAAACAATTAAGCACCAATTTGATAATTTTCATTTAAAAACAAATTTAAATGTGGAATTTATTTATTTATTTTTATGCAAAAGATGCTACGCATCACAAGGACTCGCGGTCCGCGAGTTTAATTAGTCTCAATACTAGTGGGTCAGACCACAATTTGTTCGTAACCAATCCTTGGTTTTCTCGTTTACATCAAATTTTTATAACCACTACTCTAAATCTTCAAGTTTACTAACCTATGAATTCATTAAAATAATACTAAATCATAACTTACTTTTTAACCCCTTTTCGATCCAATCTTCAATAACCCATAACATGCATTTTATCCTAATGATTTATTCAATCTGGTAAGATATCTAGGCTTTATAATCAGACATGATACACATCAGATTTAAGTTTCTTATTCTACAAAACTGTCATGCATAACCAGATTGTACCTTGTGCAGAAAAAACTTGTACAATCTGCTTCCTTCTTCCTTAGCAGTTCGATGAACAGCAGCCCCACCCCCTTACGAAATTCAGTCCCCGCGCCTCCATTTTTTCACAAAATCAAGAGACCAACAGCCCCTCTTTCTTCTTACAGCTTTATACCTTTATCAATTCAACATACTCTTAAGAAATTGAGGTTCAATTCCATATATTTACTTACACAAACATAAGTTAATCAAACACACTTACTTTGAATGAAGATTTCAGTCCCCGGTTCGTCCTTTACAGCCCTTGATTTCGCTCAAAGCCTCCTGATAGGGTTTTATTTTCCAATCAATTTCTCAATACTACAAACCATAAACCTTAGGTTATTTGGATTCTTAGAGAAGAACTTACCAGAGCTTTGTGACTTGATTCTTGCTAGCCTCGATCTTCAACCCTGTGTCCTCTCTCTCTATTCGAAATTTTTGGAGGGGATTGAGAATAAGTTGTGCTCTGCGATTTCTGCATGTATAAAGGAAGAGAAGAAAGAGGACAAAAATCCTCGTTGATATCGCTGCCCCTTTAAAATTCGCAGAACATGCCCAAAACAATAAAGTGGACTGCGATTTTTGGGCTTACACATGGACTCCAGGGCTGATCCTATTTTTATTAAATTTCAGATGAATTTCGGCCTGATGGTCCGCTATTTGTTGTTGTTTTCGAATCCCGTTTCGTGTCTTTTATTTATTTCTGCTCCTCGTTTCTTTTATTTACGCGAGTTTCGAGTTTGAATATTACATTTCCCCTCCCCTTAAGGGAATTCCGTCCCAGAATTCGTTATCTTTGGGATTTAAATAACTGGGGGTACTTTTTTTGCATGTCTGCTTCCGATTCCCAAGTGATCTCAGGCCCATAGCATGAATTCCATCGGACCTTGATCATAGGGATCCGTTTTCTTCTCACATTCTTTCTATTCTTTCCGATATTTAAACAGGTTGCTCTGTGTATTTCAATTTCTCATCCACTTTTATATCTTGAATCGGTATAGCAATGTTTTTATCGATCAGAAACTTCTTAAGATTTGAAACGTGGAATACGTCGTGAATCCCACTGAGTTCTTTGCGTAGCTCGAGTTGATAGGCCATAGTTCCTATTTTGGATATTACTTTAAATGGTCCTATATATCGTGGACTTAACTTTCCGTTCTTTCCAAATCTAATGATTCCATTCCAATATGATATTTCTAGCATTACTAAATCTCCTTTCATAAATTCCAAATGCCTTCGTCTTTTATCCGCATAACTTTTCTATCTATCCTGGGCAGCCTTGAGTTTGTCACTAATTTGCTTGCTCCTTTCAGTGATTTCCAATACTAATTCAGGACCTGTCCATTGTCCTTCACCAATTTCTGACCAGCACAATGGTGTACGACACTTACGCCCGTATAAAGCTTCGAAAGGAGCTGCCTTGATGCTAGTATGATAACTGTTATTGTAAGTGAACTCGATTAATGGTAAATGACTATCCCAATTACCACCAAACTCAATGACACATGCCCTTAGCATATCTTCCAATGTCTGGATGGTTCGTTTTCTTTGCCCGTCCATTTGGGGGTGATATGTAGTGCTAAAGTGTAACTTAGTTCCCAAAGCTGCTTGGAATGCCTTCCAGAATCGAGAAGTGTAACGACTATCCCGATCCGAGACAATAGATAATGGAACTCCATGTCTTGAAACGATTTCTTTCACATACAACTTCGCCAACTGTTCTAACGGAGATGATTCTTTTACACAATTACCCAAATCGTGTCATTTCCGCCACTTGTTCTTGGCAATTTGGTTACAAGGTCCATGGTGACCAAATCCCATTTCCATTCCGGAATTTTTAACTGTTGTAAGTACCCTGCCGGTTTTTGGTGTTCAACTTTTACCTGCAGACACACAGGACATTGTCCTATGTATTTAGCAATGTCCTTTTTCATTCCCGGCCACCAGTAATGGGTTTTCAGATTTTCATACATTTTGTCTCCTCCGGGATGCATTGTATACTTGGATTTATGTGCTTCTTTCAATATTACTTCCCGAAATTCTCCTTCCTTGGGTACCCAAATTCTGTTTCACAGTCGTAAAACTCCATCTGGTCCATGGTCAAGTTGTCGTACTTAGTCATCATTTCTTCCTCTTCTGGGTTTGACTTTTCCAATTGCTTTTTCTGAGCTTCCTTGATTTTGTCTATCATGTTTACCCCAACATTTGTTCTCATGGCCCTTACTCGTAGCGACTTAGGCCTATCCTTGCGACTTAACGCATCTGCTACTACATTTTCCTTTCCTGGGTGATACTTGATCTCACAATCATAATCACTTAACATTTCCATCCATCGCCTTTGCCTCATATTTAACTCTTTTTGATTGAACTAATGTTGGAGACTTTTATGATTAGAATAAACCACAAATCTAGTTCCATACAGATAGTGTCTCCAGATCTTCAAGGCAAATACCACTGCTCCTAGCTCGAGATCATGAGTGGTATAATTCTTCTCGTGTGGTTTCAACTGCCTAGATGCGTAAGCAATTACTTTATCTCTTTGCATAAGCACAAAACCAAGACCGTTAATGAAAGCATCACAGTAAACCACAAAATCCTTTGTTCCATCTGGTAAGGATAATATAGGTGCAGAGCATAACTTCTGTTTCAGCATTTCGAACGCGTCGGTGTGTCTCTTTTCCCAGTCAAACTTAGCATTTTTCTGGGTTAATGCCGTTAATGGCGTAGCAATCTTTGAGAAGTCTTGAATAAATCTTCGGTAGTATCCAGCTAACCCAAGTAAACGTCGAATTTCCGTAGGAGACTTTGGTTGTTCCCATTCATGATATATTCTATCTTTGTTGGATCTACTTGTATTCCTGAATCATTCACCACATGGCCAAGGAATTAAACTTCTCTCATCCAGAAGTCACACTTAGAAAACTTGGCGTAAAGTTTCTCCTTCCTCAATATCTCCAATATTTTCCTTAAGTGTTCTTCATGCTCTTTCTTTGTACGTGAGTAAATTAGAATATCATCAATGAAGACAATTACAAACTTGTCAAGGTAGGGCTTGCACACTCTATTCATTAGATCCATGAATACTGCTGGTGCATTTGTTATCCCAAAGGGCATAATAGTAAATTTGTAATGCCCATACCTTGTGTGGAAAGCAGTTTTGGGTATATCTTCTTCTCGTACTTTCATTTGATGATACCCAGATTTTAAGTTAATCTTGGAAAAATAGCTTGCTCCTTGGAGTTGATCGAACAAGTCATCAATCCTTGGTAATGGATACTTGTTCTTGATTATTACCTTGTTTAGGTCTCGATAATCAATACACATTCTCATTGACCCGTCTTTCTTTTTAACAAGGAGTACTGGTGCTCCCCAGTGCGATGAACTAGGTCTTATGAATCCCTTGTCTAGGAGTTCTTGTAACTGGCTTTTTAACTCTTGCATTTCGGATGGTGCCGGTCTATAAGGTGCTTTGCAACTGGGTTGCTTCAGGAACCAGGTCTATTCGGAACTCCACTTGCCTGTCTGGTGGTAAACTAGGCAAGTCGTCTGGAAATACCTCAGTATATTCAGAGACTACGGTCACTTCTTCTATCTTCTTTTTCTTTGGAGCTTCTACCACATTTGCCAGAAAAGCTTAACATCCTTTTCTTAAGCACTTGTTTGCTTGAAGTAACGATAAAATCTTTTTGTGCTTTGTTGATTTCTCTCCTACAATGGTGTGAACTTTATCATCAGCAGACTCCACCGTTATTGTCTTGGCATCGCAGTGGATTTTTGCATGCTGCTGGGTTAACCAATCCATACCTAACACAATATCGAAGCCACTTAAGGTCATAGGTAATAATTCTAATTCAGACTTAGAAGTGTCAATGTCTAACTGGCAATTCTTAACTATCTTAGGTATACTTTTTTCTTGTTCATTGGCAGTTTCTACTATATATGGAGTATCGAGTTTGTGTATGGTGCAATTCAATTTAGGCATGCATGCAACATATATGAAACTTTTATTTGCACCAGAATCAAATAGTATACTGAGAAATTTCTTATTAACACGGAACATGCCAGTTATGACATTGTCGTCCTTGCGGGCTTTGTATGCATTCATTACAAACTCCCGAGCATTCCCTCGAGGTGCTCCGCCTTCTCTTCCCTTATCTTTGCCCTTACCTTTTTCTGCCTCCTTCATTTTCGGACACTCAGATCGGGTGTGTCCCACTTCGTTACAATAGTAGCAGGTAACCGAACTCCGACATTTCTCTGTGTAGTGCCCCTTCTTATGACACTTCTGGCATTCAACATCTTTCCTACATTGAGTTGCATAATGGCCTTTCTTTTGGCATTTGCCACATATTATCTTGCTTCTACAATGTTATGCATTGTGACCCACTTTTCCGCATTCTTGGCATACTACCCCGCTCATACACTCAGCCGTTTTATGACCTATCTTTCCACATTTTTTGCATGTCTCGTCTCTGATTCTTTTCGTATTCTTGTCACCACTATTTCTCCATCCTCCTTCACGATTCTTGTTGTCAAATTTTCTTTTATTTCCTTCCAATTCCCCCTGCTCTACTTGCCTTAATCATTCCTCGCTCAAAATTGTCACCAAGTCCATGGTGGACTCCAGCGTCTGGGGTCTTGTTATCCTCACGTTTGCCCGTATTTCAGGGCTTACTCCCCATACAAATCGTCGCACCTGCCTGTCTTCAGTTTTTGCCATATGTGGTACCAAGGTTAGCAGTTCATTAAAGCGATTGATATATGCCTTGTAGTCACTTATATCCATCCTCAAGTTGGAAAACTCATTCTCTTGTTTCTCCGACTCACTTTCTGATATAAACTTTCTCATTACAATCTTTCTGAACCAACTCCACTTCTTCTGATAAACCCGTTCCTTCCCTTTTGCATTTCTAATCGTCTTCCACCAGATTAGTGCACTACCTTTAAATGACTGAGATGCGAATCTTATTTTATCTTCTTCTGCACAGTTACCGATTTCCAGCACTTCTTCAATTTCCTCCAGCCAGTTTAGAGTGTCAGTTGCACTCTTTTCCCCCTTGAAGATACTAGGCTTACAAGTCATGAAAGCCTTATAGGTGCAACCTCTTTTCTTTGCACGTCTTCTGTCTTCTCTGTCACTTTCCTCCTCGTCATCAGATGAGTAGTCTCCGTAATGTCGACGGGTTCTTTTATGTCTAGGTACAGACTCGTTCCGGGAGTTAATGGGTGATCGAGAATGCTTATCATCTCGTCTCTACCTAGGCCTACTCAAGTAGCTTTCCTTTGATTCAGTAGGTGCGCTTTTAGTTGGTTTTTGTCTTGCTAAACAATCTGATAGTGTAGTTGCTACTTCCTTTACAACCATCTCTCGCAGACGTCTTTCAGTGTCATTATTTTGTGACTCTTGGCGAATTGATGGGTTATCATTTTCATTGGAGTCATGAGTCTTGTTGTCTTCTTGATTGGTAGCCATATTTCGATCTAAAATAAATATTTTGCCAAGGCGATTGTTTGTGATTAGGAATATGGTATTCTTTGGAGTTTAATGTATATTTGTTTTAGTATCTATGACTACTTTTCAGAATTTTCATTTGATCTGTCTCCATTATTAGATGGTTATTTGAATCTTTCTTTGTATTGTGTATACATATTTTATGTATATATGCATTTATGTGGATAATATATGAATACGGATAGTAACACAAAATCACATTTTATTAATTGAACACAACCTTATTGGCTGCTATTCAGCCAGATTACCAGTCCATGACATCACATACAAGTTTCACACAACATAACCAGAACATCACAAACACGAATAACATCAGAAATTGTCTTAAGAAAAACAACACTCAAACACATTCATAAACTGCAACTTCTCCTTCTGACTTGTCCTTCTGCATCCCCGAACTTGTTAACGCTTTTTGTGCCTACCAATATATGTTATTTTCCCAAAAATAGAGGCTGCCTTCTTGTACGCATGAGTCATTTCCTCTTGCTCTTTCTCACATTTCTTCAAGCTCTCTGACAGCCTGCGGTTTTCTTCCCTCAATACAAATATCTACTAGAGATCCCATACTCGATCCCGCCAAGTTCTGATGTGTCAAGTAAGGGTGTGGTAGACTCGGGCCCGTGTAGGACATCCGGGATGGATCGATTCCGGGTGAAAACGGTGCGTACTGGTAGGGGTTTGGTTGATACTGCGTCATGGCCTTAGGGTGAAAAGGAGGTGACTGGTAAAATGGAGGGGAATGATGGAATAACGGTGACGGGTGATATTGATAATTTAGAGGTGGGTACATTTGCTGCGGATAGGATGGCATGCCGGACATAAACGGGTCGTTGTAGGCTGGAACTGTCGGGTTCTGAAGACTGTTAGAACGCATCATCTGTGGGAAACTGTAACAGTCTGCAACTGGCTATACTGTAATAGTCTGCAACTGGTTGTCCATATTGCCCCTGTAGCATCACAGCCACGTAGGGGTCCCTCCGGTCATTAGCCAACATGGAAATCGGGTCTGTCACGGGCACCTCCACCAGGTTTCAAGCTGTGGGCATAGGGTTCATTGGCTCCTGCTGTATTGGTATTGACTCATCTGGCCCACCCTCATTGTCGGCTTGATAAGCCGGAGAAGCAAACACGTGATAAGAGTGGTGTTCTGAGTGGTGACTGACAATGTGGCCGACTGAAACTGTGATAACGACATGAGGGTGTGGTTGTGGAATCTCCTCGGATTCCTGTTTCTCTTGAGGTTCTTCCTCTTCTTCTCGTGGTTCTTCTTCCTCTTCTTCCTCGTCTGGTGTTGCGATAATGGCGGTCATAGCCGTTTCCCATTCCTCTTCAGTAACCATGATTGTGTTCGACTGATAAACCCTCATACGCGGATGCTGACTCCTTTTCTTCGGGGGTTTTGGTATGTCAGTTGCTGATGTGGCCCGAGAAGGTGTTTTCTTCTTTTTTGATAAATGCCGAGGGCGACACAAGGTATCCTGACAAATTAGGACTAAACTGGGCTGCTGGCTCACTTGGCCTTCATCGGGTTTCTTGCCTTTACTTGATTTGTTGCATGACTTCTTGCTATCCTAACTGTCGGATTTTGAAGAAGATCTTCCAAATTGGAGCATGTTGTCTGGTACCTGGTCAAATATTATACACATTTACTTAGTATATATATATATATACAAACATTGTGTATTGCTTATGATCTAATCTCTTATAGTTGCATATTTAAGAATTTGGAGGCTTAAAGTTCTTAAACTTGTCTGTCATGTTTTATCGAGTCATAGTGTACCTGTGGATAGGAGTGGCAGTTAGCAAGGCTGAAACCACTATCGACCTTACACTAAACCTCCACAACTGCCTAACAGACAAATTTCTTCCACTTAAACCCCTAATCCTTAACTAAACAAGTTAATCTTATGTTCGAGTTTAGGTTCAAGCTTAGGATCTCAGATTACCTAATCTGCTGGAACCTGTGGCTCTGATACCAACCTTGTTGGAAATGGGTGTCCTGATCCGACAAATTAATGAACCCGACCGACATTGACCCGTAAGAGTTACACCCGGGTCAACGGACTATAAATCTAATTAATTGTTAATTAGTATTAAAATGAACTAAGTGGTAATTTTAAATAAATACTTGATTATTTATTTAATACGACAAAAATTAATTCAGCCAAAAATACTCGTAAAATAAACAAACAGACTGACCAGTTGTTACTGGATTAACATACTGGTCAGTTAGGTGGAATAGAGGAAATCGCGACCGGGCCCAGTCCGTCAGAGCCCCGGTCCGCGAATTTTATAATAAATTAGGGAGATAGTGGATTAATTCGAAAGCAATCAAATCAAACCTTAATCTCCACTCTCTCTCCCTCTTGCGTCGAACCCCAAGCCGGCGCCACCCTTGCCGCCGTCAACCACCGTCCGACGCCACCACCGTCGTCCGTCGCTCGATCCGATGGATCTCTGTTGGCCAGTATTTGTTCCCAGCTCGAAAAGGAAGCCGCCGCCACCCAAGCCGAAGCCGCAACCCGAGCCGAAGCCGAAGCCGCGACCCGAGCCGCAGCCACGGCCCAAGCCACCGCCGCCATTTCCTCCGCCGCACCGTCGGTCAATCGCCGACCGATGGTCCTTCGCGCTGCCGGTGCAGCCGAGGCTACCGCGCCCCGTCCTCTCGTCGTGGCCCGCGCCGCTCTACCTGTCGGCCACCGCCACCGCGTCACCGCCTGTCACTGGTGATGAGATCTTCGTAGGGACCGTTCCAGTCGCGATCCCGGTGAAGAAAGATTTGTTACAGCCGCTAGTGGTAACCCTGCCACAGCCGCCACCACTACCGCCACCGCCACCTATGGTCGTCGCTACCGTCGATGATCTGTCTCGCAGGTTCGAGTCAGATGTTTCAGTTCGTCCTAGCGCGAGCCCATTGAATCTGGGTGTCTCGAGCGGTTGCTCAGATCACGCCAAGGTATATCTAAATTAATTAGATATTAATTAATTTATTTATTTTAAATAAATATTTTTCTGTGTTTGTCGTGTACGGTGATTGATCATGTTTGCAGTTATATCCGTGCGTTTTATTTAAATCGTTTCCGCTGCCAAATTAATATAGTATTGACTTATATTAAATCTGTTTTAATCGAAAAATTAATATCGGTCACCCGGATATCCATTGTAAAACCCTACAGTGGTATTAGAGCCATTATTACCGCGCACAAACCAGAACCGGTCTTTTAGTAACCGGTACTTCGCAATTTCGAATTAATTCCAAATTGCGAATTAAGAATTAATTTACTTGTTTAATTTTAATTCTATTAAATTTTATTATTGTGTGTTACGGCTGACCCCTTATTTAAAATTGCATAATTGTTTATGTCGTGGCGTGTTTGTTTTTCTCTGGTTGACCCAATTGTTTTGGCCCCTTTATGTATTTCGAACTTTTGGTTGTTGGACCCGGTTTACGGTTTCAAAGTTGTACAAAATTTAGAAACTAGGTTACTATATTTTTTTAGTAATTGTAAATTTTGTAAAAACCAAGATTCGAAGACTGGACACACGCAGGAGGGATGTCGAAGCAAGTGGGAGCTGAATCAGATCCAAGAACGCACAGAGTTGCCTCCTTGGTTGTTCACCGTGTATTGTATTTAATTTTAAATTAAATATGTCCCTCATGATCTCGCTTGTATGGCTCGAGCGAGATCAAGACCTTATGCCGTTTAACACACAATATGGCATTCGCGACAACTTAGTAATTTTAATTAGGTTAAATTAATTTACTAGTCCTGAGTGGTGATAGGGTTTATCGTTCATGTCTGACGATAATTAAATATTAAAAGAAATTAATATCCCTATATGGTAATTCTTAAAAAACTGATAGTTCGTGCCATCCTATCTCAAGTCGAACTGGGAACGTATTTACCGGAGCATCAGTGTTGGAGTATTTCAACACCGTACTTGGTGCCGAGGGTACCTTCTAAGGTGAGGACATTGGAGTATTTCAACACCGTGTCGTTACTTCGACCATTTAGGATTACTATCGCTTTAGACGTAGATGTTCGTGGTGTTGGAGTACTTCAACGCCGCGCCACAGATGTACATTGTTAAAGTGGACACGGATGAGGCTAAACGTATCGCAAAATACAATTGTATGTATATAGCGGCCTCATACCGAGAGTTGTGACTTGAGTCTCACAATTGACAATCGTTGTCAGTTTGTTTACACGGCTTTTCTCCTGAGGCTCAGTTGGCGTTCTCAAGTAATGTCACTTAAACGAATTCTCGATTTCTTAAAAATAAACCTTACCAACTTATTTTAAAGAAATATAAAACATCGAAAATACTAATTTGAATCTAATTTGCTTATTTCAGAAGGCTAATGAAAACTCATCTCCATTAAGTTCAATGGTACAACTCGACCCTTCACTGAGACTGGCTTTCTCGCATGGCAGACTACCTGAGGAACCTTTTAAGGCTCTTCGGGAAACTCTATGTCATTGACCGACCTATCGCGAGTATTCCATCTTACTTGTTAAATGATAACTCGCGATCTGAGCTCCAAAAGCACACTGACGATGATAAGGACGTCACTGACCTGATGTTATCTAGCATGACTCAGGATTACCGGTACAATTTCATGGGAATGTCTGATTATGACATCATGTGTAAACTCAAAATTTATTTGAGTTAGGTCAGAGGACTGAGCGTGCCGATGCACTTTCACAATTTGTGAACTGCTCTATGGCTAACGACTCCTCACCATACAATCATGTCATGCTGATGAAAGCGTATCACGACAGGCTGATCGACCTTGGCTACTCCATCTCTGACGGGATGGCTCTTGATGTAGTACTCAGATCTTCGCTTGAACATTATAGCATGCTAGCGATTAATTGTTCGGCTCAGTCGATCGAGGATGTTATTTTGTTGATACACAACGTGAAGATCAGGACCACGCCGTACGTGCTCAGAGTTGCTAATACAAAGATCTCCAAATCCAAGAAGGTCAAAGAAGGCGAAGGCAAGAAACCACAGGTGCAGCCTCCCGAGGAGCGCCTGTGCTATGAGTGCAACAAAATGGGACACTGGCGTCGAAACTATCCCATTTATCTTGCAAAGCTGAAGATGACCAAGAACCCTAATAAGGGTTGCTCATCAGGTATGTCAATAAATGTTATTGAAATTTTCACTATCTCCTCCAATTCATGGGTATTTGATACTGGATGTGATTATCACATCGTTAATGTTTTGCAGGAACCTGAGAAGCGGATGAAGACAAAACAAGGCTGCATGGACCTCATCGTTGATGACGGGAAAAAGGTCCCAGTACTTGTTACCGGCACATATTCTTTTTCATGCCCTTCTGACCTTGTAGTTACTCTAGTTAAATGTTTGTATGTACCTGGTTTATCCATAAACAAATATTTCTGTCTCTTCATTGATTGAACAAGGTTTTCGGTATAAATTTAATGGAAATTTGATTTCTGTTTACCTTAATGATATCGTTTATTTCGAGGCTACACCTCGACATGGTATATATGAGATAGATGTTCAAACAAACGCTATCATGTTTCTAAAAGAAGCAAAGCTGATAGTAACGAATCCTCGTTATGGTATCATAGGCTTGGTCACATAAGCAAGGCCCGCATCAAGAAGTTGCAAACTGCTGGGATTCTTGAATCCCAAGATTCAGATTCCTTCGATGAATGCAAGTCATACTTATCTGGTAAACTAACCAAGTCACCCTTCACCCATACAGGTGAACGGGCCCAAGGATTGTTAGGCATTATTCACACCGACGTGTGTGGACCCTTTCGAACCGAAACGAGAAATCGTGAACGTTACTTCGTGACTTTCATTGATAACTACAACAGATATGCCTATGTCTATCTAATGAAACACAAGCATGAAACTTTTGAAAAGTTCAAAGAGTTTCAAAACGAAGTTCAAAATCAGCTGAGTCAAACTATTAAAATACTTCGATCAGATAGAGGTGGTGAATACCTAAGCACTGAATTCCTGAATCATCTGAAGGAATGTGGATTTGTTTCACAACCTACTCCTTCTGGCACACCCCAGTTAAATGGCGTAAGTGAAAGGAGAAATCGAACTCTGCTTAACATGGTTCGGTCGATGATGTGCAGGACCACCTTGCCACATTCCTTTTGGGGATATGCCATCTTGAACGTTGCTCGCCTAATAAATCTGGCACCGACCAAGAAAGTAAAGAAGAACCCATATGAGATATGTCATGGTTCTCTTCCTAAACTATCATACCTCAGGGTATGGGGATGTGATGCTTATGTCACCAGCGAATCTGACAACAAGCTCGATCCCCGAGGCGAAAAGGTGACTTTCGTTGGATACTATAGTAATACCGGTTATTACTTTTACCATCCTGATGCAAATACTGTTTCCATCAAAAGGAAAGGTAAATTCCTTGAGAAAGAGTTTCTTACTCGAGGGACAAATAGTGATCCAGTGGATCTTGATGAGATTCAAGATACACCTAACCCTGAGACGGTCGCGGCGTCTGACCGATAAATGGTTGTCGCACCATCAGACCCAAGCACAAGCGCAAGCATTCGTAGGAGTGAAAGGACGCGCAAAGAGCCTGATAGATACCTTGGCTATCATGAGGCCTTTGACGTTTTGTTAATAGGCGATTCTAACGATGAGCCTACTAACTACAAAGCTGCTATGTCAGATCCGGAATCTGATAAATGGATTGAAGCCATGAACGCTGAGATCCAATCCATGCGTGACAATCATGTCTGGGACTTAATTGAGCTACCCCCCGGTACACGGGCAGTAGGGAGCAAATGGATCTTTAAGAGAAAAACTGACATACATGGAAATGTGCAAACCTACAAGGCACGACTTGTAGCGAACAGTTTCACTCAAACCCAAGGGATTGACAAGGATGAAACCTTCTCGCCCGTTGTCATGATCAAATCGATCAGGATTCTCCTTGACATAGCTGCATACCATGATTATGAGATATGACAAATGGACGTTAAAACCGCTTTCCTGAACGAACAACTCGAAGAGGATGTCTACATGGTTCAGCCTGATGGTTTTGTCGATACAGAGAATCCAAATAAGGTATGCAAGCTAAGCAAGTCCATTTATGTACTTAAGCAAGCATCTCGAAGCTGGAATCTTCGTTTTGATCAAAAGGTCAAAGAGTTTGGTTTTGATCAAAATAAAGATGAACCTTGTGTTTACAGAAAGGCAAGTGGGAGCGCTGTATCGTTTCTCGTACTGTACGTAGACGATATACTGATCATAGGAAACAACATACCCATGCTTAACGAAGTTAAGAAATGGCTTTCATCTTGTTTCGCTATGAAATATCTTGGAGAAGTCGCTTACATTCTGGGAATTAAAATTCACAGAGATCGATCTAAGCGCCTTTTAGGTCTTAGTCAAAGCACATACTTTGATAAGATCATAGCTCGGTACAACATGAGTAACTCCAATAAAGGAGCCGTTCCCATGACTAAAGGAACAATCTTGGACAAATCTCAAGAGATAAGCCAAATGGCATCGATCCAATTTGCCTCTGCTATTGGATCTATCATGTATGCCATGCTCTGCACACGACCGAATGTCTCGTATGCACTGAGTGTGACTAGTCGATACCAGCAGACGCCAGGACTAGCTCATTGGACGGCTATTAAGAACATATTGAAATACTTGAGAAACACCACATATATGTTTCTCGTATACGGAGGTGTTGATGAAGAGCTCACTATAAGGTGTTACCCTGATGCTAGTTTTCAGACTGACCGAGATGATTCTCGCTCGCAGCCAGGATTCGTATTCACTCTTAACGGAGGGTCTGTTTCCTGGAGAATTTTCAAAAAGCCAGTAGTAGCAGATTCTACTACTGAATCCGAATACATAGCCGCCTCAGAAGCTGCTAAGGAAGCTGTGTGGATGAAGAAGTTCATATCAGATCTCGATGCCATGCCAAGCATTAGGCAGCCAATCGAGATGCTGTGCGATAACACAGGCGCTATAGCTCAAGCCAAAGAGCAAAGGTCTCACAAGAAGGCCAAGCACATCCTGAGGAAATTCAACTACATAAGAGAAGTAGTCGACATAAATGAAATTAAAATAAGCAAACTACACACGGATCAAAACTTAGCTGATCCATTCACTAAGCATATGACTCAGGAGACTCTTATACGCCTCAGAGAAGCGATAGGGCTTAGATTAGCTAAAGACATGTTTTGATTTAGTATTTGGATGTATGAACACCAGCAGTTATCTATATTATTCTTATTCCATCTGTTTTAAGCAATAATGAATTACATAACTCTGTTCAATAGTAATACGTTTAATCCTTGGACAATAGATTCTTTCCCTAAATGTCCGTAATCAATTAGTTTAGTGGGAGCTATACTAAAGTAAGACTATTGTGGCTACTTGAACCTTAAAGTCGTTTAACGTTCAAACTCACGGACCTCATTGGTGAATGACGTTGGACGTAACTCGCATCATGTAATGCAAACCTGGAAGTCTTGCTTGCTTGATTAATGCATGCTCTAATGTATCCTTAGACATCCTTAGACCTGAGACGCATATTCAAACTCCCTTCTACTAAATAACATTCTTTGAGTGTAGCCTAACGTTGTCGCGTAACTGCCAACCATAACGGTTACTTTTGGGAATGGCTCTGAGGTTTAGTGGGAGCTGTATGCATCAACAAGGAATTCTGTACACTTGCTTCTGCAACTGTTAGAAATAACGGCGCCCTCGTTGGTTCCAAGTGATAAGTGTGAGGCCTCACCCAAACTTACTGTGTGTTTGTTGGATCACTTCGAATTGTATCGAGAATAAAAATCGATGAATCATATTTGAGAGTCCATGTCTCATAATTCATCAATGTCTTATACAAAAAGGAACATATGATAATGAATGCACAAGTCATAAGTCTGCCTGATCGTCAATCAGATATACTTTAGCTGACGACTTAAAGTGTCAATATTGGTTGGTATAGCCATGCATAGCTAGAGTGCCTCTGACTGCGCTCGTTAAACTATCGCGTTCAGTCCAAGTGGGAGACTGTTGGAAATGGGTGTCCTGACCCGACAAATTAACGAACCCGACCCACATTGACCCGTAAGAGTTACACCCGGGTCAACGGACTATAAATCTGATTAATTTTTAATTAGTATTAAAACGAACTAAGTGGTAAATTAAATAAATACTTGGTTATTTATTTTAATACGACAAAAGTTAATTCGGCCAAAAATACTCGTAAAATAAACAAACGGACTGACTAGCTGTTACTGGATTAACAGACTGGTCAGTTAGGTGGAATAGAAGAAATCGCGACCGGGCCCTGTCCGTCTGAGCCCCGGTCCACGAATTTAATAATAAATTAGGGAGAGAGTGGATTAACTCGAAAGCAATCAAACCAAACCCTAATCTCCACTCTCTCTCCCTCTTGCGTCGAACCCCAAGTCGGCGCCACCCTTGTCGTTGCCGACCACCGTCCGATGCCACCACCGTCCGATGCCACCACCATCGTCCGTTGCTCGATCCGATGGATCCCCGTTTGGCCAGTATTTGTTCTCGGCTCGAAAAGGAAGCCGTCGTCGCCCGAGCCGAAGCCGCAGCCCGAGCCGAAGTCGAAGTCGCGACCCGAGCCGCAGCCACGACCCAAGCCACCGCCGCCGCTTCCTCCGCCGCACCGCCGGTCGATTGTCGGCCGGTGGTCCTCGCGCTGGCGGCGCAGCCGAGGCCACCGCGCCCCGTCCTCTCGTCGTGGCCCGCGCCGCTTTACCCGCCGGCCACTGCCACCGCGTCACCGCCTGTCACCGGTGACGAGATCTTCCTAGGGACCGTTCCAGTCACGATCCCGGTGAAGAAAGATTTGTCACAGCCGCCTGTGGTAACCCTGCCACCGCCACCAACACTACCGCCGCCGCCACCTATGGCCGCCGCTACCTTCGATGATCTGTCTCGCAGGTTCGAGTCAGATGTCTCAGTTCGTCCTAGCGCGAGCCCATTGAATCTGGGTGTCTCGAGCGGTTGCTTGGATCCCGCCAAGGTATATCTAAATTAATTAGATATTAATTTATTTATTTATTTTAAGTAAATATTTTTTTATGTTTGTCGTGTACAGTGATTGATCCTGTTTGCAGTTATATCCGCGTGTATTATTTAAATCATTTTCGCTGCCAAATTAATATAGTATTAAATATATATTAAATCGGTATTAATAAAAAAATTAAAATCGGTCACCCCGGATATCCACTGTAAAACCCCACAAACCTGTCACACCCCGCCCGCACCACCTGTCAGGCACGGGGGAGGTGTTGTGGAAAATAGGTTGTCGATATCAGATACATGCGGAAGCATCAGAATATTATAATATTAAAAATGGTTTATTTATTTACAGACAACCTACAAAGTTTTACAAACTTAAAAGTAAATATGATAATAATAAGTCTTGACTTAGCATCTTAACAGAATACTATTCGTTGGGCCCGACGGTTCTTGACGTCTTTACTGATCACTATTTCTTATGGCGTGGAGATTCTGGAAATTTTAAGGAACATGTTCACTTGTCACCTGGTAAGTCACTAACTTGAAAGTATCTACAGATTCCCTGCAAAATTTTGTAAATCAACTTGTATCAACAACTATAAAGTTGTTGGTGAGCCGTATCCTGACCCGTTAGTCAATAATTTCACAATGCTACCGGCACTACATATTTTTCAGCATGAATGACTAGAATACTACCAATAAGATATATATATATATATATATATATATATATATATATATATATAAGTTATGGGGTACAACACATGCACCAACGATTCTAGCATACTAGTCACGTAGTATTTTGCACATTTCGCGCGACACATATTTTGGTAACCAGTAAAGCACGCATTTGTTGCACTACAAATATTTATTTTGTGGGCCTAATTTGTTACATAACAAGGTAGGGATAAATACGGAACTCATAGTGTTTTATCTGTTGAATCTTGTTCAGGTGATTTGTCCACTAATCGTTATGGATGTAGTGATCCTAGAATTAAATAAACAATAAAAATGTGTGTTATATAATACATTGTTTTGATCGAAATTCCGGTTTCATGTTTTATAACTCAATGCTTGCTGTGGTACTCTCCTATTTGTATATATATCAATTGTCATCTTGGTTCACAAAATGTCCTAACCTCAAATTTTATTGAACTTAAATATTCTGTATTTAAACTGTTGCATAATGCAATACTAAGTGTTCTGACATTCGCGATCCGCGAATAGTGTTTAATCAGATTCTGGAAAAAAGTGTGTCATGGACCGCTTTAAGTTTTATTGAACTCGAATATTCTGTTTTTATAACTACTACATACTGCAATACTGTTTTTATGGAAAAAGTTTGTAGTTATACTTAAGTATTTTGGTTTCCTAATAAATTGCGGATCATCTTATTGTATCAAAATCAGATTTATGAACTGTGGAACCCATTATATTAGTTTTTCCATAACACATATCGTGGGTCGCGATGGTCGCGTACAAGGACTCGCGATCCGCGAGTTTAATTAGTCTCTATACTAGCGGGTCAGAGCACAATCTGTTCGTAACCAATCCTTGGTTTTCTCGTTTACATTAAATTTTTATAACCATTACTCTAAATCTTCAAGTTTACTAACCTATGAATTCATCAAACTAATACTAAATCCTAACTTACTTTTTAACCCCTTTTCAATCCAATCTTCAATAACCCATAACATGCATTTTATCCTAATGATTTGTTCAATCTGGTTAGATTTCTAGGCTTTTTAGTCAGACATGATACACATCAGATTTAAGTTTCTTATCCTACAAAACTGTCATGCATAACCAGATTGTACCATGTGCAGAAAAAACTTGTACAATCTGCTTCCTTTCTTCCTTAGCAATTCGATGAACAGCAGCCCCACCCCCTTACGAAATTCGGTCCCTGTGCCTCTTTTTTGTCACAAAATCAAGAGACCAACAACCCTCTTTCTTCTTACAGCTTTATACCTTTATCAATTCAACATTCTCTTGAGAAATTGAGGTTCAATTCCATCTATTTTCTTACACAAACATAAGTTAATCAAACACACTTACTTTGAATGAAGATTTCAGTCCCCGCTTCGTCCTTTACAGCCCTTGATTTCGCTCAAAGCCTCCCATAGGGTTTTATTTTCCAATCAATTTCTCAATACTACAAACCATAAACCCTAGGTTATTTGGATTCTTAGAGAAGAATTTACCAGAGCTTTGTGACTTGATTCTTGCTAGCCTCGATCTTCAGCCCTGTGTCCTCTCTCTCTGTTTGAAATTTTTGGAGGGGATTGAGAATAAGCTGTGCTCTGCGATTTCTGCATGTATAAAGGAAGAGAAGAAAGAGGACAAAAATCCTCGTTGATATCGCTGCCCCTTTAAAATTCGCAGAACATGTCCAAAACCATAAAGTGGGCTGCGATTTTTGGGCTTGCACATGGACTCCAGGGCTGATCCTTTTTTTATTAAATTTAAGATGAATTCCGGCCTGCTAGTCCGCTATTTGTTGTTGTTTTCGAATCCCGGTTCGTGTCTTTTATTTATTTCCGCTCCTCATTTCTTTTATTTACGCGAGTCTCAAGTTTGAATGTTATATGATGGATGGTGAAAGTGAGAACAGAGACAGAGTTGGGGCTGAGCTCGAGGACTGGGTGGCTAAAAAATGCATGTTAATGGAGTCGGAGTGTTACAAACATCAAGATTTAAGGCAAAAGGCTTGTATAAAATGGGTCGTAGAGGGAGACGATTATTCTGCATTCTTTCATGGTCTGATCAATGCTAATCTTGCCAATGGTCGTATTCATGGGCTTATGATGGGGGATGTTTGGGTCGATGATCCGGGTGCTATAAAATTGGAAACTTGGAAGTTATTTAGCGTAATCTTTGGTAAATCAAAGATTCGAAGACCGGGCATGGTTTATGACGGGATCAAACGTATATCGGTTGAACAAGAGGTTGAGCTTACCAGGCCGTTTTCCAAGAGGAGGTGAAAGCTGCGGTGTGGGATTGTGATGGGGAGAAGGCGTCTGGGCTCGATGGATTCCACTTTGATTTTTTAAAGTGTTTTTGGGATGTATTGGAGGATGATTTTTTAATGTCTTATCTCACTTTCATGAACAGGAACCGTTCCTCGTGGATGTGGCTCTTCATTCATCCATCTTATTCCGAAGGTTGTGGATGCGAAAAAGTTGGGGTATTTCAGACCGATTAGCTTGCTTGGTTGTATTTCTAAAGTCGTTTCCAAGGTCCTGGCTGGGAGAATGCGACATGTGCTGGATTCTATTATTTCAGAGACGCAGATGGGCTTTGTAACGGGTCGAATTATTATGGAGGGTCCTCTTATTTTGAATGAGGTATATTCTTGGCTTAGTTTGAATAAGGCCAAGGGGTTGTATTTTATAGTGGACTTCTTGAAAGCGTATGATTCTATTGATTGGGACTTCATTGATTCCATTCTTGGACAAATGAACTTCTCGGCCAAATGGAGATTATGGGTGAGGGGTATTTTTCCTCGGCTTGGTCTTTGCTGCTTGTTAACGGATCGCCAACCAAAGAATTCCAATGCTTCAAGGGAGTGAGGCAAGGTGACCCGTTATCCGTTTACTTATTCGTGGTGGTGATGGAGGCTCTAGATTGGATGATGTGTAAGGCGGTGGAGGTGGGTATTTTTGAAGGGATAAGGCTTCCGAACGGTGGGCCGACGATATCTCATCGTTTTTGCACCGATGATGCAATCATTGTCAGTTCTTGGTCTAATGCTAATGTGGCAAACATTCACCGGTTGATTAGATGTTTTTATTGCGTGTCCGGGCTTAAAGTTACTTACAAGAAATGTGCCCTGTATGGTGTTAATGTTGAACAAGGGGATGTTCTTGGTAAATTTATTGCGCTAGGATGTGTCGATGGTGCTTTTACTTTTAATTACTTGGGGATGTTAGCGGGAGCCAAAATGAATCGAAGGAGTAGCTAGCAAAGTATCATTGATATTTTTCATAGAAGACTCTCTCGTTGGAAGGGGAAACATTTGTCTTTTGGTGGGAGACTTGTGTTGATTAAAAGTGTATTGGAGAGTCCTCTAACTTATTTTTTCACTCTATAAGGCGCCTAAGAAGGTTATTGAGATCTTAGATCGAATTCCTTTGAATTTCCTTTGGGGTGGGTCGGAGGATAAGAGGAAAATTCACTGGGTAAAGAAGGAAGATGTTTGTAGGCCTAAAAAGATGGGGTTCTCGGGCTTGCTAGGCTTGAGGATGTTAACATCAGCTTGCTTTGTAAATGGTTATGGTGTTTAAAATCAGAATGTGGTAGACTTTGGGCTAGAGTTGTCTGTTGCATTCATCAGGTGAGGGGAATACTTGAACTTTTTCTATGTAAAAATGGGATAGTGGGGGTTTGGAAGAGCATAGTGGTTGTTTGTAGAGTGCTTGGTAAAAGGAATATTGAAGTGCAAAATTTGATTGTGGAAAATCATGGGAATTGGTCGTGGATGGGAGGGGGGGGGGGGGGCATCCTTCTCAACAAAGTCGGTGAGGTTGTTAATGTGCAAGCAGGAGGATTTGAGGCCGGCCTTTTTATTCTCTTGAAACAAGCTGTTGCCTTTAAAAGAAAAATTTGTTGGCTCAATGGAACCGTATCGCTGCGGTGGATTCTCTAATCAAACGTGGTGTTATAGTCGCGGTGGAGTGGTGCAAATTGTGTGGAAATGGACTCGAGTCGCCTACACACATGTTCACAGGATACAGGTTTACGACCGGAATTTGGCACTGGATTTCCGGTTGGGGCGGGATCTCCTATCCTTGGGCTTTTACTATGGATGATTTGCTTCGTTTTCTTGATGACGTGAACATCGGGGAGAAGAAAATAGATGTCGTTTATGCGGTCATACTTACTGCATGTTGGTGTATATGGAGGAAGAGAAACGAGATCGTGTTCTAAGGTAGGGAACCATCTTTCTCCAAAGTATTATTGAGATAAAATGTTGGGGCAAGATTATGACCGAGAATCGGAGTAAGAAGAGCATTGATTGGATTAGTTTAAGCTTGTAATTAGTGTTGTGGTGTTTTTGGCTTCTTGGCACCTTGCTAAGTAGGGGTGTTCACGGTCCGGTTGGTCCGGGTTTAAGGATATTTTCAACCCAACCCGAAAGATACGGGTTCAAATTTTTTTAACCCAAACCGAACGGGTTGGGTCGGGTTTAGTGGATCAGAACAAACCGGGTTAACCGGGTTGGGTTACGGGTTGAACGAGTTATCATTCATTCACTAAAAAATAGAATAAAAGTTACCATTCATTCATTAAATATAGAAAAAAATTAACCACTCTAAGTTTCTAATATGTATACATTCAACTAATTTTTTTTTTGATGGAAGAACCGATACTTTGCTATCCAATATAAGCTAATATTCAATTGTGTATTCATTCTAAGTTTCTAATAAGTTTTAATATGTATACGATAATCAAAGTTACCATTCATTCATTTAACTAAATTTTTCGTTTGATGTATAAATAGTTAATTAAACTAAAGATTAATATAATATGTATTATGTATTATAATATATATATATATATATATATATATATATATATATATAATTACAAATAGTTAAATTAAATATTAATGGGCCGGTCCGGGTTGAACCCGTGTTTTAAAATGCCAACCCACGACCCGGACCGTTGGATCCGGGTTTTGAATTTTTGATCCGCAACCCGGACCATTTATAAAAATTCGAACCCAACCTGTATTTTTTGTCCAGATTAAACGGGTTGGTCCGGTTTTCCGGGTTTATGAACACTCCTATTGCTAAGAGGCTGTTTTTTTTTTTTTTTGCTTAATAAGGCCATCCGTAGTGGGGCGTTATGGGGCTTTTTTTTCCTAATATGGCGCCCCCATAACGCCCTCCCCACCCCCCGGGGCGCCATGTTAGTAAAATAGGGGGAGAGCGCCATGTTAATGGCGCCGCGGAGGAGGAGAAACATTCATGATTTTTTTTTCTTTTTTTTTTTTGTCTTTTTTCCTATTGGTACACATCATCCTTATAACCCCCATCCTCATAACCCCCCACTACACCCCTTACCTCATAACCCCCCATTTCTACGTCATCCGCCACATGGCGCATAACCCCCCACTCCACTCCCAAACCACTACACATAGCCTAAGATTGACGTTAGAAAAAAGAAAAAAAAAAGTAGTGCTGATTCCAAATCATTACCTCGCTAACTTACAATACATGAGTCAGTAACTGACTGGAAAAAAAAGAAAAAAAAGATGCAGGTTGACCTAGTCAACCCTAAATTCTAATACCTTGCGTTGGGTGAATACATGTATTGTGGAATGAAGAAGATACACCAATTGTATTTATTATAGTTTTAAAATTATAATTAGTTAAAGAATCTTGTAGGTGTCAACTTTACCTTCTTTTGAGATGGCAAACAGCATCATCCATTAAAGCCGGCCACTACTCGTATCATATCCTTTTTGCCTTTTTGACCCACAACATCTATTCATACTCGTTCTATTCTATCAATTTATCAATCTTTGAAACTGCAAATTATTATAATCTTCCTTTTAAATCATACATATATAACTGGGCGTATGTTTGGACTGTGTGGCGGTGCCGTAATGATCTCGTTTATAATAGAAAAAGAAGTTCGGTGGAGGGGATTGTCTCGGTTATTAAAGCCTTAAGTTTTTTTTTGGAGTAGGGCAAAAGTATAAAGAGTTGATTGGAGTGAATGGTGTAAATTTGAATTTTGATGTAACTCTTCTTTTCTTTAGGCCGGTTTTAGTGTCTTGCTTGCTAGTGTATTGGGTTTTAAATGAAGTCGTTGTTCAAAAAATATAACACTTTGTATATATTTGAACATAAAATCTATTCAAATGGTGCTTGTAAAAGCAAAACCTCTTCCACTAAACCATCACCGTGCTACTCATTCATCCATTTAAAAGCAATATATATATACACACATATACACACAAACACTTGTTTAATTGCAATATATATACATGTGCACACACACACAAACACTAATCGTTTAATAATCAAGTACAATAATATAACTACCCTAGAAACATTTATTACTTACTCTAAGAGGGAAGTGATGGTTCTCCGGTATCTTTTTTTGTGTAATAATTATGAAATTACTATATATATTGTTTATGTGCTGTTATAGTTTTATATTTTATAAAAATGTTCTGGGAGTATTGAATTGCATACATATCTTTATTTTTATCTTTAATCCTAATAAAGGATTAAAATAGGTGTCATATCTCATTTCTAAGAGGTCCACATCAGCATTGACACATGTCAAAACCACAAAGTATAAATTTATTAGATTATCAATTAAGTATAATTACCAATTTCGTCAAAAAAAGATTTTCTTAAAAAAATTGACAAACTTAATGTGAATTTGATAAATTTACTCAATAATTTAATAATTTTAAGAAAACTAATTAACAATTTGTCAAACATAATAAATTTGATTATTTTAACTGTTTACTCAACCCGTGTAATACACGGGTTACTAACCTAGTATATATATAAGAGCATTAAGTTCTTCATCTCCATTCCTATAATTTAACTAAAAATCATTTTCTAAAATCTTCATATCTTATTCCCCATGTCTATCCCTATTTTAAATAAATAATAACTTTTATTTATTTTTATTACTTTTTCTCTCTTCTCTATGCACAACCACTAATTTAGTTATGGAGTATAATGAATAGTAGGAAGTTAAATACTTGGAATGAGTTTAGTTTTCCTTATAATTTGAGGTATGAGGATGAAGAACCTAATCTAAAAGTAAAAGTGAACAAACTTAATCATTTCTCTTAAATTATAGAGATGTAAATGCAAATGGAAACCTCATGTAACACATAGAAAATAAGCATGAGACACCATACCTCAAATTATAAGCATTCACAACCCATTCTTTATCCATATCCTTATAATTTATACCATTATTATTTTTTTTCTCTCTCTCTCACTCACAACCACAATTAAATAATACATTTTTATACTATTTTCTCTACCATCCATTCATAACCAAACCTTAAATTTTACAGAATTCATATATTTTTATTGTTAAATATACAGATTTTCAATATCTTTTATCTCTCCTCCACTCACAACCACTTACAACTAAACCTTAAATTTTAAGGACTACACTCATATAAATTATACCAAACAGGCTGTGAATGCTCTAATTTTTTTTTTAGTGTCATGATGGACTTACCGAGTAGACCCACCTAGACTAATATGTGTTTGTTAATTTTAAGTAAACATCACTTTTGGTCCTCAAGGTTTGTACATTATATCACTTTTAATCCAATTTCTGAAATTATAACATTTTAGGGCATATGGTTTGATTATTTTCTCAATTTTAGTAACTTTTTAAATTCCATCCAAATTAATGGTTGAAATCAGTCAAATAGGATATTAATGAGGGGTACTTTCATAATTTAACTATTCCCTTTTATTTATTTGATACAAAACGCAGTAATTGACTTCCCAAAAAAAACACTATGTAACTCAGTCATTTTTCAAATAAATAAAAGGGGAAGTCAATTACTGCATTTTGTATCAAATAAATAAGAGAAGAGATAGTTAAATTATGAAAATACCCCGTATTAGTATCCTATTTGACTGATTTGAACCGTTAATTTGGATAAAAATTTAAAAGTGACCAAAATTGGGAAAATAATTAAACCTCAGGCTCTGAAATGTTATAATTTTATAAATTGAATTAAAAGTATTAAAATATGCAAACCTTAAAGACCAAAAGTGAAATTTACTCGTTAATTTTTCACCAAGTAACCTATCTCTAAGAAACTTAAGCATATAAATATATGACAAGAATCGGAATCATGTGCAGTTTGATATTATTAAACAACTTAAGTTAGACATGTGTTTGGAATTGATGCTAATTAAAACTTGGTTTCAAATCTATGTATCTTGGCTTTCCTTTTGGTCTTATTACCACCCCACCTAGTAAAAGTAAAGCAACCAACTTCTTTGTGCCCTTTTCTTTTTCGTTTTACATTCTCATTATTTTGTTATCATTCTTTTCACTTTAGATTGTAAATTAAAACCTTGTGTCTTGTGAGAACTGAGAAGTAGGTAGATGTGTTCATAAACCGTTAAAACAAAGCTGTCCGATTGACCTATCGATTTAGCACTTTTGATTTGTTGTTTTTCATAATAGTATTTAAAAGTTTGAATGATGATTTTTGTTGAAATAACTAAAACAAACGAAAATATCCCATAAATATACAATCTCAGCTTGATGTTAAAAAAGAAAGTCTCATTTTTTTCTCAAAATATGAAGAAGAAATACTTTTCTAAACATTTTAAAAATACGGATAATTTTCTAAGAAATGAAGAAATATAATTTATTCCTTTAAAAATTAGATGGGATACTACTCCTTAAAAAAGTAGTTTCTCATTTAACTTATTTGAGGTATATCAATTAAGTCACTACATGAATTTTTATTAAAAATAATCTAATTTACTTAAGTATATAAAGTTAGGTAAAACATTTACAATATGAAGAAATGTATTCTGAAAAATGTTTCTAAGGAGGTGAATTGGAGGGGAAACAGTTAGGGTCCCTTGTGTTTGTTTGTGGTGTGTCTTTTGGAATCAATAATAAACTAGTGTCATAATAAACATTAAATGCTACCTGGACCATTATTTTTTAAAGTATATATTTCAAAGTGTGGCATATTTACTGTTAGTGTAATGTGTAACAATCAATTAACACCTAAAGTGAAAGATATTTGAATGGGATTTATGGAAGACCTCTACAATATATGTAACACGTAGTGTGTACTCTGTCTTATGTTTTTTTTTTCTTAACATCTTGCTAGTTGTTTTTATTGAATCACTTTTCTTCTCTAAAAAAAAATTAAAAGAGTGGCCTCATAAGTTATAGTTTTAGTACATTGAACACATCAAATTCTTGATAAACATTCATTATTTCTTATTTTATTGAACAAGCTGAGCTGATAACATCTAACATATAAATCTTTATAGAATTATTATTTATAACATGTTAATCTATTAAATTTATATAATACATAGATTTCTAACCATTATATATTATTAATACTGTATAAAAATTTATTCTGTTAAAGAATAATATTAACTTGGATACACGTTGAAAGATGAAATTGTGTTAGAAGTTAATGGGTAATTAATTAATTATTTCTTAAATGATAATATTATTGACTAGAGTTAGGTTATAATGAGAAGTTAGGTGAAAATAAGAAGGATAAGAAACCTTCTCATCCGTTAGATCTGATGATCAATGGCCCAGATTTAATCCCTTAATTAAAACTCAAAAATAAATGGTCAGGTACACGGAGGGGCAATTTGGTCAAATTGCCCCTTTTTCTCTTTCCCCCCAATTATTAAAACCTTCATAACTTTTTCATACGATATTATTTTTTTATAAAAAATACACCATAAAAACAAGCGTTTTTTATCTTTAAAACCCATACCATATTGCTATATAAAAAATAAAATAAAAAAATTATGTCAACGACGTGAACATATGACACAACGACCTGAACATATGACACAATTGACCTGAACATATAACACAATGACACAATGACCTGAACATATGACACAATGACACAATGATCTGAACAATGTTCAGGTAATGTTCAGGTCATTGTGTCATTGTGTCACATGTTCAAGTCGTTCTGTTATTGTGTCATGTGTTCAGGTCGTTGTGTTATATGTTCAGCTCATTCACAATTTTTTTTTATATATATAGCAATATTGTATGGGTTTTAAAGATAAAAAAACGCTTGTTTTTATGGTGAAATTTTTATAAAAAAATAATATCGTATGTAAAAGTTATAAACGTTTTAATAATTGGGGGAAAGTGAAAAATATGCATGTTTCCAGATTTGCCCTCCTTGTTATCTTTCTTATTTTGCATAAACTTCTTACATGAACTTCTCTCTTATTACTATTTAACTTAAATAAAGATAAACTTGACAAAAAAATAAGATTATATTAATATTAACTAAAATTTATATGTTGTAAATCATATGTAAATTAATTATAAAAAATTAAGAGAAACTTGAGGTCCTTCATACTTAAAGCCAATCAAAGGTGCACCCACTTGTAATTAGGCTACGGGTCGTCCGAATTCTATGAATATTTTTTTCTATAGAATATGTATGGTATAATCTCAATTAACTTACAAGAAATTTTGATATCAATCCTTATGAAAATTTTAGACCGACACAAAGAAAATTTATTTTAGAATTTTAAAAGTTTTATAAATATAAAGCGAATAAGTATTCAAATTATTAAGTTCGTCACTTATTAATTCTTAACGATTATAAACAAAACCGAGTTGTTCAAATAATCAATAACTATAATAATAATAATTTAAGTCCATATTTATATATTAGTCCGGTTATTAAATTTATTAAACAAAACTTCGTTACTCAAATACTCAAGGATTATTTAGATTTTAGCTTAACAATTACTTTCATAAACAAACATATTTCATACGATTATTATTAGCGGCCATTCAAAAAAAGATATGCATAAACTAAAAAAAAAAATTCAACTTTCACCGTTTATGTTGTCTTGCCTTTAAAATAATCTATGTGCCCATCCCTTCTATCCCACTCGTCTCTTGCCAGAGCAAATTGAACAGACCACTAACCGAAATCCTTGTTGTTATCGGCACCACTCCTCTCTCAAATTAGATTCTAAAAGCCCCAAGTTTTTTGTGTTGGTATTTCTTCTTAAATTTTACATCATAAAAATAATTTGATTAATTGCTAAATCTTTTAAATGTTAGATTCTTAGTTATATGCAAGGTTAAAAAACTCGCTAGGCGCTCCCAGGTCGGTCGACTGGTGAGTTACGAGTACTCGGCCTAGGCGAGGGGGTCCTCGGCTTAGGCGAGAAGTACTCGGAGAGCACTCGAAAATGGTATATTATGAAGAATTTTTTTGTGATGTTCAAATGCTAATATTTATAACAAAAATATGTATATTAATAATTTAATATTGACATCACCATTAGTTGTTCAAACTTCAAATACTAAAGTATTTCAAAAATTGATATCACCCTTTACTAGTCTAGACATAAAAATAATAATCACCTAATCATCGTCTTCCATATTAGCTACATCTTGTTCATTAATGTTAACTCCATCTGATTTGTATTTAACATTATCATTCAATTCCTCTTCTTTGGATACGGAATTTTCTTCAAGTTCTCTCAATCTAGCACTTCTTCGGTTTTCTAAGGATTCATCATCACCCGCAGCTTCATTAACTGCTTTCAAAGGTACTTTAGGCTCCAATTCATCTTCTACAGTCCAATCTTGAGCCGAGGAGTGCCTAGGCTCCCGCCTAGACCGAGTTTCCCGAGTTACTCCAATGTTGGCCGCCTACGACTTGCTCAGCCGAGTTGCCTAAAGTCACCTCAGTAAGGGCTCGAGGAGCGCCTAGGCGACCGCCTAGCAGGGCCGAGTTTTACAACACTTGTTATATGCCGAAATATTAGATTGTTAGTTGAATATTTTATTACTTTAACTAGTCAGTTAATTATTTGATTTGAGTTTGAATTTGTTAATATGACTCAAATCGATCCGAATCAGACCGAAATAGATTAATATTTAGTGATACATAAACGACCATTAAATATTTTTAACCCCCATAAAAAATTCGTAGATTCGCCGTTGAAGCAATGCAAAACAACTCTTATGTAAAAGGTGTCCTTAAAGGGACCTTGATTCTTGAAGAAAATAGTTCGTCATTTCATAAATCGCAGAAACTCTTGAATTTTATGATTTGGCCTTTGGCTTAAAGTTTAAAAACTAAACTTAATGTTTCAAACTATAGTTAGGATCTAAACCGGCCATTATTTTTCTCTTGTTTGGAGTTTGTAATAATGTATACATATAATCATAATGATAGTTGAAGTGCATTGTTGGGCTATACTTTATGAGGCATGAACATTTAACTTGGGCTTGCATTATGTTGGGCTTAGTAGGGTTTTCGATTTGGGCTTGTTGGGCCGGTTCCTACTTGTGGGTTTACGATTGTAGCTAGGGCATGTGTAAGGGTAGTATATAAACCCAACTAGTTTATGGTTCTAGCAGTTTTGTGATTACGATTTCCAGCATTCTCCTTTGTATTCACGATCGCAAACTCATTTAATAGAAGATTGATCAAGTTTCATTCAAGATTTGATTGTGTTGCTTTGTTCTTCATCTCATATCAAGTCTATTTCATCATCTTCTTGTCGAATCACTCACAAACTAGGATTCCGCACTTGCTTGTGTTTACGATATCGTGAACGATTGTTATTTTGGGACCAACAATTGGTATCAGAGCTAAGAATCATATGATTCGAGGTTCCACGATATTAGATTCGAGTGTTTGGCTGAAAAATTTGGAAGCTTGTTGTTGTTCTTGGTGTTTACGACTATTTTTGGGTTGTTCTTGGAGATTACGATCGATGTTCTTCATCAAGTCTGGGTTTAGGAGTTCAAGATTGGATTTTTGAGTGTTTACGACCGCGTTTACAACTCTGTACGGTGTTTACGACTTCAAGATCCAAGCTTTAAGTGTTTACGATTGAGTTCACGATCGGTATTGGGTTTACGACGCTGTTTACGATCCGGAGCTGTTTACGAATTCGTTTACGATCCGGAGGAGATTACGATCGAGTTCACGATCCGGTGTGTTTACGACTAGGGTTTATGATCAGCAGCCTGTTTATATCGTAAACTGGTGTTTACGATCGGAAACTCATTTGGACTATTTTTTAAGTTTTCCTAAGCTTTAGTCATGGATTTTGAACCTAGCATGTATCAGAAATTGGACTTGAGATTGGATCAACTACCCGTCCTCCTAGACTCACATCTGCTGATAACTTCCTTGAATGGAAATACAGATTCCAGAACCATTTGAAAAGTGTTGATCTGAGACTTTGGAGGCCAGTTGTCAATGGACCATTCATACCTACTCACACTGAGGCAGGAAAGGTTGGAGTGGTGAAAACTGAAGCAGAATACTCGGATGATGATTGGGAAAAATGTAACAGGGATGAGAGAGCATATGCTATCATGAAAATGGCATTGACTCTAGAGATTGCACAAGGGTTTAAGAAGTACAAGACTGCAAAGAAGCTCTGGGATGCTCTGGTGGTTGCATATGAAGGAAATCCCGATATCAAGGCAAGCCGTAAACAGATGCTGAAGCAGAAGTTCAACTTGTTCAATCACATTCAAGGAGAGTCCTTTGAAGCGTAAGTTCAAAGATTTGTGTCCTTAATTACTGAGATGTCAAGCTACGACGTTGAACCCGGACTGGAGGATAAAAATCTGAAACTCTTGAATAGTTTACCTAAGTCCTGGAATACCAACATGTCAATAATCAAAGACAACAACAAGCTGGATGAGTTAACTGTTGATGAGCTAATTAACAAACTGAAGTCAAAGATGATTGATGATAAACAGAGAGAGCTGAATCATCTAAGTTCACTTAGCATGGCGGGAAAACTGAATCAGGCGCTACTATCTAAAGAAGTAGGTCCAAAACAGGCAGGAAGTTCATCTGCAAATGTCTCAAGTTCAAACACAAAGTCAACTGCTTTTATGGCTCGATCTCAAGCAAATTCTAGTGGAGCGGTCAACCCTGATGAGGCAAATGCCACAAATGATCCCAACTTTGCACTTGGAATGGGATTCATGAACAATTATCATGCCCTTATGGCTGGAAATTTGGTTCCTGCTGAGATGTTGTCAGGTGAGCTGAACCAGATTAATCCTGAAGACGTGGAAATGCTTGATGTTTCCTCGCAAATGGCAATGGCAGTTTTCCGCGCCAAGAAGTTTATGGCAACAACTGGAAGGAATGTCTGGAAGGATCAGGATAAGATAAGAATGGGTTTTGATAAGAGCAAGCTCCGATGCTTCATCTGTAATGAGTACGGGCACTTTGCAAGGGAATGCACCAAGCCAAAGAGGGAGAAACCAGAAGAGAAGAAAGCTGGAGATGGTAAGGGAAAGGCAGAGACAAAGGCTTTGGTTGTGCAGGATTGTGAGGAGTATCAATGGGCTTCACAGGTAAAGGAACTCAGTCTAACTGGTACTATGATTGCTAAGATGGAGAATGATGATGAAGAGGAGCATGCATTTGTGGTCACTGAAGAGAAGCCGGGAGACGAGGAGGAGAACCTTGTTGAAGACAAGGAGGCATTTGCAGCCGAAGTCGACAACACAAAGGTATGTACTAATCCCACTTGTGCTCGTTTAATTCCTGGCCTTAGACAACTTTGGAAAAATAGTGAGATAGAATTATTTGATATGCAATGTTCTAGAAGTTCATTTAAGGGTAGATGGGAAAAGAGTGAGGAGAAAG
>JBCNJP010000017.1:85212391-85235675 GCA_039602395.1 Deinandra increscens subsp. villosa | reverse complement strand
AGCAAGAAAGGTGTGGTGAAGAATGGCAGCTTGACGTTCTCAGATGTGCATTATGTGGAAGAGTTGTCACATAGTCTGCTCAGTGTTTCGCAGATTTGTGATCGAGAATATTCTGTGTTGTTCAATAGTAAGGAATGCATTATTCTCAAACCTGGAGTCAAGATTCCTGAGGAGTGTATCTTGATGCGTACACCAAGGCGAGGAAATTCTTATATTCTCAACATGGGTAATACTCTGCCATCTGATGTGGACTGTCTTATTTCAAAGCAAAATGAAAATCTGGCATCGTCGTCTGGGACATGCCAACATAAAGAATCTGACCAAGCTGGCAAAGGGAGAGCATGTTAGAAACCTCCCCATCAAGGATTTCACATCAATTGAGAAATGTGTTGCATGTGCTAAGGGGAAGCAGCACAAGTTGCCACATCGTTCTAAAATGACAAACTCTATTTCGTCTGCATTGCAACTACTACATATGGATCTCCTTGGCCCAATGCAAGTATTAAGTATCAGCAATTCTCATATTGCCTGGTGATAGTGGATGACTTCTCTCGATTTACTTGGGTGTTCTTTTTATCAAACAAGTATGAAACTCCAGCACTGGTGAAACAGTTTGTTACTCTCATAGAGAATTAGATGAGCAAGAAAGTGAAGGCAATAAGATTAGACAACGGATCAGAGTTTAAGAATGCTGAATTGAATATGTTCTGTGGAGAGAAAGGTATAGAAAGGCAATACAGTGACCGTACACACCTCAACAGAATGGTGTTGCTGAAAGAAGAAACAGAACACTCATTGAAGCTGCAAGAACTATGCTGTGTGAAGCAAGATTGCCAATTTTCTTTTAGGCTGAAGCAGTCAACACTGCTTGTTATGTGCAAAATCGGGTACTTTTGAACAAGCGGCATGAGAAGACGCCTTATGAGATTATTTATGGAGAAAAACCAAGGGTGGGGTACTTCAAGACTTTCGGGTGTCCTTGCACAGTTCTAATTCAGTCTGATGTGGGGAAATTCGAAGCAAAGGCTGATGAATGCTACTTTGTAGGGTATTCTGCAAATAGTGCTTATCGAGTCTACAACAAAACCACCAAAGTGATAATTGAGGCATTCAATGTTGACTGGTTGGAAGACAATCCGACTGATGCCGGAACTGGGCCAGACTGGATCTTTGATTATGGGTCATTGTTTGAAGGTTTCAACTTCTCAAATAGGTTTCCTAGTCTGGGAGAAGAAGAAGACATCATTGCTCCAGCTCCTGAAATAAGGCCATCTGTGGAAAATGTTAGTGACAGTGTATCAGCAGCAACTCCTAAGGATGATAATGTGGATGTTCCAGAATCTTTAGGAACTCATGATGATCAGACGGAGTCATGAAATCCAAGGTATGAATGATAATGTTAATGATACTAACCCGCATGTTTCTGTTTCAGTACCAGATATACAAGCCACAAGAATCAACAGAGATCATCCTCTCAGCAATGTGGTCGGACCAGTGTCAGCAGGTGTCACTACTAGAAGCCGCGTGGGTGACATCAACTTCTGCATGTACTCATGCTTTATCTCTCAGATAGAGCCTCCAAATGTGATGGTAGCTCTTAAAGATCCAAGTTAGATGGAGGCTATGCACGGTGAATTAAATCAATTTTCAAAATTGGGAGTGAGGCATCTAGTGAAAAGGCATGATAATAAGAAAGTTATACCCACAAGGTGGTTGTATAAGAACAAGAAAGATGATACGGGTGTTATTGTGAGAAACAAATCCAGGTTGATTGTTCAAGGTCACAGCAGGTTTACGGGATTGATTACGATGACGTGTACGCACCAGTGGCCAGGTTGGAAGCTATTCGAATATTCCTTGCTGTAGCAACATATCTCAACTTCACAGTGCATCAGATGGATGTGAAGACAGCTTTCCTCTACGCTGAAATGAATGAAGAGGTTTATGTGGCTCAACCACCAGGGTTCGTGGATGAAGAGCATCCAGATCATGTGTATCTTCTGGATAAAGCTTTATATGGTTTACATCAAGCTCCCCGCACGTGGTATGAGACTTTGTCAAAACATTTGGTGGGAAATGGTTATACAAGGGGAGTGGTTGATCAAACTCTGTTCAGAATGAAGGTCAAAGATGATATTATTATGGTGCAAGTATATGTAGATGATATCATCTACGGGTCAACAAATGAAGAATTATGCACCGAATTTGAGGATATCATGAGAAAGAAGTTTGAGATGAGTGATCAAGGGGAGATGAACTTTTTCCTGGCATTACAAGTGAAACAAGATGAATCTGGGATTCTCATTCATCAAGCAAAATACGTAAATGAGATTCTGGAAAAGTACAAGATGCAGGACTCCAAGCCCATCTCCACTCCCATGTCATTCAGACCTCTACTGACAGCAGATGCAGATGGAGAATCAGTGAGTGAATTCGTGTATCGTTCGATGATCGGATCACTCATGTATTTGACAGCAAGCAGGCCCGATATCATGCATGCAATGTGTGTGTGTGCACGTTACCAGGCTAATCCTAAACTATCTCATTTAGCTACTGTTAAATGTACTTTTAGGTATCTGAAGGGCAGGCCTCGGCTTGGACTTTGGCAAGCAGGCCCGATATCATGCATGCAATGTGTGTGTGTGTGCACGTTACCAGGCTAATCCTAAACTCTCTCATTTAGCTACTGTTAAACGTATTTTTAGGTATCTGAAGGGCAGGCCTCGGCTTGGACTTTGGTATCCTAAGAATAGTGATTTTCAATTGTTTGCATTTACTGACAGTGATTATGGAGGTAGTGATCTTGTCAGGAAATCTACAACAGGTGGGTGTCAGTATTTGGGAGACAGACTCATCTCATGGCAGAGCAAGAAGCAGCATACCGTTTCCAAGTCAAGTGCCGAAGCTGAATATGTGGCAGCATCAGCTGGATGCTCGCAGGTAGTATGGATTCAGAATCAGCTCACTGACTACGGTATGGAATTTCTTAATACTCTATTTTTTTGTGATAATGCTGCTGCTCTGCAAATTATCAAGAATCTTGTTCAACATTCCAAAACAAAGCACATAGATATCAAGGTACATTTCATTCGTGATTGCTATGATAGGAAGTTGATTCAGCTTGAAAAGGTAAACTCCGAGCAAAATGTTTCTGACCTTTTCACAAAACCCCTTCCTCGTCCAAATTTTGAAATGTGTGTTGAAGGCCTAAGGATGATTGCCTTCGAGGAATGATCTGATCAAAACTCTTTGTACATAGTTTTGTTTTATTTTTTGCTTTGGTATTAATTGGGTTTATATTAAAAAAAATATATATGTGTTTTTGTTTCAAAAGCCTCATAAAAACAGGGGAAGAGTTGGTAGGAAGTGATATAAATGTCCAAGACAATCGGAGACTGACACACGTAAAGCTGAAGTGAAAGATTGCTCAAAGATGATATGTCGGTAAGCTCAACCCAAAACTATGATCATCAATGTAAGTGCAGTAAACTTAATGTCTATATATGTTTAGTTTCCCGTCCTAGTTTACATGGTTTAAAAGACTGAGTCCCAGCAAAAATGGGTTGAGATTGGTATCTACCTAGTATTCACTCTCTCACACGCCTTGTTCTGCTGTTATGACAACACCACAGAAAAGAAAAATGAAAACAAAAAGAAAAATGAAAACAAAAAGAAAAATGAAAAGAAAAAGAAAAATAATAAAATAATTATTTAGTTGGTCTTCTTTGCTTGCTTATGCGGCCGACCTGATCACCAACTGATGATTAACGAAATAAGTGGTAGTCATAACGGTGTTGCATGGTTCCTCAAGTTGGGGGTTTATGAATCCTCAATAAACTCTGAGGTTAGGTAGGTTTTGCTATGAACAATTGGGTGTGGGGACGGTTAAACATGACGGTAACATTATACCATAATTAAGCACTTCAAAATAACTTGATGTGAGTTTGTGTGGTCAAAAATTCTGGCAATTGTCTAGAACGTCGAGTAATAGAAGCTGAAAAGGGTTCCTCAGTCAAAGATAAGTCTGGTTTGATCCATGAAAAACATCAGCTTCAAGGCAAGTATGTTTTTGTCTCGGTAAAAGGTTAGATTTGTTTTATGTTTTTATCATTTTTTTAAGTTTCTGACTGTTTAAAATTTTATTTTTTATTATTAAGATCAGGTTCTCGGGGTATGAGTCTGAGGGGAAGTTTTGTAATTCTCAAAATTTTCAAAATTAACAATTTTTTAAGTGATTTATCATTTAAGTGAGGTTTGGGCGCATTTGAAATGTTTTAAAAACTTGAGGGGGGCTTTATGAAACTTTTCTTTAACAAAGACCTCAACCCCCATTTACGATCCACTCATCCCTCACAGTTTACGATCCCGACCTCCTTTTCTCTCTGCGTTTACGACTCCGCCGTCCGAAACCCTAACCGCCGCCTCACTTGCCGGAAAATCACATTCCGACTACCTCCGACCATCTCATGTGAAAATCGAGTACACCATCGAGTTTATCTTCACATTCCGACCACGAAACTCACTTAAAATCGTCAAATCGTCACTGATTTCTCCCGGTTGCTCCTCTTCTCTTTCTTCGAGTTTGCTTCGTTTTCTCAAGATTAGGAATCGAATCTGTGTTTGTGGTAGTTAAAAGGTAGTACTTGATATTTCATTTACATCTTTGTGTATGTTTTGATGTGTTTGTGAAGAGTTACAGGTTCATCCATGGCGGATTTGGGGGTTTACGATCGTCGTGATGAAGAAGATGACGATGGCAGACGAAATGATTGATGAGGAAATTCACTTCGAAAAGGATCACTGTATACCTGCGTAGCTAGATGACCCTCTAGAGAGACACATGCAGCTGTTCTACTCTTTAGTTGCAGGATTGAGCGTATGCAAGATCAATCATGCTCTCAGGATAAGCGTGCTGATAGATGAATAACTTGTGAGAGAATTCTGGGGAACTGCAAGGGCAAGAGCTGATAAAACAAGGATCACTGCAAATGTTCAAAGCCGTCAGATTGAGATTCTTGAAGAAGATATACACAGTGTGCTGAATATCAATGATAGTGCAGAAGACACCATGGAATATTCTAAGACTGATGTGTTAGAAGGTGCACGTCTTTTGGGATATGAAGGAAAATTCCCACCAATTTTCAAGAAGCTGCTGCCACACTACTGGAGGTGTTTGGAACATTACTTACATAAATCATTCTTGGGAAAGAGAACAAGCTTTGATCAACTAAACAAAGTGCATGGCACAACTTTTGTTGCATTGGCTTTGGATTGGAATTTCAACTTCTCAAAGATGATGCTTTTAGACTGGGTGGGTAATGCTGATTTAAGTGCCAGAGAGCAATTTCTCATGACTCCAAGGTTTGTGCACATGGTGGTATTGAAGAAGTATCCAATGATACAAGAGAGGATTGAGAAACTGGATATAAAGTTCATGGATGATAGTGTGTTTGGTCTACAGACTCAAGACTGGAAGGGAAAGAGTACATTTCAAGGAAGGCTTGAGTGGTCTAAAAGAGGTGCCTTCCCTGAGGTTGCAAGAGAACAAGAACAAGAAGAAGATTCTGAACCTGAAGTACCTCCAGTCAATGTATCTGTCGCTGAAGATCATGATGTGTCCGCAACTGTTCCTGTGAATGTTCAAGAAGAACCTGAGAATATACCTTCGGATGAAGAAAATGTGATGGATGAAATTTTCCCGGAAAATGAGAATCTAACAAACGATATTTATGGGGATTTAGGGCCAATCAATCACAAGAGAAGAAGGAATGACTTGAACTCTTCTTCAAGCAGTGATTCAATTCCAAAAGAGTTGGATGCTGATTTTGTTGTTGATGATGTGCTTATAGAACCCATTCCAGTACGTGAACCTTCGCCGAGAAAGAAATCTGATCCAAGAACTATCAGATTCAAGTTTTAGAAGACAAGCTCAAGCCTGATGGTGTTTGAACATACGGGTGCAAATGTGCAGAATGACGACGTGCCTGAACCTGCAAATGTGGAGAGTACACTTCAGGTAGATGATCAGGTTGATGTACAAAAACTAACTTCGATGCAAACTGAAAGTCCTATTCTGAATGAACAAAGCCCAGTTCATGAGGAAAGGCAATTCCTTGAAGTTGAAAGCACATTTGCGGAGCCCAGCCCCGTAAGGATCAACTTTTCAACTGACTCAAGCCAGCCCCCAGTTATTCCAAGCTTCCGTCCATATCCAACACTTATTGGGGAAAGTGCTCAAACTGGTGATCTGCCTTTGGACCTTCGGATAAGTGCTGATCCTCAAATTAACTTCCTTTTGTCACAAAACAGGAGGAGAGAGGGAGAGATTAAAGAACTGAAGGAAGAAAACAAGAGGTTGAAGGAGAAGGAGAGCAAAAATGAAGCCAGTATTGGATTCCTATATGTAGGATATCTTGTACTGAGAAAGAAGTTGGAAGATTTGAAGGGAGCTGATAGTTCAAATGCACAAAGTTCTTCTCAAGGTGCTCAAACAGCTGATGTAGTGCATGAAGATGAAGGTGATGACACCATTGAGATGTCTGACTATGTTCGAGGAGGAAGATCCATTTCAAAAGCACCAGAAAGTCATGAGAATTGGTTCAAGGATTTCTTCCAGGGACCTCCCCCTATGTTGTATTCAATTGATGTAGGAGAAAATGAAATTGACAAAAGGGGGAGTCGTGAACCTATTTTGTGCTGGCACTACGATGCCGAGAAGAAGTTGTTTGCTGTGATCAGAGATGGCTATAGTCCAGTGGAGTACTACAGAACTCGAGGTCAATTTCACTCCTGGACTGAGACAGAGATGAGAAATTTGTTGAGAGCTCCATTTATTAACAGATGGATGAATACACATGGAGACCTCGTTCGTAACAATCTGATGAGTCATCTTGAAGAAAACTTTGCTAACTTTGATCTCAAGCAAACAAGATGGGTTCAGACTGGAACTGACCCTGTTACAAATGAGCCTGTAAGAGAAGTGAGATGACCACCCACCAAAAGAACTCGAGTGATCAACATGTGGACAAGATTGAAGATGGTACGCTTGTGAAGGATTTTGATAATTGTTTTTATGATCCAACAACTCATGAGGTGGTGATGGTCTGCAAGAAGATGCGAGAATTTCGCTTCTATGATCCGGTTGATTTGCTGAGGTTTGGAGAGCGCGATATCAAACTCATAGCCACCCAACCTATCCTAGGTGATGAGCTTGACTTTGAGAATGCTATAAGGGTGGGAATCTTTCATGGTATAGCAAATCGGATTGTAGAGCATGAATGGTGGTGTAGGAAGGAGTCTCACACCTTCCGATTTGATTTGCTTCTTCCGTAGACTGTCTAATGGTTCATGCCTAGGGGAAGATTGTTGGGCTATACTTTATGAGGCATGAACATTAGACTTGGGCTTGCATTATGTTGGGCTTAGTAGGGTTTCGAATTTGGGCTTGTTGGGCCGGTTCCTACTTGTGGGTTTACGATTGTAGCTAGGGCATGTGTAAGGGTAGTATATAAACCCAACTAGTTTATGATTCTAGCAGTTTTGTGATTACGATTTCCAGCATTCTCCTTTGTATTCACGATCGCAAACTCATTTAACTCATTTAATAGAAGATTGATCAAGTTCATTCAATATTTGATTGTGTTGCTTTGTTCTTCATCTCATATCAAGTCTATTTCATCATCTTCTTGTCGAATCACTCACAAACAAGGATTCCGCACTTGCTTGTGTTTATGATATCGTGAATGATTGTTATTTTAGGACCAACAAGCATAAAGATCAATTATATCCTCCTGGCCTTCTGCGGGTCGGACAAAGTCAACGGTTTACCCACTGAGATCTCCAAGGATCGACCCAAAACCCACAGAAAACCTGTAACATTTGCATTTTAGCCGGTTGTGAACTCCGACCCATTTTGAAATTTATCGTTTTAACGATATTCGTTTTAATAAGTACCGGAAGATTTTTGGGGTATTATACCTCCAAATAATGTTTTAAAATGAATCATAATCATTTTCAAAGCAAAATATTTAACTAAAAAGCTTTTGGAACCAATTGGGTTCCTCGAAACTAAAATAAAGTAATTTGTGATTTTTACACGATTTCGGTACGTGATTGGTCGTTTACCAAGAAATCTCGTATTCGGGCTTAATGCTTAAGTTAGTTTAATTGATGTGTCTCATGTTCCTAAATATCATCTCGAGTCATTCCGTTCAAGTTGAGTCTCTGAACGTTGGTGATTAATCAAAAAGTAATACATACGTTATTTTGCCTGAAAATGTGTCACGTGAATTTAGTTATTTGATAAAAAACAATATACGACATGTTTATATTTAATTTTATTGGCTTGAATATTTTTTATATGATGGGAAATGAAAAATGGTGAAAACCTAAAAAAATGGTAGTCGAAAACGACGAATAACGAAGAAGCTGAAGCAAAAACGGTAAAATTGGCCAAGGGTTGCTACACTGGGCGGTTCGTGGACTGTGAACTTGCCCAGTGAACCCCTTTATGGTCCACGAATTTTGTCTGGCGGGCAAAAACCCTAAGTTTTTTTCTATTTAAGCAACTTAACTTCATTAAATCCCCATTTCTCCACCCTAAAAACTTCTACAGCCGTTTTTGGACCAAAATCATCATCTACTTGTTGAAAATAGGGTGTCCTGACCCAATAAATTAACGAACCCGATCGACATTGACCCGTAAGAGTTACACCCGGGTCAACGGACTATAAAACTAATTAATTGTTAATTAGTATTAAAACGAACTATGTGGTAAATTAAATAAATACTTGGTTATGTATTTAATTAAAACGACAAAATTAATTCGGCTAAAAACACTCGTAAAATAAATAGACGGACTAATCAGTTGTTACCAGATTAACAGCCTGATTGGCATGGTGGATCAATGGAAATCGTGACCGGGCCCAGTCCGTCAGAGCCCCGGTCCGCGATCTTTTTTATAAAATAGGGAGAGGGAGGTGAATTGTACAACAAGTTAAAAACCCTAATTCTCCACCTCTCTCTATCTCTCTCTGCGCTGATTCCTAGCCGGCTCCCCTAGCCGCCGCCCTACTCCTATCGGCGCCACCACCGCCACCGTGATCCCTCGCGTTTCTGATGGATCCTCGTCTTGCCAGTGTATGTGCTCGTCTCGAGAAAGAAGCTGTTGCAGCCCGAGCTGAAGCCGCTGCCCGAGCCGAAGCCGCAGCCGTGGCCCAAGCCGCCGCCGCCACCTATGGCGCCCGCCGCCGTCGATGATCTGTCTCGCAGGTTCGAGTCAGAAGTCTCAGTTCGTCCTAGCGCGAGCCCGTTGAATCCGGGTGTCTCGAGCTGTTGCTCGGATCCCGCCAAGGTATATCTAACTCGTTTAGATATTTGTTTTATTTATTTATTTTAAATAAATGTTTTCTGTGTTTGTCGCGTACGGTGATTGATCCTGTTGCAGTAATATTCACGTGTTTTATTTAAATCGTTTCCGCTGCCAAATTAAATATAGTATTAATTTATATTTAATCGGTTTTAATCGAAAAAAATAAAAATCGGTAACCCGGATATCCACTGTAAATCCCAACAGTGGTATCAGAGCCATTATCACCGTGCAGAAACCAGAACCGGTATTTTTCGTAACCGGTAGTTCGTAATTTCGATTAAAATCCAAGTTGCGAATTAGAATTAATTTACTAAATAATTTTAATTCTATATAAATTTTATTATTGTGTGTTACGCCGACCCCTATTTTAAAATTGCATAATTGTTTATGTCGTGGCGTGTTTGTTTTTCTCTGGTTGGCCCAAGTGTTTTGGCCCTTTCATGTATTTCGAATTTTTGGTTTATTGGACCCGTTTTAGGTTTCAAAGTTGTACAAAATCTAGAGCTAGGTTACTATTTTGTAATTGTAAATTTTGTAAAAACCAAGACTCGAAGACTAGACACACGCCGAAGGGATGTCGAAGCAAGTGGGAGCTGAATCAGATCCAAGAATGCACAGAGTTGCCTCATTGGTTGTTCACCGTTTATTGTATTTAATTTTAATTAATTATGTCCCTCATGATCTCGCTTGTATGGCTCGAGCGAGATCAAGACCTAATGCCGTTAAACACACAATAAGCCATTCGCGACAACTTAGTAATTTTAATTAGGTTAAATTAATTTACTAGTCCCGAGTGGTGATAGGGTTTATCGTTCGTGTCTGACGCGCCACGGATGTGTATTGCTAAAGTGGGCACGGATGAGGCTAAACGTATCGCAAAATACAATTGTATGTATATAACGGCCTCATACTAAGAGTTGTGACTTGAGTCTCACAATTGGCAACCGTTGTCAGTTTGTTAACACGGCTTTGCTCCTAAGGCTCATTTGGCGGTCTCAAGTAATGTCGCCTAAACGAATTCTTGATTTCTCAAAAAAATATACTTTACCAACTTATTTTAAAAGAAATATAAAACATAAAAAATATCAATTAAATCTACTTTGCTTATTTCAGAAGGCTAATGAAAACTCACCACCATTAAGTTCAATGGTACAACTCGACCCCTTCACTGAGACTGGCTTTCTCGCATGGCAGACTACCCTGAGGAACCTTTTAAGGCTCTTCGGGAAACTCTATGTCATTGATCGACCTATCGCGAGTATTCCATCTTACTTGTTAAATGAGAACTCGCGACCTGAGCTCTAAAAGCACACTGACCATGATAAGGACGTCACTGACCTGATGTTATCTAGCATGACTCAGGATTATCGGTACAATTTCATGGGGATGTCTGCCTATGACATCATGCGTGAACTCAAGGATTTATTTGAGTTAGGTCAGAGGACTGAGCGAGCCAATGCACTTTCACAATTCGTGAACTGCTCCATGGCTAGCAACTCCTCGGCATACGATCATGTCATGCTGATGAAAGCGTATCGCGATAGGCTGATCGACCTTGGCTACTCCATCTCTAACGGGATGGATCTTGATGTAGTGCTCAGATCTTTGCCTGAACATTATCGTATTCTTGCGATTAATTGTTCGGCTCAGTCGATCGAGGAGGTTATTCCGTTGATACCCAACGTAAAGATCAGGACCACGACGTACGTGCTCAGAGTTGCTAATACAAAGATCTCCACACAGGTGAACGGGCCCAAGGATTGTTAGGCATTATTCACACCGACGTGTGTGGACCCTTTCGAACCAAAACGAGAAATCGTGAACGGTACTTCGTGACTTTCATCGATGACTACAGCAGATATGCCTATGTCTATCTGATGAAACACAAGCATGAAACTTTTGAAAAGTTCAAGGAGTTTCAAAACGAAGTACAAAATCAGCTGAATCGAACTATTAAAATACTTCGATCTGATAGAGGTGGTGAATACCTAAGCGTTAAATTCCTGAATCATCTGAAGGAATGTGGAATTGTTTCACAACCTACTCCTCCTGGCACACCCCAGTTAAATGGCATAAGTGAAAGGAGGAATCAAACTCTACTTAACATGGTTCGATCGATGATGTGTAGGACCACTTTGCCACATTCCTTTTGGGGATACGCCATCTTGACCACTGCTCGCCTAATAAATCTGGCACCGACCAATAAAGTAGAGAAGACCCCGTATGAGATATGGCATGGTTCTCTTCCTAAACTATCATACCTTAGGGTATAGGGATGTGATGCTTATGTTACCAGTGAATCTGATAACAAGCTTGATCCCCGAGGCGAAAGGGTAACTTTTATTGGATACTACAGTAATACCGGTTATTACTTTTACCATCCTGATGCAAACACAATTTCCATCAAAAGGAAAGGTAAATTCCTTGAGAAAGAGTTGAGCAACTCCAAGAAAGGAGTCGTTCCCATGACTAAGGGAACAATCTTGAACAAATCTCAAGCACCTAAAATGGAGCAAGAGATAAGCCAAATGGCATCGATCCCATTTGCCTCTGCTATTGGATCTATAATGTATGCCATGCTCTACACACGACCGGATGTCTCGTATGCACTGAGCGTGACTACTCAATACCAGCAGACGCAAGAACTAGCTCACTGGACGGCTGTAAAGAACATATTGAAATACTTGAGAAACACCACATATATGCTTCTCGTATATGGAGGTGTTGTTGAAGAGCTCACTCTAAGGTGTTACACTGATGCTAGTTTTCAGACTGACCGAGATGATTCTCGCTCGCAGCCAGGATTCGTATTCACTCTTAACGGAGGGGTTGTTTCCTGGAGAAGTTCCAAACAGCATGTAATAGCAGATTCTACTACTGAATTCGAATACATAGCCGCCTCAAAAGCTACTAAGGAAGCTGTGTGGATGAAGAAGTTCATATCAGATCTCGATGCCGTGCCAAGCATTAGAAAGCCAATCGACATGCTGTGCGATAACACATGCGCTATAGCTCAAGCCAAAGAGCAAAGGTCTCATAAGAAGACCAAGCACATACTGAGGAAGTTCCACTACATAAGAGAAGTAGTCGACAGAAATGAAATTAAAATAAGAAAAGTACACACAAATGAAAACTTAGTTGATCCTTTCACTAAGCCTATGACTCGGGAGACTCTTGTACGCCACAGAGAAGCGATAGGGCTTAGATTAGCTAAAGACATATTTTGATATAGTATTTGGATGTATAATCACCAGCAGTTATCTATCTTATTCTTATTCCATCTGTTTTATGCAATAATGAATTACATAACTGTGTTCAGTATTAATACGTTTAATCCTTGGACAATAAGTTCTTGTCCTAAATTTCCATAGTCGATTAGTTTAGTGGGAGCTATACTAAAGTAAGACTATTGTGACTACTTGAACCTTAAAGACGTTTAACGTTCAAACTCACGGACCTCATTGGTGAATGACATTGGACGTAACTCGCATCATGCAATGCAAACATGGAAGTCTTACTTGCTTGATAAATGCATGCCCTAATGTTTCCTTAGACCTGAGACGCATATTCGAACTCCCTTCTACTAAAGAACATTCTTTGATTGTAACCTAACGTTGTCGCGTAACTGCCAACCAAAACGGTTACTTTTGGGAATGGCTTTGAGGTTTAGTGGGAGCTATATGCCTCAACAAGGAATTTTGTACACTTGCTTCGGAAACTGTTAGACATAAAGGCGCCCTCGCTGGTTCCAAGTGATAAGTGTGAGGCCTCACCGAAACTTACTATATGTTTGTTGGATCACTTCGAATTATATCGAGAATGAGAATCGATGAATCATATATGAGAGTCCATGTCTCATAATTCATCAATGTCTTATACGGAAAGGAACATATGACAATGAATGCACAAGTCATAAGTCTGCTTGATCGTCAATCAGATATACTTTGGTTGGCGACTTAAAGTGTCAATATTGGTTGGTGTAGCCATGCATAGCTAGAGTGCCTCTGACTGCGCTCGTTAAACTATCGCGTTCAGTCCAAGTGGGAGACTATTGGAAATAGGGTGTCCTGACCCGAAAAATTAACGAACCTGACCGACATTGACCCATAAGAGTTACACCCGGGTCAACGGACTATAAAACTAGTTAATTGTTAATTAGTATTTAAACGAACTATGTGGTAAATTAAATAAATACTTGGTTATTTATTTAATTAAAACGGCAAAATTAATTCAGCTAAAAAATGCTCGTAAAATAAATAGACGGACTGATCAGTTGTTACCAGATTAACAGACTGATCAGCATGGTGGATTAATGGAAATCGCGACCAAGCCCAGTCCGTGAAAGCCTCGGTCCGCGATTTTTTTTTATAAAATAGGGAGAGGGAGGTGAATTGTACAACAAGTCAAAAACCCTAATTCTCCACCTCTCACTCTCCCTGTGCCGATTCCCAGCGGGCTTCCCTAGCCGCCGCCCTCCTCCGATCGGCGCCACCACCGCCACTGTGATCCCTCGTGTTTCTGATGGATCCCCGTCTTGCCAGTGTATGTGCTCGTCTCGAGAAAGAAGCCGTTGCAACCCGAGCCGAAGCCGCAGCCGCGGTCCAAGCCGCCGTCGTCGCCTCCTCCACCGCACCGCAGGTCGATCGCCGGCGCAACCGAGGCCACCGCGCCCCGTCCTCTCTTCGTGGCCTGCGCCGCTCTACCCGCCGACCACGACCACCGCGTCACCGCCTGTCACCGGTGACGAGATTTTCGTAGCGACTGTTCCAGTGGCGATCCCGGTGTAGAAAGATTTGTCACAACCGCCCGTGGTAACCCTACCACCGCCGCCATCACTGCCGCCGCCGCCACCTATGGCCACCGCCGCCGTCGATGATCTGTTTCGCAGGTTCGAGTCAGAAGTCTCAATTCGTCCTAGCGCGAGCCCGTTGAATCCGGGTATCTCGAGCGGTTGCTCAGATCTCGCCAAGGTATATCTAACTCGTTTAGATATTTATTTTATTTATTTATAAATAAATGTTTTATGTGTTTGTTGTGTACCGTGATTGATCCTGTTGCAGTAATATTCGCGTGTTTTATTTAAATCGTTTCCACTGCCAAATTAATATAGTATTAATTTATATTAAATCGGTTTTAATCGAAAAAAATTAAAATCGGTAACCCAGATATCCACTGTAAATCCCAACACTACCATAGATCTATGTAGATATTGCATGTATTAAATAAATATAAATTTTTGATAATGGTATGTATAGGAAGGCCATAGATCTATGTAGATATTGCATGTATTAAAGTAAAGCATGAGTTTTTTATAATGATAATGCGGTAAAGTTTTAAACTTGATTAGTTCTTTGCATGCAATATACTTAAAGCTAGTTTTGATATAAAAGTTAATATATATGTATATGATGGTGAATATCTTGTATGATCTATGTTATGCATGATGTGGTATATGATGTGCATATAGGACTTGGGTGTTAGTATATGATAATCGTGATCAATGATTTGATCTAGGTTCTTGTATGAAATATATATAAATATATATAAATATATATATAAATATATATATATATATATATATATATATTTATATATATATTTAGGGTAGCCATAAATTTAATATTCATGTAAACAATTATAATTTGTCGCATGATTGTATGTTACAATAAGCCTTTGTGCATGTGTTCCCAACGTTTGTCATGTAATAAGAGAGTGATTATTGCATGAATCTTGACAAATAGAGTTTGAGAGCAAAAATCCTTGTCAAATGTATGATGCACATGATAATATGAGAAGAGAAAAGATGACACAAGAAGTGTATGATGCACAAGAAGTCAATGATGCACATATGATGCACATGATAATATGAGAAGAAAATAAATCCTTCTCAAATAGAGTTTCAGAGCAGTTGATTGATTCAGAAAAAGCATTGGGTGAAGCAAAGAAGAAGATATCAGATTTAGATGTTGAGATTTTAGATCTTAATCGGCAATTGCATAATTTGAAGAATTCAAATTCTTTTGCAAGTTATTTGTGTCAAGATGAGAATCTCAAGAAAGTTTTTGGAGGAGAAGAGTACAATTTTATTCCCCATCCAGTCATTCAAACTGATCCTCTTGCTGATGTTAAAACTTCTGATGCATTGCAAGATTATTCTGAATTTACTGCTAAGAGATCTGACAAGAAGAAATCAAAGTCATCTAACAAGAAAATGGAAAATAAGATGAATGGTAATCATACATCTGTCAAATTTGTGTATGGTGGAAATGTATTAGATGATGAAGCAATTTCTGTTGGAAAAATGGTCAGGAAAGATGAAAAGAGGTTATCTGAAGAAAAAGTTGCTGCTGAGTTGGTTGAAGCTAACAACTTAAAGGGTATTAAAGCTACATTTACTCAAGTTGCTCATGTTGGTACTTCTAGTTCTCAAGTCGAATTGTCAAAGCTAACAGGTTACAAACGTTCAGGTTTGGGTAGTGGGAATCAAAAATTTGAAAAGAAAGACAAGAAGAATATGACAAAGAAAGTTAGAAAAGAAAAGAAGGATACCAGTCTTGATCAAATTTATCACTTAGTTCAGGTTCTAGTGTCTATAATGGGGAAAGGATTCGGGGATAAACAACCGAAGAAGAATTCTTCTGAAAGTTCTTCTAGAGTTGGTCAACAAGTCAAAGAATTTTCTTCATCTGGATCAAACACTACTCCTCGAAATCCTACTTCAAAATGGGTGCATGCTAACCAATTTCAAGTTTTTGATGATTTTTATGATAATTTTAATTCTGATAATGTGTGTCATGCATTTTAGGACAAAAAGAAACCAAAGAGATCATATCGCTTGTGCTATCAATGTCGCCGAAAAGGCCACATGGCACAAAATTGTCCTGGAACTGCAAAAAGATCATTTTCTGATAAATCTGCCACATTTATTGATGTATTTGCCAGAGTTTTTACTGAGTCAACACCTTCACAATTTATATCTTAAAAGAAACAATTTTTCAAATATGATTAAAATGTAGGTGGTACATCACCTGATGATGACTCGGTTCAAACTGACAAATCTAAAATGCAGTGGCAACCTAAGTTGGTCTGCAAAGCTGCAATTGATTTTACTGAAGACACTGGTCAACCAGAAGCTATGTGCTTCGGGTCATTTAAAAACTTATTCATTTATCCAGTGTGCAGGTTTCTTCAAGAAGACCTGTTAGTGATTGTGAATTTCAAGCTTCAAGTGATTGCTGATAATGGAGATTCCTGCGTAATTTAAATTCAGTTCTTCATTTTACAAAACTGAATTTTTTTTCTGAAAGCTTAACCAGATAGGTATCAGTATCGAAAGGTCAATTTTCTTTCTTTTATATTCCTTTTGTAGTTTAGGGGGAGAAATTTGAAAAATCAAAAAATAGTGACTTTGTGTTTTGTTAAAATGAAAAATCCAAAAATAGAGTTTTCATTTTAAGGGGGAGAAATATAGAAAAATGCAAAAACATTGAAAAATGAGAAATTGATCCGATATAATTAGAAAATGATGGTACATTGGCTTACTTGTCTGACTCATGGATAAACTAGATGAAAAAGCCATAAGACCATTAAATCAGAAAGTATTCAGATGTGATAAACACTAAATACTAATGCTTGACCAAGTGGAAAACATCTTGAAGCATATCTCAAGATATTGAAGAGATATGTGAAAAAGAAAATGAGAAGTCACTGTGTATACATGTGTTTATTTTGCAAAGATTTAAACTTGTTTGATTTTCTTTATTTTCTCAAACGATCGAATTTTCTTTGCGTATCGAAAAATCGACCTGATTGTTTTTCGTTTGAGGTTCTACTTTATTTTCTTTGGTGTTTTGTATAATTCATCGGACTTTCTCTGTGTGTCCACAAGACCGGCCTGATTGTTGTTGAATTATACAATTTCAACTTCTTTTATTTTCTTATTTTGTCAAATCCGAGGCCTTATCTACGTATCAAAATATCGACCTTAAGGTAGACGATTTAGCGTTCTTATTTCTTTTTGCATGAACACAGTTAACTGTATCATGAATTTAATCACTAGGTGTTAAAGCACAAGTGAAATCACAAAGTGTGATGTAAAAGCATATCTAGTATGTCTGATAGTGTGGGGTACACTGGTCAAAGAAAACTTAGTCAATATCTTAACAGATCCAGATGTTATGAGTATGATTCTGCCTGAGTTTAAGAATGACAAATTATATCACCAATCGACATGGCTTATGTGCTGAAGTAATTGATATTGAAGTGTAGTTCAACATGTTATGTTCAATACGATCCCAAGTTGTGATCTTTCTCGTAAAAGACAAAAATAGTGTGTGTTTCAGTATTTCATTTCTGTTTTGCATTTATGTTTCATATCTGAAAAATCAAAAATATTTTAGGTGTGTTTTAGCATAAACTTAGTAAATTCAAAAAGATTTTCAGTGTGTTTTGATATAAATTTTAAAAAAACCAAAAAGATATTATTTCTTATTTTGTTTTCGGCCGATCGATACACGATACAAAATCATGATTTCAAAACTATACCTTGTTTCTCTCTCTAGATCTCTTGTACTCATCTTAGTGAAATCAATATAGCAAAGCTTTATTTACATTGTGTTCATTATGTTTAATCGAATCAATCAGTAGTAAGATCCGTTCCGGCACTTACAACATACTTTACATTTGTAAGAACATGAAGTCACTGGAAGCAAAACCAAGAAGACATGAACCCACTACATGTTTGCAAACTTTGAATAAAGTTCATGTCGTACTTTGAATTCTTAGTAGTATCTTTGAACAACCTTTATGTTTGTTTTTCCTGGCGGTGTCCAGGATGGATACTAGTTTGCTTCGGTTTGAATCTTGACATGCACTAAGTTTCTTGTTTAAACTTATTTGATATGCATGATTAATCTATGCTAAAAAATGGTTTCACTTGGTTGTTAGATTAGATTCAAACTTATAATAATTGATACTATACCTGGTACTCTTGATCTAATGAACTTAAGACTAGTATAATACGAATGGAAGGACGTTTGTCTTCTCGAATCCCATTATGACTACCATGTCTTACATTCTCATCGTACTTGATATTACAAGAATGATGACCTATTTGACTCGTAAAACCTCTAGGTTTGAAATCACATAGCTCAGGAGTTCATTAAATCTAATTGAACTTTTCATGAAATCGCCTTCTCGGTTTCTGTCGGCTCAAACAATAGGACTTTTGCTGAGTTCAAATGCTTGTTTGGAAAAGTTCATATTACTAGCTACACGGATGCAGTATAATCACTTGAATGATTATAATATGGTTGCAATAAGTCTTGTGCACATGACCCTTATGGTCACAAATAGATATATACATGCATCACCTTGAAAGTCGAAGACTATAACTAGCTTGTACTCATATGTGTTAAGTTTCTGTTGAGCACTTGTTGTTCATATCATGAGGAGTGGGTTTCAAGATCAGAAACCAATAAACACATGACTAACGACATGCCGATAAAATCCTTTCACACCTCACACCCAGAAACCGTTTTTTTCTTTGACCACTTGAGTAATACACGTCCATCATCAGATCAATAAATATCTGATTCGCTTCAAAAGCAGAGTAATTTCAATAGAAACTATTGGACTGTGTAAATCAACTCTTGAGGATATTCAAGACTTATTAGAAAGACATCCTTTCACAACAAACGGTTGTTGCTATGATGAAAGCATGTTGGCATTCTAAATAACTAACGACTCCCATCATGACTGGATGATGATTTTACTATTTTAAAATCTTCCTTCATTGGTTAGTCACCAGATTAAATTATCAATCATAAATCAGACTATATATTCTAATATAATAATCATCATTGCGTCAAGTACACAATTCCTTTCAAACTATAAGATGATCGTATCAAGAATACATATCAAACTCAAGCAGTTTGATTTCATCTTACCATCTCATGTATGAAACATGACATTTGGATATCGATCAATTTAGATTCATACCACATTTATGAAACTAAATGATTTCGTTTTTAGAAACGAGAATGTTCTTCTTTAGTGTTGGGATGTTGAACTTTAACGTTTGCACAAATCATTTGACATGATCTAAATGGTTAGATGCAAAGCACGAATTCTGCACAACGTGTTCGAGTTTTATACATTTTAAATATCCATGAATATCTAGAAATATTCTAAACCGTCCGTAGTCGATCAGAATTGTGGGAACAACTCTGAACTAGGACTATTCTCTCTTCATGGATTTAATCATAAGACACATTTGATTAAACGGTATACTCAATAGTATCTGTCGACCTGAGATACATATGCTACCTCCTGTTTGCCTAAGATTGTTCTTTGATTGTAGTTTAACACTGTCGCGTAACCGACGTCGTGGGCCCTCTCGTTAGTTCCACGTGTTAAATGTAAAGCCTTACCCAAACTTACCATGTGTTTGCTTGGATCACTTCGAACTGATGAACGTGAAATACAATGATTGAACGCTAAAGAGGATGAATTAAATCCATGTCTCTTGTTCAATTGAAGTCTAATCTATAACGTGAGCTTATAGATATACCTTGGTGACTGACTTGAAGTGTCATAACTGGTTGGGACAGCTATGTGTAGCTAGAGCACCTCTGATTGTTTCTTCAAATGTTGTTGTATTATGTCCAAGTGGGAGTTTGTTGGATATTTTATGTCCAGATCCGAAAACGCAAAGAACCCGACAAATGAGAAATAAATCCGCTTAACTGATTAACCGGTGAATCATGGAAGTAAGTAATTAATTATTAGTTATTCTTGATTAATAAACATCTATTTAATTACGAACTTATCGTGGCAATAATTTACGAAGAATAACGTTTCGATCTATAGATTAACATTTGCGGTGAACATAATAAATCAAATAAATAGTTATTTGAGTATATTAGTTTTCAGATTTATGATTTTATATTAATAAACTTGATTTATTAATTAGTCGTAATTGTTAGTGGTTCGTATTGGTAAAGAGGATTAACGAGGGACCAAAAGGGTAATTAGTTGGCTTATAAAATAAGCGACTAAGGATTAGGATAACCTTAATCCCCTGCGCAATTTCACAGCTGTCGACCCCTCTCTCTCTCGTCGATCGCTCTATCGCCGGCTCTCCTTCTCGTGAAGCCCTAGCCGCCGTCGGTGAGCTCTTGCCGCCTCCTCCAATCGGCAATCACTGAACAACCACCACATGGCCGCAATATCCGGTGTTGATACAACCTTGACCGCCATCGCCATCCGAATTCCGAGCTGCCGCTGTCAAAGCCGCCGCTTCCTCCTATTCATGCGTCGCTGCACCACCACCGCGACGCCATCACCACTGTCTCACGTCGCCGTCGACGCGACTTTAACAGTGCGAGCCTCCATCGTTGTCGACGCTAAATTGCCACCGCGGCTAGCCTTAGCCGTCGTTACCGTCTCCGTTTCCTTGGCGCTTGCTTGTCACCGCCATAAATCAAGTCATCGCGGTTTGCGACGAATCGTTTGGAGACGCTTTCGCGATACGTGAAACGATTATATCTGAGCGATCGGATCAAGATTTCCCTAAAACCCTAGCGACCTCTCGTTGCCCCTCGGTGTCTTTAACGTTTGTTGGAACACCGCTCAAGTATATCTAAGACTTGCTTTTAGATTAGTCAATTAATTTCGATCATGTTATCGTGATTATTATCGCGTTCCGTTTTAACGTGCAATTAGTGTTTGTGTGATCCGGTGATCGTGATCCTGTTGACATCATTACGACATTTTAGGTTTATGCATTTAATTAGTTTAAATTGTTTTATTCTGTGGCGTAACGGATTACTTTTTAATCCGTTCAAACTCTGATTTGCTAAAGCTCGGTCGGTAACGGCGGTTAATGAAAATGTAAAGTTTTTTTGTCATCACCGGGGACCCGTATACCACTGTCGTAACCCAACAAATTCGTCGTATGATTTTTTGCTATAGTGTGCATAAGAGCCATGATAAATACGCATGGTTATCACTAAATAAAATCATCAATGTGTCGTCGAGGAAACTTAGTCCATTGTTGTTTTGGGTCTTTGTTTTCATTCGGTTTATTCGTTCGTTAAGGTTATCTTCGGGGTTTAACCATATCATTTTCGTGGTGTTATTCTTTTGTTCATATCTCCAATACCAGGTCAGTATTCATAGCCCCTTTTTGTTTGATGTTTTTGAGTGTAACATGTACAATTATCTAAACTCATGTTCATTGTTTATTATTTCTAATCTACATGCGAATTCTATGTTGTCTGTGTTCTTGTTCATTTTTTGTGGATCATGTTTATGTTTATGTTCATAGACGTATCTTATTAACACACCGAGCCGGGGTTACAATAATAGATCTATTCATTTGGAAACCCACCTGGCATGCCTGGTATTTGGCGCCGGGTGATTGAAAGCCTAAATGCCAAGGGTTTGAGTACATCGCTTATCATGTGCTTTGGTTCATTACTTGTTTATCATACTTGGATTGCACTTAACTCATTGAATCGCATGCTTTAATCTAATATGATATACTAAACCTATGTTTACTCACCAACTATTCGTAGGTGACCTTTATGTTGTACATGTTGCAGGATATGCAGTTTGATGATGTTGATCGATGACGTCTAAGATGCATGGGCCTTAGTTATGACCTAAATAATTAAAAAGGATTATTTCTGCTTATTCATTAGCGGACTATGTTTGGATTATTATTATTCTCTTATTGTTATGAAATGGGTTGATTAAGAATTTTGGCACATATATTTTAGTGTTGTGTGCATCTGGACAATCCCGCACCCTAACGTATTTCGCTGTCTCTTGGGATGTGAGATTGGTATTAGAGCCACACCTATAGGGATATAGGTTATTAGAAACAAATTGACCTAGCCTATTGCCTTAGGTGTCCCGCATGAGTACTTCATGCATATTATGCCTGTCTATTTATTATGTCCCTCTGATGCTTCTTGGTCATACTTGTTTCAGCTCTTATCTCGAGTCTAACACTTAACGGCACACACGTACACAAATCATCTCATGATTACTAGCCTCCTTCCTTAGTAATGGTGCCTTACGTGCCATTCTAGGAAATTAATTCTCGATTTTATGATCACGTCGGAGTTAGATTCTTAGCAGCAGACATGTAGTAACCGAAAGGGTAAAAGAACCGGTAGTTGGGGTCTCTGTCTAGACAAGTGTTGCGTATAAATTTGAATCTTCCGATGGACCTCGACGCCTATCTGGGATGCCTCGATGAGAGTGTTGAGATCTATTACACCAAAGCATGTCAAATACCGCTACAAAACCACAAATATCTTTGATTAGTCGCGGTTGTAGTTCTCCCAAATTTGAGAAACGAGGACCATTCCATTATGATTTACCAAGTCAATCTGATTTCTTGTTTTATGTATCAGTGATTTTATGCCCCTCGATAATCCTTAGGACCATTCCATTATGATTTACCATGTCAACCTAATCCAACATGCCCTCAATGGTAACTGAACCATCAGCAATGATGTTGTTGCGAACCTTGTTTGCCCTTCCAAAAGCGGTAAGTCGTACCAACCTCTATAGTGCAATGGCACTAGAGACCCTACCGGCCTACCACTGGGATTTGAGGGCAGTGAGTCATCCTCTAGCAACCGCACTTGATGTCCCTGTAAATGCTGCTATCCCCGTAATTCCTGCTGCTCAAATGGCTCTTGTCACTCCCTCAAGTAAGAAGCCTTACGTCGGGTTTCACCATTTGTGCAAATCATGCAAGCGCCACCTCGCAAAACTGGCTTGTTGGCAATGTTGCAACTGAGATCATCTCAGTCACCTTGTGAACACCTGTCGCCTTCCCAGCCAAGCCCAACCGTTGGTGGCCCAACCTGAGGCACCAACGCCCGTTCGGTTCTCTAT
>JBCNJP010000017.1:85191702-85211891 GCA_039602395.1 Deinandra increscens subsp. villosa | reverse complement strand
ATCTTCCGTCAACCTCGTTAACGTCCCGTTATGTCCGTTAGCACTCGTATACTTGAGGGACTTTTTCTGTCAATTCTTAAACTTCATTTTATTTGACAAAAGATGGAGGACTGCATTTGTAATTACCTAAACTACGCATCCACCTTTGTAACTAAATGAGGGACTGAAATCGCCAATTTCCGAAAGTTGCTTTAAGGTTTGTAGGTTACGGGAAATTAAAACCCGATGATCGGTTTCAACCGATCATCACCACCACCTCGACGGCTTTAATGCTACTAATAACTCCTGATTCAATGATAGAGTTATATCATTTCAAATCACTCATATTTCCAGTCCCTCTATCGCATCTCTCGTCTCTCTCTCTCGTTTTCCAGTTTCCGGCGAAGCAAACCACCACCGTCACTCGAGAAATTCCGACCAACCATAGCCTAATCGAGTCCCGTTTGATCACCACTGAGTTCGCCTTTGGACACTGAACACGCAGGTGTCCTTAGTTTTGATTATTGAAGCAAAACGCGGAGTTGTCGTCAAAGTTTCGGGATAGATTTCGGTGTCGAAACCTTGTGTTCTCGCATCTCCGTCTCGAGGTAACACTTCTTCTGTTGTTCCGCTTCATTTCGTCGTTTTTTCTTTATGTTTTACGTTTTTCCGGCGACCGGAGCTAGGGTTCCGGTCACCGGAGTAATGGGTGTAGAAGATGACACGCATCGGGTACGGGTTATAAGATTTAGAAACGGGTTTATAACCAGACGCCATTCTGGCATAACTGGTTTGGTCGCTGGCCGGGTACGCAAGGGACGCGGGTTCGAGTCCCGGTCCCAACCTTTTCTTTTTAAGCCAATCATTTACCTTAAACCCAGTTCTGGTCTCTGGTAACACATAAAGGAATTCCGATCGGACTTGTAACACAAACGGGCCAAGTGGCCGGGTGGTCTGTGCGCTATGTCGGGACGTTGAGGTCGCGGGTTCGAACCCGAGGACCTCCATACCTTCTGTTTTTTTTTATATTTTGTATCTCTTTGAACATGGACCACTATATTTTGTACCAAAACTTCCCCTTGTCATATCTAAAACCCGTAAGAATACATTCGAGGCATTTAAATCTCGTAAATCACGTTTAACTTGTTATTCAAAAAAAAAAAAATATATATATATATATATATATATTGATATAAAATCCTAGTTTTTACAAAAAAAAAAGTAAAATATATATGTATATATATATCTTGGATAGATTAATATATAAACCTATGCCGTTGGATTTTTATTGAAATAACCGGATATCTTATGATAACCTTTAATATATATAAATATATATATTGTCCTCGCAAAATTCATTATTAACGTTATTTGAACGTTCTAGTAAATACGTATATTAAATATATTTATTTTTAGATTATTTAAACTTAGAAATTATACAATATTGATATATATTGTGTTTCATCGCGTTATGTCGATAATCGCTCGGATTCGGCACTCGTGCCATCCTCGACTTGTCATGAATTCCACGATCCTTCGTTTTTGTCGTTTATGTTAGATTTAATAGTTTAGAACACACACTTATACTTGAATGCTCGTTAGGTGATTGATTGCTTGCACAAGACTCGTTCTTGCTACTTGAATTAACTGTTTGACTGGAAACCTTGCCGAGCAACCTAAGGTGAGTTTCACGGCCCCATTTTACTGTTTTAATCCTGTTGGGGGAGATTAACATGCATGATTTATACAACTGAGATAATTAGACTTTTATATATCACTTGAAGTACTTGTAGCACACTGATACAACAAAGTCCTTCTTATGGTACCGTTAGTATTAATGACGATAGCGGGAGATATATTGTAGTACTACTGGGTCTGACAAACCCCACCCGGGTCAGTCGCTCTGGCACGATTGGATATCGAACGGGTGTTATATTCGTCCTAAACACAACAAGGCAAACTGTAAACAACTGTTAGCTTCGGTGACCATCAACGTGCGAAGTTTCATGTATATAGCCTAGCTAGCTATTTGATATATATTAGTGATTATGCTCTTACAACTTGACGTTATTGAACGGTCAACCTTAAACTGAACTTGAAACATTACTGAACTGTTAAACCTGTGAACTCACCAACCTTTGTGTTGACACTTTAGCATGTTATTTCTCAGGTCGCTAAACTGGATTGTCTGCCACGAGCTAGGACGCACTTCTTAAGGATTACTATTACTATGCATGCATATTAGACATTGATACTTTTCGAACTATTTAACTTTTGGTTTGCGCATGTTTTGGCGCTTGAACAACCTTTACAACTGTTGTCGTTTACGCTTCCGCATTTAAAAACGCATTTACTCTGGTTTTACTTTTACATTGCATATAGACTGTTCGTATGGCTAATGTGTTCGATCCTGGTTTGTCACGCTCCCTGCGGCGCGTTGTCGCGCGTGGGATTTTTGGGGGTGTGACAGATTGGTATCAGAGCCATTGGTTATAGTGAACTAGGTTTGCATTTAGTAGACCGACTATAGCCTTAGACACACCTTAGTCATACATTCGAACACACACACTAGTATGTGACTATTTGACTACGTGTTACTTGTACTTATATATGTATATATATATGGTATATATGCAGACATGGCTGGATGGATATCCGCTTCCCAATCATCCTCATCATCATCATCCCCATCCGTCACCAGTAGGCGGATTTCTACGGGTCCTACTACCCCGACTCATGGTGTTCGGAGGATAAATTCCGAGGGCCACGTTTATGGAGAACCTATTGTTGTTCGTGGAAGGGACAACGGCAGCTGGAACTGGTACGAGTCACTTGTGGCCAGTTGGGTTCATCGGGAGCAAGTGCCACCTATTCCAACAGAGCCGTCGTCAACTCGATTCTTTCTACCCGAACTGCCGTATGCTATTGAAAGGGTCGTCGCGGCAATGGTCTCTATGTTTGACCGCGCGCTCAGGGACATTAGGAGGCTGTTTGATATGGTCAGGGAGCTGCAAGATAATGGAGCCAACACCAGTCTCAGAGTTGCTATCCTTAGGGGAGAGTTGAAAGGGGCTAATGAGCGTCTGGCCGAGTATCAAGTAAGACTGAGTGACACATATTATCAGGTGAATCACCTCTCAGAGCTGGTTGAGAAACTCACGGCTCGAGTTGCTGAGCTTGAGTTGGCTAGGGGGGCTGCATCTCCGGCTCCGGCTCTGGCTGCACCTCCGGCTCCGGCAGAACCTATTGATGAACCTATTGAGGAAGAACCTGAAGAGGATCCCGAGGAAGAACCTGAAGAGGATCCTGAAGAGGAACCAGAGGAGGAGATGCCTGATGCATCCAGTGATCATGATAGCTCTTGAGTTATTTGTTTTCACTTTTGTTTTGTTTGGTTGTTTGTTTTATCGGGAGGATGTTCCCAAGACTATGCATTTTGAATTTTGAATTTCTGTTGGATAATTTGTGAACGAGTTGCATTTTATTTGAATGGGATTTACTATTTAATATGTGATTGTCTCTTGTGAAGTAATTTATTACTTATGTGATGGTTGTTGTGATTCATGTTATATCTTATTCTCATTTTGGGTAATTGTGAATTGAAGATAATGGCAGACGGAAATGTACCAAACATGACACCGGCTCAATTGGCTGCACTAATCAACCAACATGTGGCTGATGCTTTAGCGGCACATGTTCAGGGTGCAGGCAATGCAGGGCCACCCCAAGGTAACACAAAATGTGTGTTTGGTTGTTTGATGTGATCACACATATTGGTAATCTGTGATTGAATGGTTGTATGAATGTATGTACAGGTAATGCTACATTTAAGACTTTCATGGACTGTAAGCCTAATCAGTTCAAAGGAACTGAAGGAGCTGTTAGCCTACTCCACTGGATTGAAAAGGTGGAATCTGCATTCGAAATGTGCAACTGTCCTGAGGCTAGCAAAGTGAAATTTGCCACGGGTACTTTGGAAGGACCGGCTCTCACCTGGTGGAAGACCGAGGTGCAGATGCTGGGGATTGAAGAAGCTTATGCCATGCCTTGGGCTGAGTTTAAAGAGTTGCTACAAGAAGAGTATTGCCCACGGGACGAGATTCAGAAATTGGAAACTGAGTTATATAATCTCAAGATGGAAGGGTCTGAAATTGAAGCTTACACTACTCGTTCAAATTCTCTTGCGAATTTGTGCCCTAGAATCGCCACACCTGCTTATCGAAGAATCGAGCTGTATATCAAGGGTTTAGTGCCCCAAATCCAGGGAATGGTGACTGCTTCAAACCCTACGACTATTCGTGATGCTGTAAGAATTGCTCACCGACTCACCAATCAAGCAGTTGAACAAGGAGTCTTACCTCCTAAGAAAGGAACTACTGGAACCTCTGATAACAAAAGAAAGTGGGATAACTCTGGAAATCAGTCTGGAAACAAGTCTTCCAATCAGCAGAACCACCAAAACCAGAATCGCAAGTTTGATAATTCTAGGAATTTCTCCTCGAACAACCAGAAGCAGAACAATCAGGGCCGAGGCGGCCAAGGGGGATCATCATACATGGGAAATTCCCCACGTTGTAATAAGTGTGGTTTCCATCACTATGGTGCGTGTGACTCTTATGTGTGTGCAAATTGTGGAAAGAAGGGTCATCAGTCCAAAACCTGCAGGGTTAAAAATAATGGGAAACAAGTTCAGGATGCTGAAGCCCCTAAAGGTTGTTTTAATTGTGGTAAGGAAGGCCACATAAAGAGGAATTGTCCTCAGCTCAACGGTGGAAACAACAACAACTACAACAACAACAACAATAACACCAACACTGGCAATCGTAATGGCAATAATAACAACAACAATGAGAACAACAGTGGGAATGGTGCCAGGGGTAGAGCTTTTGTCATAGGCTCGGGAGATGCCAGAGCAGATCCAAATGTCATTACCGGTAAGTTTTCTCTTAACGGATACTATGCTCTAGTCTTGTTTGACACTGGTGCTGATAGAAGCTTCATATCTACTAAATTTAGCAATATGATAAATGCCAACATGACTCCTTTAGATGCTAAATACGTAGTTGAACTTGCTAATGGTAAACTTGTCGAGTCTACCCATTTAGTTAAAGACTGTAAATTGGAATTGGCTGGCCATAAATTAGAAATAGATCTTATGCCCATCTCCTTGGGAAGTTTTGATGTCATTGTGGGAATGGATTGGCTATCCAAGAATCGTGCTGAAATCGTTTGTCATGAGAAGATTGTTCGGATACCGTTGCCTAGTGGAGAATTGCTCTCAGTTCAAGGAGAAAAGTGTGGTACTGTTATGGGTGTGATATCTTATCTCAAGGCGCAGAAGTGTTTGCGTAAAGGACATTTTGCTGTTCTTGCGAACATTTCAGAGAAAACAAATGAGGAGAAGAGAATTGAAGATATCCCGATCGTGAAGGATTTTCCTGAAGTCTTTCCGGAAGATCTTCCAGGTCTACCGCCTCATCGAGAAGTCGAATTTCAGATTGATCTTGCTCCTGGAGCAGCACCTATTGCTCGTGCACCTTATCGTCTAGCACCAAATGAGTTACAAGAGCTATATACTCAACTTCAAGAACTACTTGAAAAGGGATTTATTAGGCCCAGCTCATCGCCCTAGGGAGCTCCAGTGTTGTTTGTTAAGAAGAAGGATGGAACCTTTCGAATGTGCATCGATTACAGAGAACTCAACAAGGTGACTGTCAAGAATCGTTATCCCTTGCCCCGAATCGATGATTTGTTCGATCAACTACAAGGATCTAGCTACTATTCCAAAATCGATTTAAGATCAGGTTATCACCAGCTGAGAGTCCGCGAGGAGGATGTCTCAAAAACAGCGTTTAGAACTCGTTATGGTCATTATGAGTTCATGGTTATGCCATTTGGGTTAACCAACGCACCAGCGATTTTCATGGACTTGATGAATCGCGTTTGCAAGCCATATCTCGATAAATTCGTCATCGTCTTCATTGATGATATTCTGATTTATTCTAAGTCTAAAGAGGAGCACGAACAACATCTTCGTCTGATCTTAGAGTTACTCAAGAAGGAGCAATTGTATGCAAAATTTTCAAAATGTGATTTCTGGATGCGTGAGGTGCAATTTCTTGGTCATATCGTTAATGATCAGGGGATTCACGTTGATCCAATCAAAGTTGAGGCAATTAAGAATTGGCCTGCGCCTAAGACACCAACGGAAATTCGCCAATTTCTTGGTTTGGCAGGTTATTATAGACGATTCATTGAGGGATTTTCGAAGATAGCCCAACCTCTTACAGCGCTAACGCATAAAGGAACGGCGTATAACTGGAATGAAAAGCATGACGCCGCTTTTCAGCTACTAAAGCAGAAACTTTGTAGCGCGCCAATATTATCTCTACCAGAGGGTAGTGATGATTTCGTGGTGTATTGTGATGCATCGAAGCAAGGATTAGGTTGCGTACTGATGCAAAGAGAAAAAGTCATAGCTTATGCCTCTCGTCAGTTAAAGATTCACGAGCAGAATTATACAACTCATGATTTGGAGTTGGGAGCAGTCATTTTCGCGTTGAAAATTTGGAGACATTATCTATATGGTACAAAGTGTACTATCTACACTGATCATAAAAGTCTCGAGCACATCTTTGCTCAGAAAGAGTTGAACATGAGACAACGTCGTTGGGTGGAACTTCTTAATGACTACGATTGCGCAATTAGATACCATCCAGGCAAAGCTAATGTAGTAGCTGATGCCTTAAGTCGGAAGGATAACCCCAAGCCAAGAAGAGTTCGTGCGTTACAACTTACTATTCATAGCGGTTTGCCTGATCAGATCCGGAATGCACAACTCGAAGCACTCAAAGCTGAAAACGTTGAATTAGAATCCTTGCGGGGTATGGATAAGTTATTGGAAGTCAGATCAGATGGTATCCGGTATTGTGCGAACCGAATATGGATTCCTGTGTATGGAAATTTGAGGGAATTGATTATGGATGAAGCCCATAAGTCTCGTTACTCTATTCATCCAGGCTCGGATAAGATGTACCAAGATTTGAAACTGATTTATTGGTGGCCTAAGATGAAAGCAGACATTGCCACTTACGTAAGCAAGTGCTTGACTTGTTCCAAGGTTAAGGCGGAATACCAGAAACCGGCAGGGTTACTCCAACAACCAAAAATTCCCGAGTGGAAATGGGAGGGTATCGCCATGGATTTTATCACAAAATTACCCCGTACAGCAAGCAAATGTGATACAATTTGGGTAGTTGTTGATCGCTTAACTAAGTCGGCACATTTCCTACCAATCAAGGAAACTGATACCTCCGAGACGTTAGGAAAAATCTACCTTAAAGAGATCGTCGCACGACATGGAGTACCTGTTTCTATCATATCGGATCGAGATGCTCGATTTACATCCAAATGTTGGGAATCACTACATGAAGCATTGGGATCGCGTCTGGATATGAGTACTGCATATCATCCTCAGACCGATGGCCAAAGTGAAAGGACCATACAAACTCTTGAGGACATGCTGCGTGCATGTGCTATTGATTTTGGTGAAAGTTGGGATAAACACTTACCCTTGGTGGAATTCTCTTATAACAACAGTTATCACACCAGTATCGGTGTAGCTCCGTTTGAAGCACTTTACGGGCGAAAGTGTAGATCACCTCTCTGTTGGGCGGAAGTTGGTGATAGTCAACTCACAGGTCCTGAGTTGGTACTCGAGACAACAGAGAAAATCGTGCAAGTTCGTAATCGTATGGCAGCCGCACAAGATAGACAGAAAAGTTATGCTGATAAACGGTGAAGACCTTTGGAATTTAAGGAAGGAGACAAGGTCTTGTTAAAGGTTTCACCCTGGAAGGGTGTAGTGCGTTTTGGCAAACGTGGTAAGTTAAACCCAAGATACATTGGGCCATTTGAGATCGTTGAGAGAGTTGGTCTATCATCGTACGAACTAAACTTACCAGCAGAGCTAAGTGGGGTCCATAACGTCTTTCATGTGTCGAATTTAAAGAAATGCTTAGCGGATGAGACGTTGATCACTCCACTCGAGGAGTTACATGTGGACGAACAACTTCGATTTATCGAAGAACCGGTAGAAATTATGGACCGGGAGGTTAAACAGTTAAAGCGTAGCAAAATCCCAATCGTTAAAGTTCGTTGGAACTCAAGACATGGTCCTGAATTTACTTGGGAACGCGAAGATCAGATGATGAAGAAATACCCCAGACTATTCAAGGATCAGCCTTCGTCTAGTTCAGGTACTGGTTTAATTTTCGCGGACGAAAATTCTTCAACAAGGGGATGATGTGACGACTGAGAATTTTTTTTTTCTTTTCTTTGTGTCAAGCTCATTAACTTTTACCGCGTTACGCAATTTTCGAGGACGAAAATTCTTCAACAAGGGGATACTGTGACAATCCGACTTTTCAGGTCATTTTCCCGACATTAACTGAATGTGAAACCATATTAAATGTTGTGTGAACATTTATGTGTTGACTTTAGCAATTAGGGTTTTGTGAGATCAATCACTACGAGCATGCACAATAATTTAAACGTTTCAAATTCTATGATTTTATGTGGAAATTAAAACATATAATACATATGCATATGATTTAATGATACGTATAATAGTGTGTAATTAAATGAATTTGATTACAATTCATTATTTATAATTTATGCACTTTAAATATATAGAAGTTATGTGTTTAAAGTCTATGATTTTATGATAATTAAGATGAGTAAATATGAGTTATTGTATATAGTTAATTTATGATTCTATGTAATTTAAGGACTCTAATTACAAGTATTAATCATAGAGTTATGTATTTTAAATATATAAGTTATAAAAATTAAAACCTATGACTTTATGTGAAATTGAATGAAGAAGGAGAATTATTAGTTATGATTTTATGTAGTCATTTAAATTCATACATTCTTATAAACATTAAACGATTAATATATTTTGGCGTTCATCGTATATTCATCATTAAAAAAAAACATCTTCCGTCAACCTCGTTAACGTCCCGTTATGTCCGTTAGCACTCGTATACTTGAGGGACTTTTTCTGTCAATTCTTAAACTTCATTTTATTTGACAAAAGATGGAGGACTGCATTTGTAATTACCTAAACTACGCATCCACCTTTGTAACTAAATGAGGGACTGAAATCGCCAATTTCCGAAAGTTGCTTTAAGGTTTGTAGGTTACGGGAAATTAAAACCCGATGATCGGTTTCAACCGATCATCACCACCACCTCGACGGCTTTAATGCTAACTCCTGATTCAATGATAGAGTTATATCATTTCAAATCACTCATATTTCCAGTCCCTCTATCGCATCTCTCGTCTCTCTCTCTCTCGTTTTCCAGTTTCCGGCGAAGCAAACCACCACCGTCACTCGAGAAATTCCGACCAACCATAGCCTAATCGAGTCCCGTTTGATCACCACTGAGTTCGCCTTTGGACACTGAACACGCAGGTGTCCTTAGTTTTGATTATTGAAGCAAAACGCGGAGTTGTCGTCAAAGTTTCGGGATAGATTTCGGTGTCGAAACCTTGTGTTCTCGCATCTCCGTCTCGAGGTAACACTTCTTCTGTTGTTCCGCTTCATTTCGTCGTTTTTTCTTTATGTTTTACGTTTTTCCGGCGACCGGAGCTAGGGTTCCGGTCACCGGAGTAATGGGTGTAGAAGATGACACGCATCGGGTACGGGTTATAAGATTTAGAAACGGGTTTATAACCAGACGCCATTCTGGCATAACTGGTTTGGTCGCTGGCCGGGTACGCAAGGGACGCGGGTTCGAGTCCCGGTCCCAACCTTTTCTTTTTAAGCCAATCATTTACCTTAAACCCAGTTCTGGTCTCTGGTAACACATAAAGGAATTCCGATCGGACTTGTAACACAAACGGGCCAAGTGGCCGGGTGGTCTGTGCGCTATGTCGGGACGTTGAGGTCGCGGGTTCGAACCCGAGGACCTCCATACCTTCTGTTTTTTTTATATTTTGTATCTCTTTGAACATGGACCACTATATTTTGTACCAAAACTTCCCCTTGTCATATCTAAAACCCGTAAGAATACATTCGAGGCATTTAAATCTCGTAAATCACGTTTAACTTGTTATTCAAAAAATATAATATATATATATATATATATATATATATATATATTGATATAAAATCCTAGTTTTTACAAAAAAAAAGTAAAATATATATGTATATATATCTTGGATAGATTAATATATAAACCTATGCCGTTGGATTTTTATTGAAATAACCGGATATCTTATGATAACCTTTAATATATATAAATATATATATTGTCCTCGCAAAATTCATTATTAACGTTATTTGAACGTTCTAGTAAATACGTATATTAAATATATTTATTTTTAGATTATTTAAACTTAGAAATTATACAATATTGATATATATTGTGTTTCATCGCGTTATGTCGATAATCGCTCGGATTCGGCACTCGTGCCATCCTCGACTTGTCATGAATTCCACGATCCTTCGTTTTTGTCGTTTATGTTAGATTTAATAGTTTAGAACACACACTTATACTTGAATGCTCGTTAGGTGATTGATTGCTTGCACAAGACTCGTTCTTGCTACTTGAATTAACTGTTTGACTGGAAACCTTGCCGAGCAACCTAAGGTGAGTTTCACGGCCCCATTTTACTGTTTTAATCCTGTTGGGGGAGATTAACATGCATGATTTATACAACTGAGATAATTAGACTTTTATATATCACTTGAAGTACTTGTAGCACACTGATACAACAAAGTCCTTCTTATGGTACCGTTAGTATTAATGACGATAGCGGGAGATATATTGTAGTACTACTGGGTCTGACAAACCCCACCCGGGTCAGTCGCTCTGGCACGATTGGATATCGAACGGGTGTTATATTCGTCCTAAACACAACAAGGCAAACTGTAAACAACTGTTAGCTTCGGTGACCATCAACGTGCGAAGTTTCATGTATATAGCCTAGCTAGCTATTTGATATATATTAGTGATTATGCTCTTACAACTTGACGTTATTGAACGGTCAACCTTAAACTGAACTTGAAACATTACTGAACTGTTAAACCTGTGAACTCACCAACCTTTGTGTTGACACTTTAGCATGTTATTTCTCAGGTCGCTAAACTGGATTGTCTGCCACGAGCTAGGACGCACTTCTTAAGGATTACTATTACTATGCATGCATATTAGACATTGATACTTTTCGAACTATTTAACTTTTGGTTTGCGCATGTTTTGGCGCTTGAACAACCTTTACAACTGTTGTCGTTTACGCTTCCGCATTTAAAAACGCATTTACTCTGGTTTTACTTTTACATTGCATATAGACTGTTCGTATGGCTAATGTGTTCGATCCTGGTTTGTCACGCTCCCTGCGGCGCGTTGTCGCGCGTGGGATTTTTGGGGGTGTGACAAACTACTTGCAAAGCAAACCTGAAAGAAAGAAAATTGATCTACCAACACTGACACTTTTCAGTTTTAGTATTTTCAGCAAAAATTGTTTTGAAAAACTTCTTGAAAATGATTAAATCTTTGAAATGCTAAATTATGCAAGTTCTTCGCTATCAACAACATATGCTTGATAGGTCTTCTTGAAGAAACCTGTAGTCACCAGATAGAACATTAGTAGTTTTGGGATCGGCTCGAGTCAACAGCCTCGGGTCGCCCGGTGTCTTCAACAAAATCTTTATTGGCCATGGAAACAACTCATGGTTTCCATATCAATGGTGATTGAAATTTTTGAAATGAACCCAAAAATTTATCAACTAGCGCCTTTGTCCAAGACGACTTGTTGATTTAAACTGTGTCGATTGTGGCTCATCAAAAATTTGACCGTTTATATCAACATATTTAGCAGTATTCTTCGCATAGGAATGAGTGCTCGCATTCGTAGGACACTGAGCAAAGAGATGTCCTGGTTTACGACATGCGTAGCACTTTCTTTGAAAAACATTAAGTGAACTGCTATCAAAATTAATTACAAAAATTTGATTTTGATTGCTCAAATTCTTTGGTTTCTGAAAATGAATCTTAGCCGAAGAATCTAGTAACCAAAAGAATGACCAGAAACAAATGAATCAAAGAAATCATCGTAAGATTCATACCTCGGAGATGAACTTCGTGGTGAATAATTTGAGCTACAAGAAGAACCTCCAGAATAATAATGATTATTTTTCAATGTAAACATATTCTGCTTCTTCTGTTGTGCTTGATGTTGTTGAAACTGAATAGGCTTAGCAACAACCTTCTTCTTCTGTTTTTACTGTTGAACTGGTATCTCCTTGTTTCTGGATTGGTTACGCAACTCTAGTGGGTCTAAGGATGGCAGTATATTCTCGTTGTCAGGAAGAACCACGGTACTAAATTCCTCATCTTCATACGCATCTCTATAGTTTTTCTGAGGATTCTTGAAGACAAATGACAACCTCTTATCAAGTTGGTCTGCAACGTAAAATACTTATTGGGCTTGTGAGGCCAAAATGAAAGGATCGTCCTTGTGCCTAATCTACTAAGATCAACCAATGTGTAGCCAAGACTATCTTTCTTTACCCCATTCTTATTGTCAACCCAGTCACACTTGAAAAAAAGGAATTCTTTGAAAATGTTAATTGAGTACCCATATTTCTTGTAAAACGCCGTAATAATAAGTTTGGTCATAGGATAGAACCTCTTTAGAAATGTGCATGTCGGTCGCGACTACACTAACCCCACTATTTTGATGAACTTTACCTTCACGGGATTTTGTACGAAATGTAAATCCATTGATGTCATACACTTCGTATTTCACAATGTTCCTATCTGGGCTATGTGGAATCCACCTAATGATTTCTGATATACTATCTCTAGAGACAGCTATCTCGCTCTCAACCTAAGATTATTTACAATTTGAGGTTCGGCAAAAGCAAAATAAATAAAAAGAAGAAGAATAATGCCATAATATGAATACAGTTCACCTCGTCTCGTAGCCACTGACCAAATGTTTTACTATGTTCCTTCTCTAGCCATCATTTTCCTTTAGAAAGGCGTTTTTTTCCAGATAGTTCTTATGCCGATTGTAGAATAGAGAGTATATTATATATACATATATATATATATATATATATATATATATAAATTAACAAAATATATGTAAGTAAGACTCACGGGATATAAGGTTCAACTTTAGATGTATTTTGCATCACAAAGAAATGTGCTTTGATGAAGATATCTGGAGATACTTCAGTCGGTTTACCCGCTGATAGTGGATGCCCGTCCCTATTACTTTCAATGTTATTATTTGCAAATGTTTTCTGCGTGTGAGGTGGTAAGCCAATAGTGGTCAAGTTTTTTTGAAACTCACTCAAAAACTCAATAGTCTCTTCCGCAACATTCTCTTCGGCAATGCATCCTTCTGGCTTATTTTTGTTTCGCACGTGCCCCTTTATAACCATCATACATCTTTCAAATGGATACATCCACCTAAAGCATACCGGACCACATAACTTCACTTCCCTTGTTAGGTGCACAGTCAAATGAACCATAACATCGAAAAACGAGGGGGGGGGGGGGGAGTATTTCTCTAGAAGGCATAATGTAACACATAATTCTGCTTGCAATTTATCAACATCCTCCACCTTGATTTCCTTGCTACATATTGATTTGAAAAGAAGCAAAATCCGATACACAATGTATGACGTAAATGTAATTGCAACTACTTTGATATATTTGTGAAGTAGAAATGATATGACAAGAATATACAATTCAAAACCTGATTATAGCATTTCTTGTGTGTTTCGGCATAATAGACCGTATTGCAACGGGAAAAACTGTTGCATGAGCATGTGGTAGTCATGTGATTTAAGTCCTATGAGCTTCCTATCCTTTAGACTAACCAAAGTAGAAAAATTAGAAGAATACCCTTGTGGAACCCTTAACTTGTATAAGGTATCACAAAATTTATCTTTTTCCTCGGTTGTTAATGTGTAACAAGCTGCCGGAAGTATTGTTTTGTTGCCTTCTTTCGCAGCTTGTAACTCTGGTCTTAAACCAAATGACTCCAAATCCATCCGAGCCTCCAATCCATCTTTCGTCTTCCATGGTGTAATAAGGTACCAATCAAACTCTCAGCAATATTTTTTCTATATGCATAAAATCTGTACAGTGGTTGACAGAATTATAACACCAATACTTAAGACGCCGAAACCATATATTAAATTTCTTCCGACAAGTGTCTTCTTTGCTGCCAACGCTTGATGTACTAACTTCTTTTGTTCTCCTTTTCCTTTTTATCTTTCCACCTCTTCCATTCAAAGTTTGTTGAATGTATTGATCATTTTTCTCATCACCCTTACCCCATTTATTAAAACATATTGGACCTTGTTATATATTTCTTCCCCATTCATAAGTTCCGGTGAAAATTCAAGCTCTTTTTCTTCATTGAATGCCATCTTTTGACGTCTGAATGCATGGTCATAAGGTAGATAACGTCTGTGTCCAGCATCACTTTGTTTCTTTGAGTTAGGTAGTCTAATACATTGTGTTCATTTCCTACACACTACACAACCTTTGAATCCACTATATGGACAACCACAAAGTGTTGCAAGGGCAGGATAATCGTTTATCGTCCATAACACAATAGCACGCAGTGTAAACTTTTCTTTTAAATATGCATCGTATGCTTGGACTCCCACTTCGAATAACATTTGTAGATCAACATCAATGGTTCTAAAAAATATCAATATTGTTACCTGGTGTTCCTGATATCAATAATGCAAGCATGATGAACTTTCTTTTCATACACAACCAAGGTGGAAGGTTGTAAATGACAGATAAAACTGGCCATACACTGTGGTTTCGATTTCCTCAATTAACGTTTACCCCATCAGCTGAAATGCCTAGGCGCAAACTTCTTGGATCATTAGCAATTTCTGGATATCTGTCATCTATAACAGTCCATGCGGTTGAGTCTGTCGGGTGACGTAAAACATCGTCCTTTATTCTACTTTCCATGTGCCATCTCAAATCACATGCAGTTGTCTTTGATTAGAATAGACGTTTTAACCATGGTATTATGGGAAAGTACCACAATACTTTTGCCGGAACATTCTCGTATATCACTTTCTTTATTTCGTCCACCTTCCATCTGGATTTTTCACAAGTGGGACATACTTGCAAATCTTTGTAGTCGTTCCTGTATAGTATGCAGTCGTTGATACATGTGTGTGTATCTTCGTATACCCTGAACCCATTGCTTTGAACGTTCACCATCTCATTGCCTTCAGGCAACATCTTCTTTATCAAAAATAACGTTTCAATAAAGCATTTATCTGAAACTCCATACTTACTCTTCAAGTTGAAGAGTTATACAAGCGCGGACAACTTTGTGAAGTCGGGACACCCTTTGTGAAGGGGCTTCTCAGCATCTTCAATTAGTTTTATGAACTTCTCATGTTCATGATCCATGAAATTTCCTTCTGTAGCTTCAACCATTTCAATTGTTTCGGCGGCATCTATTGGAATGCCTGATGTAAAATCTGGCGTGTAGTTGTGTTCAAAAGGCTCATCGGCCTTTTCTCCATGCTTAACCCACAAGGTATAGTTTTAATCTATTCCATACTTGAATAATTGAAGAGATACCTCCCCCACACGATGAGACATGTGGTTTAAACATACAGTACATGGACATGGAATTTTAATTTTATTACAACTTTTTAGTGGGTCCATATTCCTTGATGTCTTTATGTTTTGAACTGCATAATCTATAAAAGTGTCAACTCCATCAATATAAGGTTTTGTGTTTCTATCTTTCGCCATCCAAGACTTGTCCATCTTCAACATCGATCAGTTCCATTCAATACGTAACAAAATTTAAATTCACGAAATCGAAGAAAACCAAAATTAAAGATTCCATTAACAAAATAATGTGAAATCAAACATACCTTATATTTTGATCGAACGTCTACAGAAAATTTCATGCTCGAGTTGGTTGTGATCGAATGTTCGCAGAAGTTTTTTTATCGAAGGGGTTGTGATGAAATAGTCTCGCAGGTTATTAGGGTGATTTTTATTAAATATACGAATCCTTCATTTAAAATGTTTTTTATTAAATATTGAGAATATCTCATTTAAAGTGTAATTTAGTTTCCTTTTTATTTTAAAACAATTACTTTCCTTAGAAAAAAAAATTACTAATTGAATTAAACCCTAATCGACCTCCTTAATTCAAACCTCTTTAACGGCAAATCCAAAATCCAGAGATGACCTCAAAGGTTTTTAAGCTTGGCATAGATCGAAACAGAGTTGTTTACTGCCACCATGATTTGATGGCAATTAAACGGAATGCAGGTACTGGGAAATCAAGAGCAGGCCAAGAATTCTATGGATGCCCTTTATGACCGGTTAGTAAGTTTACTTAATTTACGATTAATCAAATTAATAGTGCTTGACTGTAATTTGCTTTATAGAAGAGTGGATGCAACTTCTTCATCTGGAAAGATGATGTTAATGCTTTTCTTAGAGATAGAGATTCATATACGAGACTTGAAGCTAAAAACAGAGAATTAGAGTTGATGATTGCTGAGTTGGTAGAAGAAAAGATGATTCTTGAAGAACAAAACCAAATGTTGAAGTTTGAAGTTTCAAAATTTAAGTATAACAAGTTACTAGTTTCCGGTATTTTGTTTCTCACTGTAATGTTTTATGTCTATGTGATGTAATGAAATGAAATTATAGGAGACTATGTTGTATGACTTTTTTGATCAATTAACTTGTTATGAAACTGCTTGGTGTTTTGGATTTATTGAATTATTGGTATGAAAGTATAACACTAGGGGTGAGCAAAGTCAGGAAACCGAGATTTCCGTCCCGATTCTCAAAAATTCATAAAATTTGGACCGTATCCCGACCCGACCCAACATTCGGTATTCGGTCTTTTGGATCTCGGGTTTGGTCGGGATTTGGGATATCCCGAGACCGAAATCTAGCCCACTTAGCCCACTTTTACATTCATTTTTCATCTCACTTGAAGCCCTTAAATACTAACTTTTCATCAATCACGTGTTTGTCTTATGAAAAAAAAATGGTTACATTATGTTAAGGGATGTGTGTTATGGAAAAAATGGTTACATTATGTTAACTGCAATTGATATAGGATAATCAGAATTGAAAAGAAAAAAACATTTGTGCTAAAACATTTTCTTTCTTCTAAAAACACAAAAACTAATTAGTTTAAACAAATCCAAACACCTCTTTAACACATCGGCAAGTCTCAGTTTTCATTTTTACCAATTATGTCATAATCCAACCATGCAGCCTATAGTCTTAACTGGTCTATATACCATTGATATAAACAATCAGAAATGCACACCAAAATATGGAACATATGGCTGTATTTTTTGATGGTACAATCACAACAAAAGAAACTAAGTATTTTTTAACAGAGAAAATTATGTCATAATCCACCCCATTCACCCAACGACCCATTAACCACTGCCATTTAGTAACCACATAAGTTAACATCACAAGCCATTCACAAAACCCACCAAGTCCCATATCCTTACACAGCCATGAATCAGACAATAAGCTTTTAACACCCAGCCCATGCACTAAATTACCAACAGGGAGATTTATCACCAAAACATATTTCCATACTATAACTAATTCAGAACTTACTGACTTACCTTGAAAATCAAGAAAAAAAATCAATCCACTTCGTGTTTGATCCACAGAAACGTCAACTAACCTTCAAAATCAAGAAAACAAATCGATTGAGTTGGTGCTTGATCCACAGAAAACGTCGACAATGAGGAGAATAGCGTCTGACTTTTCAGTTTCCCACATTAGAATCCTTCTGCTGTCCTCCCGTACACTCTGTGTTAATTAGTTATTTGGGTTTTGGAGTCCATTAAGAAACAACATAACACTTTTGGGCTGGGCCGCTGAGAAATTCGGGATTACGGGAATTAGATGTGATTTTCGGGAAATCCCGAGACCGAGACCGAGACCGAGTTCTGGTGAAAACAGGGACCGAAACAAAATCGCTAGATCTCGGGTCGGTCCGGTACTCGGGAAAATTTGGGATGGGAACTCGGTTTTTTTCAGGATCCCGGGATTTTGATCACCCCTGTATAACACAACATACGACCATGAAGCAACAAAACACATATGATCCATATTTAGATCAAACAGAAGCAACAAATGTGGTACAAAAGCTAGATGAAACAATAACAAAAATCAAGTTAAACATCCATTTGTTAAGTTAGAAACAAAAGTTTCAATCAAAAGTACGTTGCAAACACAACCATGAAGCAACAAAGTTATATCAAACAGAACAGTGTTAAAACATACAAGCTAAACAGACATCAATTTGTTAACTTATAAAATTCCCTCCTCCATCATGTAGCGAAACATGCACCTGTCACCGCTGTCCAAGTTATGTGCATCTAGAAAAGCAGCCCAATTCCTTGCCACATACCTGATTGTGATTTTTTTAAAAAGCTTAAGTTAACATATATCAAATCAGATAGTTATTTACAACACTTTTATGATGGTTAGATGTACTTTGTATTTCGTGGATTAATTTCAGCTCTAAAGTGTAGCACAAATATCTCCGAATCTTCAATACAAACATTTATACGCATAGTGGATTCAATTTCAGCCATTTCTGTAAGTGGTGCTGCTGGTCTCTACGAAAAATAGAGGTAAGACATAAAAATCAACATACTGATGACTTTCAAAGAATATATAACAATGAATCGGACTAAAAATGTCTACTTACATATGCCTGATGCCTTTTAATAACAACCTCATCCTCGTAGAAAATATTACCCTCATCCTCAGACATTTCATCATCACTCTCCTCCTCATGCTCAGACAATTCATCATTACTCTCCTCCTCACTCTCAATCACTTGAGCATCGTTTAGGTTCTCATCTACACCAACAATAGGTTGGTCATTAAGGTCAAAATTACCAGGAATGTTGTGAAGGTCAGCACTAACTCCGTCTTCTTCATAAACTGTGATGTTCCAGTTGTAAGCATCAACGATTTCAAAATTCACAACATATGTGGTGTATCTGGACCGCCGCTACTATAGCACTCCAACCATCAACTATTCGAAGGTCACCATCTGCATCATCCAATTGTACTGGAAAATGTAAATCATCTCTCAAATGAAGAGAAATTGTGTGGTTCGGTGCCACCATGTTGAAGTACGATCTAAATGCGTGTCTAGGTAAATTATGCAATTATTGAGACATTTAAAAGAAATTACAGCAAATTTAAAGGACGAAAGTTAAAGAATTACCAGTGAGGGCTCCGACGGATAGCGTATGACCTTGAAGAACCTCATTGCGAAAACCTCAACAATTGAAGATCTGTTAGCGTCATAAACTACAAAAGCATATTCAAGATTGAAACATTATGATCTTAATTACCTTCAAGAGCTTGATGGTTCTGGTGCCCTAAGTCTGTTTTTGAGTTCTGAAAGAAAGTAAATGTGGGTAAGAATGACGGGGTTAGGGTTTGGGTAAATTGATTAGGTAATTGGGTTAAAAAGGTTTTTGGATAAGATCTTTTTTAAATATAACATAAAGTAATTATGTATATATAAAGTAATGCTACTAAAATTAATTAAATTCAACTATCTACATATAAAATAAAATTAATTATCTACATATAAAATAAATTAATTATCAACATATAAATAAATTAATTATCTAGATATAAAATAATTATCTACATATAAAAGAAATTAATTATCTACATATAATTTGGGTATAATCGACCCAATTGGGCATAATGAACCTAAATTGGGCATAATGAAGCTCAATTGGTTGTAATCGACACAATTGTGTATAATGAACCTAAATTGGGTGTTGATGGATCGAAGCACTACTTTTTTATTAGCTTTCAAGTTAATAGTTACATTGCGAAACAGTGAACATGGAATACAAAAGACTAATTAACTACAAATATATAGTGCAAGGAAAAGTGTATAAGGTAAGTAAAAGCATCCGATACGACTTCTCTCAAATTGTTCTTCTTGATCATATCCATCCGGGATAACTGAGCTTCCGAGATAACTTCTGATATAGCCATCTGAGACAACTCCTCTCTGATTGCTCTTCCGGATCATTACTACTTGGATATATATATATATATATATATATATATATATATATATATATATATATATATATA
>JBCNJP010000017.1:85155384-85191202 GCA_039602395.1 Deinandra increscens subsp. villosa | reverse complement strand
AGTCGAGCCTACCAGCATATCACCATGGATCATGTCTTTCACATCTGCCTTACGCGTGTCAGCCATCTCCAAAACGGAAATTTATTTCACTTCCCTCCTTCTCAAAGACAAACAAAAGATTAAAAATTAAAAAGCACAATTTTTTTGAGGGGTCAACAATTTCATCTTTTCTATTCTTCCCCTTGCTTTTTGATTTTTAATAACAACACACACCTTTTTTTTTTTTGTTTTGATTTTTTTTTAATTATTTTTTTAACTTTTTTTTAACATTTTTTTTACACTCACTGACACAATACTAAATATGTACTAAAAACTGGCCAAGCTAACCTTCAAAGTTTATCTTTTGAAAAATTTCAGAAATGGGTTTTGTTTCATGCACAACCATACTTCACATCAAATTAGCCAAGAAACAAGCAATTCAGACAATGTTACCTTTTCTGCTGATCTTTTCAGATTTACCTCTCAAATAGAGACATACCCTCCATTGAAACCTTCATGTCATGTAGTAGAGAGATGCCTCCTATCCTGTGCCTGGAACAATCACTATCACAAACAAACAAGGTTAATGAAAGTCCTCCTTGACTGTTCCTGCACAAGGTGAGAGATCAGTTAGCCATAAGTACCCAGGCCATTGTGGTTCTGGGTATACCTGAAGAATCAATGAAAGTTACTTCTTTTAAACACATGCCCTTTGAAAAATCAGGAATTTGAGTTGCAGCTGCCTTTGATTTTGGTTTCCAAATACCAGGTGATTTGAAAGTTGTTTTAGTCACCTTTGAAGTAGTGACTTTAGGTATTTCAACCTTCTTCATTTCAGGTTTCTTTTTCAAAACAGTTTTAGTTACCTTTGGAGGAGTAACTTTAGGTTTGTCAACTTTGTGTTGTTTTGAAATCGGTTTCTTCACCTTTTTATGAAAATTTTCAAAATTTGGAAAAACATATTTTTGATTTGAAAATTTTCTCTGCTCTTTGGCAGCGCCCCAATGTTCGATCAGAAGGTTTAACCTGAAGGAGAAACAGTCTTCATTGCCTTAGGTGGTTGCACCTTCATTGGCTTAGACTTTATTGAATCCTGAGACGAAACACTCCGACTTTGCGGATAATATGGCTCATAGGGGCGATAGAGACAATTTCGGGCAATGTGACCAGGATTGCCACAATTAAAGCAAGTTTGCTTCTTCAGGTAGAAGTCAGAAGTGTGACCGTTTGAGCTGCATGGCTTTGATGGAAAGGCATTGAGATTCGGTTGCATGTTCAGAAAGACTCCAGATCTCCAGTTGTTCGATCTTTCTGACCTTGATCCATTTCTGTTGAATCTTTTCTGGTTTGTTGAAAACTGAGCAGAACCAGACATTTGAACTTTTGGGCCCACTGGTTTCTTTGAGACTGTTGTGTTGCCACTGCATGAGCCCACTGATGAGTTTGGAGACTTGATAGTAGTTTTGGGCCTTTCAATCTTGATAGGAACAGAAGTTGGAGGCTTGATGGTGATCTTGGGCCTCATGCTCTTAATGTTAGATGATAAACCGCCATCATGACCCAAGCCTTTGAACTTGGAGGAGAAGGATGGTAGTTCATAGCCAACATTTGGTTCTTGGTCAAACATAGACCCAGATGTCATGAATATCCTACCATTGGGCCTTGTAGTCATCACCACACGTTCCCGCTTTACCTCATCCACCACTTTCGAATAAGGAGTCTCGATCTTTGGATAAGGAGTCAACTTTTCTTCATCAGCTCTGTTCACTTCACTAGAGCTTGAACCAGCACACTCAGTAGTGTTATTAGACTGAGTTGCTTCAGTGGCTGTCTTTTCATCTTTCTGCACTGGTTGAGTCCCATATACCATGGTTGCTTCATTCAGGGACTCCTTCAACAATTCCTCTGCAGTTTGGGGCACTTTGATGTATTCATGTTGTAATGGGGGAGGAAAATTTCCATCCCCGAGGCCAGATGTTTCTTTTACATGCTCGAGTCGCTCCTCTGATTTGAATAAAGTACGATGAGAGTCCATCATTTTCTTTTGAATAACTTGATGTTTCTCAAGGGCAGATTGGGAAGTGTTAAGTTTTGCTCTTAGTTCCTCAACCTCCTTGGTTAGCTCTTCTACCTTAGCGTTAGCAAGCCTAAGATATGTGCTTTTATTACTCACCTGAGATTGAAGATTCTTAACATCAACCTGAATGGCCTCAAGTTTCTCTCTAAAAATTTTGGTCTTTCCTTTGGACTCCCTAAGGTCTCTAGCAGTGATTGCATGATTTTGACATTCATTTGTAAACTTGCTCTCCCATTCTTTAATCAAAGCACAGCACGTGGGGTTTGAGCATTCCTCGCAGTTACAGATCCAAGTTCCATCAGCACGATTGATCTTCCGTTTTTCCTCCTCTTTTTCACGGAATGTCCGGAAAAGATACTTCTCCTGACTGAGTTCGTTACCTAAAGACTCTATCCTCTTTTTGTAGGGTTCGACTTGTTTTAGATGATTCTTTAGTTTGTACTCTGCATTGAGACGGTCTCTTTCTTCAGTTCGAAACAGTTGCTTATAATGTTCGATTGATTCGGAGCAAGCCGAGTTCGAACATATCTGAGTTTGATCACTCACAGGAGGAGAAGCAACTTGAGTACTTGTCATTGTCGTCTTTGGATGAACTTCTGGATAAAATACGAACTGAAAGACTTGAATGGATTGAAAAGGGATGGATCGAAAAGTCTCAACTGGATCGGAAAGTCAGCTTTTCGATCGGGCAGAGTTTCGGCTCGATCAAAAAGTGTAAGCAGATCGAAAAGTCACGAAGGGACTTTCCGATCGAAATGCGAGCTGATCGAAAAGTCACGAAGGGACTTTCCGATCGAAGGGCGAGGCTGATCGAAAAGTCACGAAGGGACTTTCCGATCGAAGGGCGAGCTGATCGAAAAGTCACGAAGGGACTTTCCGATCGAAACGGAGCTGATCGAAAAGTCACGAAGGGACTTTCCGATCGAAACGGACCTGATCGAAAAGTCACGAGGGGACTTTCCGATCGAAAAGTGGGGAACCGGGAAGTACTCTCCGATCGAAAGTCACGAGGGGACTTTCCGATCGAAAAGTGTCCAAAAGGGTCGAAAAGCCAAAAATTTCGATCGAAATAAGGGTCCAAGCCACAGATTTTCGATCGAATAGCTTATAGAACACGGGCTTCTTGCTTCTGCAACACTTGTAACCTGCACAACAATCACACAGAAACTCACAGAATAAAACCGTTAGTAACACCTTGAAACACTTGGAGCAAAAAATATGAAAATTAAACAAAACGAATTACTCCACAATGTGCAGAAAAATTCAACGATCAAAACCCCGTCAAAATAAATTTGCACCAACTTGAAATGAGTGGCCGTTTATAGCTTTAAAAACCGGATCAATTTGAACCACATAATTTTAATTAAATGTTGATGGCACACTTCGTAAATTATAAGAACTTCAAAATTCACATGAATTCAAGTTTACGATCCAATGTAAAATTCCAATTTCGATCGAGAACCGTAAATTCGTGATTTTGTTGACCAACTCGATCGAAATCCAAGAATTTAACCAAACACTTATTTCAATCGAAAATCAATGGCGACCGACAACTTAATTCACTTATCGATTGAATACTCAGATCTTTTTTCAAAAATAAAATTTGCGTCCACTTTTAAGCCACCGAAATTAGCAAACATGGAAACACAATATTTCCTCTAATCACGGAAGCAACCAAAACAAAAATTCAACAGATTTGAAAATTAAAGATAACATTATTATCAATCAAAGAGATTTTCCTCAATAATGCACACAATTCACTGCAGAAATTACTAAACAATCACCCGTCAGATTAGTTCCATTTTTTTAATAAATTTGGATGCTCTAAAATCAAACCAACCGGATTATGTAAAACCTACAACTTCAAACGATTTGAACACGAAGATTAAACACCAAAATATGATAGACATGAAGCAAAAATTAAGAACCCTAATTCATTCTTCGTAACCACCGACAAAGACCCTTGATTTCTAAACAAAAACCCGAAAACATCAAACCGAAGAAAACCACAAGAAATCTTGAATCAGATATCGTGAGAGCCTCGAAACGAAGTTTCTTGGCTCTGATACCAATTGTAAGTCCCGAAAACGGTCCAAACACGATATCTAACCTCGATTGAGAGTGCGGAATCCAAACAATCGAGTGATTCAAGATGAGCGATAAAGGAAACGATAAACACAATGATAAAACTAATAAAACCTGGAATAAAGTGCACACGATTAATAATCGTCTGGTACACAAGAATTCTTCCTAGCTCCACGCAATCTCCTTCTCTCTCTATCAAAATCGTGAACCCTTGATATGAGGGATTAAGTTTGCTTTTATAACAAACTTAACCCTAATCCCTCTAAACTGGACCGGGCCTAATATCTAAACCCAATTACAAACTAGCCCACATGACATTTTACTAACTATTACAAGCCCAATACTATAAGTAACATTTAATATTGCAAGCCTCATAATTCTAGGCTCTACATTATTTCTTTTTGCATGGAACACAATTGACGACATCATGGATACAAAATACTTTGTGAAATTCACAAGTATAATCACATGAAAAATTAATATGTGAAACATATCTGAATATGTCTGATAGTGTGGGGTACACTGGTCAAAGCAAATTAATAAACACCTTAACATATCCAGATATTACGAGTATATGCTAGAGTTTAAAGTTGGGCAAATTATATCAGTAATCGACATGGCATATGTGCTGCAATAATTAAAATTGAAGTGTAGTTTAGCGCGCGGTGACCAATATGATCCCAGATAGTGATCTCTCTCAAATAAAAAATAGAGTTTGATTAAGTATTGTTTAAAATCAAAAAGATTTTCAGTGTGTTTTGATCTAAAGTTTCTAAAAGCCAAAAATATTTTATTTGTTATTTGTTTTCAATCGATCGACACAAGATACTAGATTTTCAAAACTGATTTTTAAATTATCCGCGATTCTCAAAGATAAGTTTTGTGCCAAGATTAACCAGTGTTGGCATGAGAAAAGAAAACAACATTTCTGTCTTTTGAAATCGCATGTTCATGTGTTTACTCACAAGCATGGAGAAATGAGGAGTATTGAAGAATTATTTTCAAGTGGTCTAGTTGACTAAGTCCTGTTCCAGCCATGCATGCTCCACAACTAAGAAGAATTTTCAAGTTGAAGATCTGATGCACTAGTGTTGAAGATCAATTATTAGAAGTTCAAAGAGTAGATACATGAGGAAGATCAAGCTGATACTGTTATGTTCGATACATATACATCACATGTTAAGGGGGAGTCTATTAGAGCATAATCTTTATGCGTCAATGTGTCTCGTGTGTTGTATCTAGAGTTGAGCTAAATGTGAGTTAGGTCACAACGAACCAAGCCACGAACCAATGGTTCGTTGGTCAGTTGGTTCGCTGGTTAGTCATACCTATACATAGGTTGACTTAGAGAGAACTCTTATAACTTCTGTCATATTCATATCTTCTGTGTGTGTTTCTGCGTGTGTAGCAAACCAAAGCTTCTGATCATTAACAATCAAGCTTATTTACCTTTGTGTTTGATCAAATTCATGTGTGACTTAGAGAGAACTCTTATAACTTCTGTCATATTCACTAGATTAGTAAACGATCCATCACTCCTCGCGTTTACACAAGGTCTGGGATTAGGTAACCATTCCGAGCACATCAACAACCATATACACATCACAAGGGGTCACTCGACTCTTGAGTTAGTATAAAAAGTTTAGATTTATACAACCATATACAACTCACACTGAGCTATGGGTTATGTTATGACCATGAAGGAAATAACAATCTGATCAGTTTTTGTGATAGCTCATTCGCGACGGATCAATTATACGAAAGAAGTACTAACTATATGGCGTTCTACTATGTGAATGCTCTAGTATCCTAGAACTCACAAAAACAACAAATCATTGCACTTTCATCATGTGATTCGAAGTTTATGGAGGCGGCTGCAACGACTTGTCAAGCTGTATTATTGAAAGGGTTATTAAGTGATCTAATAGGTTAAGAGGAGAAGATGATGATATTACGAGTTGATAATCAATCATCAATCACCTTCATGAAAAATCACATATTTCACAAGAGGAGTGAGCCTATAAACACAAAGTTTCACTTCATTCGTGAGTAGTGCGTTGAACGTGGAGAAACACAAGTGAAGCATAATAGTGGATATTTGCAAAAGACTGACATTCTTACGAAAGATCTACCAAGGATCAAGTTCAAAGATATGAGGAAATTACTTGGAATGATAGACTTTGGAGATTTGAATCAGGATTAAGGGGAAGAATGAGAAGATTAATCTCGATCCGAAATGTAATCGGGTGACTAGGTTGATCTCATACGGAAGGATTAATGGAGATCACATTCTTTATTTAATAGCAGTTTAATAAATGTGTTTATCTTAAATTGTTTTGCTTTAATAGTAAACTAGGTTAGTAACCCGTGTACTACACGGGCTGAATATAGATTTATAATATTAGATAAATACAAAGAAAAAGATAATGATCAAGAAATTTGAAAATTATGATTGATATAAAATTCTTATAATATGTTAAATAATAATTTAATACATTTAAGAAATTTATTATGTTTGACAACTTGTTGATTACTTTTCACAAAAAGACTAAAATTGTTGAGTAATTTATCAAATCTATATTAATTTGATCACAAATTTAAAAATAAAAATTTAGTTTTGATAAAATTGGTAATTAATCTTAATTGATGATTTACTAAATTAGTAATTCATTGTGAGCTTAACATGTGGCGATGGTGATGTGGACCCTTTATAAATGAGACATGTGGCACAAATTTTATTGCTTTATTATGATTAAGATTAGAGTCGGTCAAATATATCAATTTATGTGTCAAGAAAACCAGCAGAGATATGTTATTTGCAATAAAGTTCTTTTCGTCATTCTTGAGTTTATTCGTGAGTTTTAATACCAATTCTTGTCCGACACCTATTTCCCAAATGACGCGACTCTTCTAAACATATGCGTCCCTTTGTTTATTTTAGGGATTTGACACATTAAACCCTTACAGTATACACAAGCTATATATTGATACCAAATAAAGATTTTAGACTAATTACGGAAAGACCCTTAGATTTATACGAGCCATTAAAGTTTACATTAGATGTGTGGAAACCACAGTAGAGTTTTTGATATTATGAAGAACAAGCAAGAAAAGCTGTTTATTTTGCTTTAGAATAATCATTCCAAATAGTTCAAACTCTGATTACAGTACATACATATATAAAATTAAAATATATATAGATATTTGCAAACAAAAATAATCAATTACTTGGAAGAAATGATAGCAGTTAAACGACTGATGACCGAAGAAAGCTATATAGCTCACTTCCAGTTATTAGCAACAATGTCAGCCAAATCAACCACCCTCTGCGAGTAACCCCATTCATTGTCATACCATGCAATCACCTTCACCATATCATCTCCCATAACCATAGTCAACGAAGAGTCAACCGTTGACGACACGTCACTGCATCTGAAGTCGACCGACACAAGAGGCTCGTCACACACCGACAGAATGCCCTTCATCTCATTGTCTGCGGCTTCCCGGAATGCCGCATTTACCTCCTCGGCAAATGTCTTCTTGGTGACCTGAACGACTAGGTCCACCACCGAGACGTTGGGTGTCGGGACACGCAGAGCGATCCCGTTCAGCTTACCTTTGAGAGATGGCAACACAAGTGCGACAGCCTTTGCTGCACCAGTGGATGTTGGGACGATGTTTAGTGCTGCGGCTCGTGCACGTCTAAGGTCTCGGTGGCTGGCGTCCAGTAGCCTTTGGTCGCCGGTGTAGGAGTGAGTGGTGGTCATTGTTCCCTTGATGATTCCTATCATGTACATATGTGGTTTGTAAGGATGTATCATGTATGTATGTATATATATATATATACAAAGAGAAGGTCATAATCATAAGTTCATTCCAGAACACTAAGTTAGTACGAGAATAAAAAAAACATACCAAAATCGGTTAACACTTTTTTTTTTATACAAGTTTTAAATTGGTGAAAATTTATACTTTTCAAATACAAATATTTGTGGACATAAAACAAACTTAAACTAGTTTTTTTTATATGTCTAGTTTATATAAACGAAATTAGTTCATATTATGTTTTGAATTTCATGAAAAACAAATAAACATTACATTTAAATTGAGTTTTATGTGTAGAAAGAGAGACTGTGCTTCTATTCCCATATCACACTAAAAGTCAAAGATGTATTGGACTAAAAGTCAAACATATATTTAACTTTAACTTAGATGAAAGAGTTTAAAAATGCCAAACTGCCATTTGAAAATCACGTGGAATCAGATTGGGGATGGCAAGGAAATATACCATCCCATAATAAACATTACATGACCGTTTTCTAGTTCTTTTACATATTATAAGCTTTGAAATATCTTTATATAAATGGTTTAACACGACGCATATTTAGAAGACGAGACGTTAGATTACCGAATTTTTGGTCGATGACTTTGACAAATGGAGCGAGGCAGTTGGTGGTGCAAGATGCGTTGCTGATGATGGTGTCCGAATGACTGTACAGCTCAGCATTGACACCAACCACGTAAGTCGGAATGTCACCTTTCCCGGGTGCAGTGATGAGAACCTTTTTGGCTCCCGCTTGAATGTGCTTCCCCGCCCCATCTCTGTCGACAAACACCCCCGTGCCCTCGATCACCAGATCGATCCCCATTTCCCTGTTCATTCATTCATATCAAATCAACATTTCAATTCCAACAAAAACACATAGTTAAGTTAGTTATTGAAAAGAAAGAATAGATATGGTACCCCCATGGGAGGTTGACGGGGTTGCGGTCAGAGACGACTTTGATGACCTTGCCATCAACTGAAATAGCGTTGTCACCGACAGGTTTGACATCGGCGTCAAAGATGCCGAGAGTGGAGTCGTATTTGAGGAGGTGGGAGGCTTGTTTGACACCTCCGGTGTCGTTGATGGCGATGACATCGAGGGGAGAGTCCTTCCTCCCGTGCCAACACCGCAAGAAGTTCCTTCCGATGCGACCGAACCCGTTGATGGCTACCTTTAGCTTTGCTTCCACCGGTCCCTTACTACCCTTGCCGGTACCGACCTAATTGCCAAACATATTCTCGTTCTATTAGTTTAAAACTAAAAACATCCATTTAATATTAAGCAAATTTGTTTGGGTCGTCCGGTTTAATATTAAGCAAATTTTTTTAAATATTAATAATTCATAAATAAATAACCTCTTCAAAATCTATATATACACTTAATTTAAACCCTGTAAACATGAACATGTAAAGCGTCAATTAATCCGTTTATCAAGCCTGTCATTTTCCGGTTAACCTATTTATTTGAACGAGTTATATATAGGTTTACCTATTTAATAATGATTTACATTCACGAATCAAAAATCTTATTATTTTTTTGTCGTGTTAAGTATCTGAACTAACCACCGCTACATGATATAACTTTTACACCTTAATTAGCTTTCTAATTATTAATTTTTTCAGACCCACTTAACTCAACTAAATTAGTTTTTATCGTTTGTTTTCAAAACATTGCTACAAACTGAAATCGGCACTAGTCTTTGAATATATGGTCGTCATTATAAAACAATCTATTTCAAAACAAGACAATGTCTAACTCAATAAAAAAAGCCAATATGATGTTTGACTTAGTTTCCGCTTTATGCAGAGGGGTTGGATTGATTTGCAATCTAATATAGACTTATGTGGTTTTCAACGACTTGAACATATGAGCAAGGTCACAAAAGCAATCTAACTAGTTGCTCCTATACGCATCATATCATCATCATAGGAATAACTCAACATTCAATATTTAAAGGTGAAAACTGATGCACTTACAAAAGAGGTTTGGAAGGCAACGAAAGAGACCAAATCATCAGAACCTCTCCTTCCAAAAGGAAGAGATGCAGATGAGCTACGAAGCCCAGAAAACTCAGAAAACCCTTTACCGTTCACCTATAATTAGTGCATGTTTTAAACAATCATTCACAAAGAAATTAAAATGAATGTATATATACGTACGTATATATAAACATATACATATACGTATGAATGTATATATGAATGATAGGAACCTGGAGGGAAGAATTGGCCATGGTGAAGGCAGCAGAAGCCATGGTGTGTTGCTACTATCTTTGAAGTTGAATGTTTGGGGTGTTTGTAAGCTTATAGTGTTCAAAACGAGAGTGGATGAGATTGGTGATCACAGATAAGCCTATCATCCAATCTTATGGCTGTGGTTGCATGTCATGTTTGTGTGTCCAATCCTTAACTCCTACTTTCTCTCTCTTGCAAAATCCAAAAGGGTGGTCACAATATACTTCTTATCTACCAAATTTCCAATTGTGTGCATTATATGAACAATTCACTCGTGGAGGATTTAACATATTACTACAAAAATTTAATTAAAATAAAAGTTATTAGATTTACATAAAATTGTAATATATGGAAAAATAAGTGATGATTGAAAAGTTGTGATGTACGAGCATATATATTTATGGCTAGTGATGTTTTTTTTTTTTTTTTTTGAACGGCAATTTCATTAGAAACACGAACGCGAGGCGCCCACCCTAGCGAGGAGCCAAGAGAGGGGCACACGCAAACAAGAACACCAAGGGGGAAGTGGACTTACATTTTAAAATCGTCCCAATCTTCCCAAGTTAAACTAATCCATCTACCCCTATGTTTAACCCAAAGAAAACTTGTACACTTGACCTCCTTGAATAAGACCGAAATGCAAGACCTATTCCCATCATAAACGGCCTTGTTCCTAGCCACCCAAATGATCCAACACACGGTAAGAATAACCGCATAGAAAATCATCTTGGCCTTCCTATCAAAATGCGAGTCTTCAACAATCTTTAGGAGATCCTCAAAAGTGAAGGCGGATATAGGCGGGACCTTGCACCAACTCGAAACGATATGCCAAAGCTCGGCCGCCATCTTACGACCGTGCATGAGGTGGAACACGGTTTCTTCTTCATCATTGCAAAGAGGACAAAAAAGATCATCGATCTCCATCTTCCTTCTAACCAGAGCCTCCCTTGTAGCAATGCGATCCTTAAGCATCCTCCAAAACAAAATGATCACCTTATTCGGGACAAGATTGTTCCAAGGCATGATAATGACATCGGACCTAGGGAACCATTGAAGGAGAGACCGCACCCCTGCCACCGAAAAGATACCCGAAGAGTCGCCCATCCATCTCGCACTACTGTTGTTAACATCAATTAGCCCACAAATATTGACACCCATTGGAATTAAACCCTCCACATTTTTTTACCACCTGAAGCCAAATCCCCCCCCCCAACTCTCGCCTTACTGGAAGCCCAGAACCACCATTGGGCCTAAAGTGGATGCCACCCACCACTCTAGTCCACATACTAGATGGATTATGATAAAAACGCCAGACCCATTTAATTAGTAAGGCTTTGTTCGCAATGCCAAACGGAACTAACCCGAGCCCGCCATTTTCCACCGGTTTAGCGACCTCCTCTCTACTCACCCAATGAATACACCGTTTCTTGTCACTATTACCACCCCAAAGAAACCGGTATCTAATACTTTCCAATTTTTGAAGGACCTTGATAGGAGCTTTAAAAAGAGAAAAGTAATAGAGAGGTAAACTTTCCAAGACCGACTTAGCTAGAACAAGCCGACCACCAATAGAGAGGTGAGTCGCCTTCCACCTCGAGAGCCTATCTTCCACAACCTTGATAACCTCATTCCAACTAGAGATCCGATTCATATTAGCCCCCACCATGAGACCGAGAAACTTGAAAGGAAATGAGCCTTTATCACAACTAAAAAGGCCGGCCTTTAGATGAACCTCATTCGGATCCACGTTGAGCCCGTAGAGGGCACACTTTTTTATATTGATATTTAACCCGGAGACAAGCCCAAAAATACGAAGGATCCTCACTAGATTGGCAAGACTTTCATCATTCCATAGGCCCATCACAAGTGCATCATTCGCAAAGAGAAGGTGGCTAATGCAAGGCCCTCCATTGGGAATTTGGATCCCGGTTAAGAACCCGACATTACAAGCCTTCTCAATCATCCAATGGAAAGCCTCCATCACAATGAGAAAAAGGAAAGGAGATAAAGGGTCCCCTTGACGCACCCCCCGCTCACATTGAAACTCCCAAGTAGGCGACCCATTCACAAGAACCGAGGTTCTTGCCGCCTTCAAAACGCCCCCGACCCAAGACCGCCATTTTGAAAGAAACTCCATTTGATCAAGAATGGAGTCTAAAAAACTCCAATCCACCGAATCAAACGCCTTTTCGAAGTCGATTTTAAAAATATGAGCCGGAATATTTTTCTTCTTAATCCACGACACAACCTCGTTGGCAATCATAACCCCGTCCAAGATGTTTCGACCGGAAAGAAACGCCATTTGGGTATCCGAAATCACACTAGAGAGAGGCCCTTTCAAGCGGTTAGCAAGAACTTTCGAGACGACTTTTGGAATGATACCCACAAGACTAATGGGTCTAAACTCCGAAAGACTCTTAGGATCTCTATTCTTAGCAATAAGATGGATGAAAGCGGCCCCGCATCCTTTGCCAAGAATCCCATCTTCATAGAACTCGTCGAAGACTTCCAAGAAATCCGTTTCGAAATGATCCCAGAATCTCTTAAGAAAAGCAAAAGTGAAGCCATCCGGCCCGGGGGCCTTGTCACTACCACAATCCCACACCGCCGCCTTAATTTCATGTTTAGAAAATTTCACAGTTAGAGCCTCCTTATCCAAATATGAGATCTTCTTGATTCCATCGCAGCAAAAAGAAGGGCGCCATACTCTTGGGTTTTTAAACTTGTCACTGAAGAATTTAAACACTTCTCTCTTGATAATACTAGGCTCCGAAACCCACCGATTGTCAATCGTCAACCCATTGATTCTACTAGCCGAGATGTTTTTGTTGATCATACCGTGAAAGTAGCTAGTGTTTTCATCCCCATCCACCGCCCATTTAATCCGGCCTTTTTGTTTAAGATCCTCCGCACGGTCATCCTCGATCTGTTTAAGTTTAATTTGAGCCTCCCCCCATATTTTCTTCTCATCATCAGTAAGAGGAAAGAGAGACGCTATTTCTTCAAATCTAGAGCAAATCACAGAAGCTTCTTCCTTTTGAGAATTAATATCCTTAGACACCTGAAGGCGCCAATTCTTTAACCCATCTTTTAAGTGCCTCATCTTTAAAAATAGCCGTCTATCCGCTCGACTTTCCCCAGCCACATCGATCTCCAACAAACATTTTTTGACTACTTCATCGATCTCCGGATGTTTAAGCCAAGAAGAGTAAAACTTGAACGGGCACGGACCAAAATCATCTTTAGTAAGCTTGAGGAGGATGGGATTGTGATCGCTTGACCTCCTTGGTAACGCCGTTACGGTCGCCTCCGGCCACCTACCATGCACCTGATTACACACAAAAAACCGGTCAAGTTTACTAAAACTCTTACCCATATTCTCCATATAGGTGAATTTCTCGCCGCCCATCGTGTACTCCATCACATCCGCATCTTCAATAAACCGATTGAAATCCTCGGCATTCCTCCTATAAAACGTAGAAAATCTTCTTTCATCCGGGCTTCGGACCTCATTGAAATCACCCGCTAAGATCCACCACCCGTGTAACTTCGATTTCCACTCCAGAATTCTGCTCCAAAGTGCCCGTTTTTCACCGATATTCTGGGGGGTTAGTGATGTACCCGAGTATTATCATATTATTCCTTATTTTTATCTCTATTCTCATATTTTGAGTAATACATTTAAAAATTCACTCCAATATATATTCTTAATCTTCATACTTTATCCTCGTAAATGTCCTCCAAATTTTATGATTTACTATTCATCCACCTATATATTATTTTATATTTTTATGAGCTAATGATAAAGGGGAAAAAATAATAAAAAGAAGAATAAATAAAATAAGTAATATTTAATTGAACATATAGATATGTGGAACGGAATGCGAGACTTTTTATAATATGATGGATAAATTTGAAAGATAGTATTTTTTTTAGTTAAATTATAGGGATAAAGATAGAAAAAACGTTATGAATACTCACTCTCTATCCAATATTAAACAAAAGGTACCGCAACTAATATAGGGTTGAGTTGGGGCACCTCCCTAGAAATCACTTGTTAGTATTAGTGGCATTTTTGTGGCATTTTTGTAAATATAATTAGTTTTCTGTCTAAGTTTGTTAGTTGAGGTTAGTTAGTCAACAAGAATTAGTTAGTCAATGTTGATGTATATATATACTCTTTACTGGTTTCTAATAGAACAACCGAAAATTTTCTAAAATTCTTACACAAAATAACATGGTATCAGAGCATTTACTCTTCATCGATCCCTTTCTTCTGTTGATTCCTCACTCTCGTTCTTCTTTTCGTTCGATTTAATCCTCCTGATTAAGACGGGAACAAATTCAGTTAATTCATCCATTAATTCATCAAATCCTTTGTAACTTCATCGATCAAATCATCCTGGGATGATTCTTGTTTTCAAAGTCGTTTGATGGAACTGGATTTTGGAGCATGGAAACGCGCCATGCAAATTGCTCTTTCTGCCAAAAATATGATCGATTTTGTTACTAGAACTATTACGCTACCTACATATGCGATTGAGAAGGCCTTATGGAATCGGTGTAATGATATGGTAATTTCTTGGATTCTCAACACTCATTCACGTGAAATTGGAGATAGTTTGTTGTATATTACTACTGCTAAACAACTCTCGTGCGAATTGAATGATCGATATGGTCGATCTAATGGCGCCAAGCTCTATCAATGTAAATGTGTTTATGTGAAATTCAACAAGGTAACAGTGATATTGCTTCCTATTTCACTAAGATGAAATGTATTTGGGATGAAATTAGTACTATTGTTGATATTCCTACTTGTTCATGTGGATCATCTCAAGCGATGATAAAGAGTCAAAATGAACAGAAACTTGTTCAGTTCTTAATGGGACTAAATCCATCTTATGATGCGGTTAGAGGAAATTTATTAATGATGGATCCTTTACCTAGTGTTAATCAAGCTTATGCAATTCTGATTCAAGTTGAGGAACAAAAGGAAATTCATGCTGAAACTCAATCTTTTATGGAGGCTGCAACTATGAATGTTCAAAGCGGTCCATATGTCAAATCTGATAACAAGAAACTTCTTGTTTGTACTCATTGCAAGAAATTTGCTATTCTTGCAAACAAATGTTATAGGTTAATTGGATTCTCTAAGGATTTTAAATTCACCAAGCCTAAGAGGATTGTTGCTTCTGCTGTAACTACTGGTGAACATGATGATTCTGATGTTAAAAGTCTTACTTCTACAACAACTCTTACACCAGAACAATGCAAAGATTTGTTATAATCAAACACACCTCTCTCAAACCAATACTGGTGCATGGCTTCCACTTCTCATAATCCTACTATTAATTCTGCTAACTTTGCAAGTATCCTCAATTCCAATAATCATTCTCAATGGATTATAGACACAGGAGCAAGTGACAACATGTGTGGTGATGAATCTTTGTTTACTACCACATATTTTCTTCCTAAACCAATTTCTATTAATCTGCCCAATGGTCAAGTTCTTTTAGCTATAAAATCTAGCACTGTCACTCTTCACACTGATCTTATTTGTATCATGTGTTGCTGGTTCCTCAATTCAGGAAAAATCTTCATCATGTTCCAAGGCTTTGTCATGATACAAATGGCCTGGTTTTCTTTTTTTAACAAATATTGTTTATTACAGGCACGTTCTTCAAAGAGGCCAGTGGTTCTTGGTAGCTTACTTGATGGACTCTACCTTCTCAAGAGCAACCAACTCATTCATTCTTCTTATTGTTCTCATGTACAAACTTAAAATGTTACATGTTGGGTCACTTGTCTTTGTACAAACTTAAAATGTTCTCCTGCAATAAGTGATAGAACTTGGCTTAACAGATTGGGTCACTTACATTTGTACAAACTTAAAATATTACATGTTTCTGATTTCATATATGCTTCTAATATTGCTTGTTGTGATATTTGCCCACAAGCTAGCTAGGCAACATAGATTGCCTTTCCCTCATAGTAAAAGGGAAACTTCTCATGTGTTTGATCTGTTACACAAATATAAGGGGACCATATAATGTGCCTACTTACCAGGGTTATAAGTATTTCAGAACCATAGTGGATGATCATAGCAGGGTCACCTTGACTTATTTGCTTACCTCTAAGAGTAATGCTTTCCCTGTTCTTAAAAATTCTATTCATATGATTGAAAATTAGTTTTCATACCACTGCTAAATGCATTAGATCAGATAATGCATTAGAACTTGGTTCAAGTTTTCAACATGCTCAATTTTTTTTCAAGAAAATACATTATTCATGAAACTAGTTGTGTTGTTACTCCACAACAAAATGGAGTAGTTGAGAGAAAACACAAACATTTACTTGAAACCTCTAGAGCTCTTTTATTCCAATCCAAACTCCCACCTAGATTTGGGGAGATTGTGTTTTAACAACTACTCGTTTGATCAACTTGTTTCTCACTAAATTGCGCAATAGTAAAACTCCATGAGATCTTATTTCATAACCCTCCTTCTTATACTAATCTCAAGAGTTTTGGATGTCTTTGTTATGCTTCTTATTTAAAGCAAGTCAGAGATTAGTTTAAACAAAAAGAATATCCATGTTTACTCATTGGTTATCCTATTGGCCATAAGGGATACAAGTTGTTCAATCTTCATTCAACCTCTGTATTCATCTCCAGAGATGTTGTTTTCTTTGAACACCTTTTTTATTCTATCCCTGATTCATCAACTATTCCTTTGTTTCCTATTTTTGGCAATCCTTCTTTTCTTCCTGATCTTTCTGATCCTCCTCCGTCCCTTACTTTCCCTTCATCACCTTCTTCTTTTGATCATTCATCTTCTCCATCCTTTCCTTCCCCTTCATTTCCTTCCTCATCTGCAACTTCTGTCCCTCTTCCTTTTCCTCGCAAGTCTGAAAGGGTTCACACCAAACCTGCTTATTTGGCTGATTATTAATGTAACAATGCTCATACTTGTCCTCACACTGTTACATATCTTTTTTCTCTGGTGGTTTTCATGTTGAAACTAATTCCACTACTACTATTACTGAACCATTTTCTTATAAAGAAGCTTCTTTATATCCAGAGTTGCAAGAGGCTATGGATCAAGAATTTGCTACTTTGCAAGCAAACCATACCTGGGATATTGTTCCTTTACCTACAGGCAAGAAGCCCATAAAATGTAAGTGGGTTTATAAAGTCAAATACAATGACAATGGGATTGTTGAAAGGTGTAAAGCTAGATTAGTGGTTAGAGGAGACACTCAAACACCTGGAATTGATTACAATGAAACTTTTTCCCCTGTTGTCAAGATGATCACCATCACATATCTCATTGCTACTGCAGTCAAATTGAACTGGGATGTTTTCCAATTAGATGTAAACAATTCATTTTTGCATAGAGATCTTGATGAGGACCTTTATATGGTTCCTCCACCAGGTTTACCTCATTATAATCCTAAACATGTTTTGAAATTACAAAAGTCTCTTTATGGGCTTAAACAAGCCTCTAGACAATGGTATGTTAAGTTGTCCGATGCTTTGAAGTCTCATGATTATCTCAGATCATAAAATGATCATTCTTTGTTCACCAAATAAATGGGTTCATCAATTTTCGATGTTATAGATTATGTTGATGATATTCTATTGACTGGCAATAATCTTGAAGAAATGAGTAATCTTAAAGTCTTTCTTCATTCTACTTTTAAGATCAAAGATCTCGGTATATACACATGCATGCATACATCTAAGCCACATGCACACCACGACCTAAAACCCTATCACAAATACGTAATCATATGTAGAAATGTATATACACATGCATGCATACATCTCATTTTAATGTGTCATACGATATATTGAAAAGCACGACATGACACTTAAAACAACCAACCCATATATGGGAATCGGGTTATAATGAACTTAGCAAGCCTTACCGGCCCAATCGGCCCACTAAACCGAACCAAGAACCCGGTGAACCACCGGGTTGGACCGGCACAGTCGGGTCAGTAAGGGTTTCGGGTCGGATTGAGCTCACAACACTGGTCGAGTCGGATCCACAACCCAACCTAAACAGGTCAAGCTCATCGGGTTAAACCATCGGGTAAACTATTTAGGCCCAGAAACCCTCTCGGGTATGATAACAGTTGGGCTCAAGCCCACTATTTCAAACAGTTAGTCCATTGGGTCAGTCCAACGAAGGCCCAGTTCATCACAGTAGGCTAAACCCATTGTTAGGATGCTGGGTAATCCAAACCGAAAGCCCGATGCGCATCCAGGTTGGCTACGGGTTAAGATCAGGCCATATACCTTTACTACTGGGCTCCGGGTTACGGGTATAGATACAGGTCCAATAGGTGTAAATGGATACATGGGTGTGATCCAAAAAGGTATACGGGTCGGGTCAGGTTCAAGGGTATACGGGTTATGCACAAGACATATTTACATTTCCAAACTAACTAAAATTCTATAAATATTGAAATACTAAACATTTTCCCAAATATTAATTTATATTAATAATTTAGTTTTTACCAATGTTTAGTAAACCTTTATTTATGTAATTATTTTAGTCCTAATTACCTAACTTACACTACATGTTTTACCAAATAATACTAACTTGGTTATTATTATAAATTCCATGCGCATGCTAAACTTATTTTACAAAACCTATCTTAAAACCTTTTGGGCCTATAGCCCAACACCAAACCTTATGTAAACTAGGTCAAGGCCCATAGCCAGATTGAAGCCCAAATGCACATTTGCGCATGCACACACATATTCATGATAAATAGGCATTCACACACAGCACAATACGAACCTAAATCATTACTTTAAATGCCAAGTATTAAAGGTCAAGGAAACCCAAACTATTTGGGAAATGCAAGTGCTTAGGTGAGTTTTCACTACTAATTCCCCTTTACTTCTTTACTATTTTGGGGTGATACATACTCTGTTTTACTTCAAACATATATATATATATTTCAATTATCGTACTTTCATTATTTACATGCCGTACTTGATTATATTTGGATGCTCGATACACATATGTTTGGACTAGTGATACTTGTCACACCCCAACCAACAGCGGAATACGTTGGGGCAAGAGGATTGTTCAGATGCTCGTGACAACTAATTAAAGTTATCAATATATAATAAACATGCCACTCGATTAAATATCAAAAATATAGTCTTACAAATTATGGGGAAATCCAACAACCAAATAATCCAAAACCTAATAATAAATATTAGTAACTTGTCTTATTAGGTTAACTAGGTCCATATGCAATCCTAAGTGACATCATCATCAACTTCAAGCATTTCCTGCAACATGTATAATATAAAAAGTCAACTACGAGAGTTGGTGAGTAAACATAGGTTTTAAATAGCATAAGTACAAAAGGAAAGTAGCGATTCATGTGACAAGTGAAATTCATAGATTATGTGTAACATGTTATAAAGGTGTTGTGTAACCAAACCTCGACATTTAGGAAATCAATCACCCATTGAAAATAAGAATACATTTTCAATATAGTGGGTGGGTTGTCGACCAATAGCTATTATTGACCCATAGGCTTCCAAACAATCGTTAATGGTACAAAAGCGATTAATGACTAGCGACAAACGAATACAACATATAGATTCAACACGTGTTACATATCAAGAATACACATGCACAACATGGAATCGCATAGTAATGTAGATAGAATATTGATTAAAGATTTTGGAATAAGATACAATGTTGCACCCCAAATAACGAAAGCGAAAACGGGGCTATGATTACTCACCTGATAAGCAAAGCAAGTCAAGTAGCGAGAGAAAAACAACGAATGCGAGGAAAAGCTAACCCTGCTGAAAACCTAAAGAATTCGAAGAATCGACAATTGTAACAACCGATACGATTACCAAAGATTAATTGGAGATTTATTTATTATTTATGTTAAGAATATTTTATTTAATAGTTATTGTTACTAAAAGACCCTTTTATGACCAAAAATACCACTTTTGACAATTAATCAAAGTTTAGGGTTAAAACTATAATTTCTCAAACTTAGGGGTTAATTATGTCAATTCAACAAAGTCTTAAAAATATAATTTTTCCAGAATTTAGGTTTATTATATAATTACTAAAACATCATAAAAATTCTGAAAATTTCATATATGTAGTAAAATTACACTTTTTACCCCTTAAGTTTCAATAATTACATAAATGGCCCAAAAGTTGTAATATTTTGCGACGGTCATATTTAGATTTATGAAAACCTTAACATATGTTTATTAACATCCCAGAAGTGGGTTAGTAAGTTTCATTCACTACAAAATTGTTAGATTAGAAAACTATGTGATAAAACACTTACTTTAACAGGTTAAAACGCATAACTCTTAGGTTTTTGATAAAAATTCAGTTTTGATGGTTTGGAAACATCATAATATACTTAAAAGATTATTTAGGACAGATTACAACCCTTGGTAAATGGTAATTGTGATTTTTGATAGTTTTTCCCCAATTAAAGTGTGCGTTTAAGGTTTGACTTTTGATACAGAGGACTTTTGGTCAAATCCAGCAATGAGGTATTGTAAAGCACACAAAAATAAGAAACTTTTATGAAGAAACTTACTCGTGAAAGTCGAAGGAAGCTGGTCAAATCGGAAGGTCAAACTGATGGACTTTGACTTTTCAAAACGCAAACGGTTGGACAAGGCACGAAATTGAGGCTTCAAGAAGCTTGAGGGATGTTCATAGGAGCAATATCAACTGGTATTTATAGGGTAGAGGGTCGTTTAGGGTTTTAATTGAGCATAATGGTGATTTTGGTAAGTCTTGAAGAAAAAGTCTATATGCTCACATATGGAAATGAATCAAATGGATTAATGAATTCGAATTAAATATGGAATTGACTTGGAGAATAATTTAGGGGAGATTTAGATGACGTTACAGGAGAAAACCGGGCAAAAAACGAGTTAGAAATGAAGTTTTTATGCCAAAAATAGCCCCAATATTCAGCTGGTCGCGATCAGATATGAAATAGAAGATATAAACTGTTGAACCGGATATAGTTCATGATTGCAGTGTTGCCAGAGTGTTTAAGGCGCTGAACTTTAGACCTGAGGTCTTGTGTTCGAATCCAGGCTGCCACAATCTTTGTTTTTATTATTTTCCTTTTTTCCTTTCTTTCTTCTTTATTATCTTTTATTTTTCTTTTTGCTCCAACTTTTTCGTTACATATCCGATGGACTTCAAATTTAAAACACAACTATAAAATACTTAAATGAACATTGTGAAACCATAAAATGTGATTTTTGAGGTTCGCGGATCGTCCGGTTAATTCCTGAACACATTCGGAAACCGAGATTTCATTATTTGCGTTTCAACCTTCGATTTCCACGAAACTTCACACAGACCTACTTGTGTGCGTGACTAGTATTACCCACAAGTTTAATACGAGTTCGGATTCGCGTAGTCGCTCAGTTTGACTTGAATAATGAAAACGATCGAATTTCCGATTTAAAGTGCGATAAATGCAAGACATTCAAACGATTCGCGATCGATACATTAAATGTCATAAATAAACATATGCAAATGATGAAAAGAGATAATAAAATGAAACATGATTCTTCATTAATTATCAATCACGATTACAAGTTCGGGTCGGGTACAATCAAATGGAAAAACCGAAATGTTACAATACTTACCCTGACTAGTTCCACACGTACACAATCTTAGACATTGGTATAGGACCGCGGGTAAATTGGGTAGCGCTATTTAGGGATAATGCCCCCATGTCCTTGTGCCCATGTATTTCGGGACGCCCTCACAAGGAACGGCATTTTGGCATTTGGCACATCGAAACCCCATGGTTGAGTTCACTTTATTTATTTATACGGGAAGTCTCTATTGGCGAGTGGTCTTGCCCATGTAACTATCGACTATGACCACAAGAGATAGAGAATGGTTGATTGTGGAACTATATTCATTTTGAAACCATAGCATCCCATGGTCGACGGGCCATCTAATTAAATTCTATTGTGACGACGTACGATAAAACTTATTTTTGAACTATGTACGATAAAACTATACTTTTGGGCAAGTACAACCATTTTCATACTTTTACCAAACTTAAGCATTCTTTTTGATAAAACTAAACCCTTTTTGACAAACTTAAAGGAAATTCTTTTTCGTACGACGATTACTTTTACTAACCGTGTGAACTCACTCAACTTTCTAGTTGAGACAAATTCTTTTTGAGTGTGTATCAGGTACCTAGCTTTGGATAAGTTGAAATAGAAGACCATGAAGTAGATTCGCTCGCATGCGCATGAAGACAACCCTAGAAGACTTTAGCTTCCGCCCTAGATTTACCTTTTACTTCCTAGATGTACTATTTTTCCTTAGTTAACTCATGTACTCTTAAAATTTTAATAGACATGTATTCATTTTGTGGTAACAAACGGATACGAACTTGACTAACTCGTCCCCCCAAGGGCCGGGCTGTTACAACAAGACACGACCTATGCCCCTACAAAGGCACAACCCGTGCCCCTCTTTTGCAAGATACTAGGGAATATCTTGGTTTCTAGAAGACCTCTGGCTCACACGACCTGTGTCCGTAACCTAGCACGACCCATGCTTCTGTCCCACACGACCCGTGCTACTGACTCTGGAAGATTCCTGGCAAGTATGGTCCATGTTACTGACTATGCACGGAGCGTGCCTCTAAAGACCGAAGATTCCAGTATCCCTTCTGACAGGCATGACCCATGCCCCTGACTAGGCACAGACTGTGCCGGATTCCGTTTTCTGCCTATAAAAGGGCACATCCTCCTCATTTTCAATTCGCCCAATTCTTCTCCACCTCTAGTATTATTATCATGTTTTATACTTTCTGGGCCACTTGTTTTGGTATTTTTGTTTATTCATCAAGATTGTAAGAACTTTAACTTATGTAGATTATGAAGTATATTTGTCTACGAATCTCTCATTTTTCTTTAAGCATATCCTTAAAGTCATGATTGGCTAAATTCTTTCACTTACTTGGGGAATGAACGAGTCTTTGGCGGGTTTGTAAAATGACTTTATAAACTCACCTTAAGGTGTGTAAAAATGACTTCATGAAAACTCTTTCTATTGAAAGTGTATTGTCACTCTTTTGAACAAATGTACCTTGTGTATTGCGGACCATTTGAGGAATCGGAAGCTCATCAGTCGTACCTGTGACACCCGACGGGGGGACGATGCATGATCCTTATGGTGACTCGCACCCCATGCAAAGCAATACATTCGAGTGTTTTATGTCTATGTAAACAAACTCGGTTTTCACGCATTTGCGATCTGAAGGTAATGGTTAGGAAAAATGGTTGGTAATATTTTGTTACCGCATTGAAGTCAGTGCGGTATGCGGTATGCGTTGGTGAACTTGAATCTGGTTATGACCACCCATGTATGTGTGAGAGTGGTACATGGAGGAGACGGACCTTAGTCCCTTAAAATATGCTTTTCATAGTAAAATAATCTGATGGGTGGTTTGTTCCTTTTCTAGTTCATGACAACGTATTCGAGTGTAACGATACTTTGACCATAAGACCCTACAATTAAACGACATTGGCACCACTTCATTTGTTCCTAATAGCATGAGTATTCCCGGGGTTCATACCAATTGGGTGATGAACGGGGAAAAGTGAGAATAGACTTAAGGCTGAGAGGCAATCTATTCGTCTGTTAGTAACAATCTTAAGGAAATATTATAAGTAACCAGGATACTAACCCCACCATCGATGAGTCCCCAAGTAATATTATCTTCCACTGAATAAACTAAACCCACTTTATTTTTATTTTTATTTTGCCTTTTATTATTTTTAGTCTTAACATATAAACCTACAAAAGTGGTTTGGTTAGATGTCAACAAAGATAAAGTATCAAGAGCCCTCATTTACATGCATTGTGTCCTTGGACGACCTAGGTATATTACCTTCGCTATACTACGCCGTGATGGGTACATTTACCCGTGTATGTGGTGTATAGTGATTGCTAGTTATCGTGTTTACAAATATAAAGCTTAAATGCAATAGTGGTGTTGAAAAACTCATAATTATCATATTTTCATACACACCAACACGCACACCAACACGCGTTTTTTATAACTGTACTTCGTGTTTTTTTAAATTTTATTTATGACAGAAATTTTATGACGCGCAAAATTACGCATCTACTCTTTAGATTTTAGAATTTTTGGCAGATTTTTTAATGACACACATTTTTCCGCGCATCATCGTTCACGCGTCATTAGAGGCCCTTTTTCTAGTAGTGTATGGCCGAGATATGGCCAATTTAGAGTCTAACAGAGAATCTGTGGATTATCTGTGATTTGACATAATTTCTGTGGATTTCACAGAAGTTCTGTTGTTTATCTGTGGATTTCACATAATTTCTGTGAATTATCTGCGGATTTCACAGAAATTATAGAGGTTTCTGTGAAATAGGAAGTATATTTATTTTGGCTAACCCACATGATGATTAATATTTTAACTTGAAAGTTGAGTAGTTTTCCTTTAAAGGTGATTGGCCAACAAGCCTTTTAAATGAGTGTTCTTAGATATACACAAGAATGAGTATTTAAAGAACATGAATGAAAGGTTTTTCTCACAATAAACATGCAAGGATAAGGTAGTGAAGATGACAGTTGAGCTTGCATCGACACTTGAAGCCTTGAAGAGTTCTTGAGCTTCAATACAGTTTCTGACAAAAAACTGGGTCGACTTTGGAAGGAAATTATGGGTGTTTTAGGAACCCAAATGGAACATAATTTATGTCTCAAGTGAAGTACATTGAAACCGAAGAGATAGGAAAAGAATCAGGTCAAACCGATGTCGTTTGCTACCTCAAATGTGTCACGGAAAATAAGGTCGCACAACAGCGAACTTCTAGAGCAATCTTACTTTAAATCTCTCTAGAGGGATGAATTCTCAACAAAATTGAGTGAGGTTAGTTGGAATTATTAGAGGACTCTAAGGGGAATATTTCCAGGCAAGAATGGATGGATTTAGATGAAGTATGTGGGAGATATGGTTCACAGAAGTTGATGTAATGAATCTGATGAAAATCTGTGCAGGTGAAGGTGTGAGAAATCTAGTGTTTTGCTTGGGTATTTATTAGGGGGAGTGAAATGGATCTTGGGGTTAGTAAATGGACGAAATATATGAGCTAAAAGGGTGTCCTGAATGACCCAAATATGGTTGGGGGACAAGAAGGAGGGACAAATGAGTAATTGTTTGGACTTTTGAGGCTTCTAGTTTGACAAAAGGCAAGTGCTTTCAATTTAAGCATTTAAGAAGGTTGTTGGGCTTCTAGAATCTGGTCTACTAAGTGATGGAGGATAATTTAGATGCTAATTGAAGTGTTAATGATGATTAAACTCAAGCTTAATTAGTTTAAAAGGTGCTTAAATGAAAGTGTTATGCATACATCTCAAAATTATACCAATATACAGATTTGTGATTTAAGAGAGTTCAAAATTGATAAGTAAGGAGGAGATAATAGATGTGAGAGTTTAAACAAATAGGTATTTATCTAGTTGTTTTGATGAATACCATGTATCTTTCGGGTATTGCGGGTATAAACCCTAAAATAAATAAAAATGAATGTTTTAAACCGTTTAAAACATGATATCTATCATTGAAATGCTTGTTTGAATATTTTAAATTTCTACATGTCACCAACGTTCGTAAGGCGGGTTATTCGGGTGTGATCTTAACATAAATTATATATTATACAATGAAATTTGGTAGATAAATAGTGTATTTTTTGTTTTTTAAACTTTGGCCACAAAACTTTGAGGTTTTGACAATTTCTACCAATAAACATTTAAACATTTTTTTTAACGAAATAGTAAACTTTTGATTTTCATAGTTTAGTCACATATGTTTCATACTCTTACGTTTTGTACCCTTTAACTTTGAGGGATAAAAACGAACCACAACTATGATTCAAAGAACATGTTAAATGTGACGATTATACATATGTGCTAAAAGTTATATTTTAATCTAGTTCGACTTATCTAACCCGTGTGGTTTAATTTACCTTTTTAACGTCATCCTTTGTACACTATGAGACTTGAACTTTAAAGCTTAATTTGAGAAAGACATCTTAGTTTCCTCATATCATACCTTAGCTTTGCTATTGGCGGGATTTACTGAGTATGATGACGACGATAATTGAGCTAGAACCCCTTTATAACTGGACTGGATTAATTAGGTTAAACACAATGCTGAGGTCGCACAACGAGTGGCGGACCCAAAATTTTATTTCAGGGGTAACGTTTAGTCGAAAAATCGTTTCAGGGGTAACGAAATACTTAATTTTTTTTCCCACTAGGCGATATCAAGTTTTTCCACTATGCGGTGAAAGTTCAGGGGTAGCGGGCTCCTATGCTAGGTCTGCCCCAGCACACAACTGTGGCGATGGGTCACCATGGCAGGTCGAGGGAGGTGCGGGGGTTGGCCATCGCAAAAAGAGAGAAGATGGAGAGAAAAATCAAAAGTGTGAGGGTGTTGTTGACGTGGAGGTGCGAAGACTGCGTGAACACCACTACGATGGTGTGGCGAAGTGTGCGATGGTGGTGGGGGAGGGAGGAGAGAGGAGGCTAGAATGATATTTTCGAAGAAGAATCTCATCTGAAGTGCAAAAATAACTGACTAAGACGTTGCATAGGCCTCATGTACGCACTCTCCAACCCCCTTCCAACAATGTATATGAGCGGGTAAAAATCCCTAGCATCTCGAGCTCCCTCGTCCAGTACAATCTTCCTTTGCAATTAGCGGTACCCAAAGCCACACTTTATCATCTCTGTACCCACTTCCATCTCACAAATGAAACCCATCACATGTTACAAACACCTCTTTATAATCTTATCGTTTTTACACTTCGTTTTTACACTTGATAGAAAGAAAAAACACACAAAAACCACACCACACATTGTACAACACCATAGGATTAGAATTCACCAAACAAAAACTCAAACATGTGCTGTTACTTGTCTGACGTCATCTAACAACAGCAGCAACAGAATGAGCCCAAAACCTAATCTGATGCTTCATTTCCGATTCATCCCCCACTACCGGAATCTTAACCCTCGTCTTCTCCAAATCCAAATCACCCCATGCCTCAGAAAGATACGGTCTCGAAACATTCACATCACCATCCACGTGTCCTTCTTTCCCCAACCTCTGCAACCCAGGAATCATCGAAACCAACCTCGAATCCTTGTCGTCCTCCGAAAACAAAAACCCTAAATCCATAAACCCTTTAACCTCTTCAAACTCAAGCTCCGACAAACTCTTGCTTTTGCATCTCATAAGATTATTCCTCTTTACTCTCCCCCTCCGTAGCTTCATTTCTTTTTCTTCATTTTCTTTAGCTTCCTTGCCGGAGAAAACCGTTGCCAGCTTTGGGGAGTCGGAGATAATAAACTTATGTTGTTTGGAGCTGATGAGCATCTGGTCGCTGTGACATCTAACGTTGATTGTCGGGAAAGCTGAGAAATCAAGATTTTGATTTTGAGTTGTTTCAGGAACTGGGTCATTGAATTGGGGGGTTCTGGGAGGTGGGTTTTGGGTTTTGGTGAACAATTGGTGAGTAAACCAGTAGGAATCGAAGAGATCGAACAGCAGGAGCAGGTTTGGTTCGGCTGCCATAAGTGTGTGTCGGCAGATAAGGTTGAAGATGATTGATTGATTATCTCTATAGGCGAAGAGATTAGTATAAAGAGTGTTGTTAGATAACCGATATTACCCTTGGTTTGTACTAATATTTACAAAAATCACGTGTATATCATTTGGTTTTCTATACCGGTTTTATTCTAGTCAATGCTTTGGTTCACGCGGAATCGCGTCAGCAGTAGATTTGTTTTTTTGGACAACAAAACATGGAAACGTTTTCTTTTAAAAGATTTAAATCAACTCTACTACTGTGACAAATGGTCGCTGTGTCCGTTCGTATCTTTTTATCGTTGTGATGCAGGTCTTCAATTGAATGGTGGGGAAGCCTATTTTTCACGGGATTTCGCTCCCTCATGATGGGCCTTTCATTTCACATGTACTATTTGCGGATGACGTGATGATATTAGGACAATGAACTAACAACTTCCGGAACTTGAGCCACCTACTGTGGTGTTTCTTCCTTGCATCGGGGCTATGTGTTAATTTAAACAAATGCGGTCTGATCCAAGTCAACTAGAATCGGGCTACCAAAGATGACTAGATAGAAATGATCTAGGACGAGTCAACTAGACAGTCGGACTACAACGGTCGGATCCAAGTCCTCTGATGAGCAGTCGGCTCGGCTCCTTCCTAGTTCTGGTGAGACCTGCAAAACAGAAAACACCGTTGTTCTTGGGGAGCAGGACAGGGTGTCCTGCGACCAAGCTCGGGTGTGTGAATAAGTATGTGTTTCGAGAGATTAAGAGTAATCAAACGAGAGAGAGTGCAGTGACTTGAGTTCTGAGAATTTACCTGGTGGTTGAGGGTATTTATAACCCTCAACCTTTGTCTCGTAGTGCTGTCAATGTCAGGTTCCCAAAGTAGCATGCTGCAGGTCTGGCATCTGACTGTGTCAAAGAACCACAGTAGCTATTTTGGGTAACCACATTGGTTGTAGTGTCAGGTCGAGTCCTGGGACGCCGACCCATGTGTATGAGCGTTGGTCTGTGCCTATACCTTTCGACCAACTAGGATCAGACAGCTAGTTGGGGTATAGGTTAAAGTCGAGGACTATTGGTCGGTCTGGTGAAGGATGACTAGCGGTCGGCCAGTCATCCGGTTATCACCTGTCGACTTCATAGCTTATTGTCTTGCGGTCGGCCCTCTTTGGGTCGTTCGGTTACATGTCTTGTCGTTAGTCAGCCTAATAGCCAGGTGGCCTGCCATATAGTGGTCGGCCAGTGACTTGCTGTGGTCGGCTGACCTTTGTGCTTTCGGCGGTCGGCCTAGTGGCCTGCCACATAGTGGTCGGCCAGTGTCTAGGTCGACCTGTATTTAGTGATTGGTGTAGTGGCCTGCCACATAGTGGTCGGCCAGTGTCTATGTTAGTCAGCCTAGTAGCCAGGTGGCCTGCCATATAGTGGTCGGCCAGTGACTTGCTGTGGTCGGCTGACCTTTGTGCTTTCAGCGGTCGGCCTAATGGCCTGTCACATAGTGGTCGGCCATCGTCTAGGTCGACCTGTATTTAGTGATTGGTGTGTTCAGATAAGGTTTACACCATAATATGTTTGTGGTGTGGCCTTACTCGGACACACGTCATTAGACCCCCGGTCCGATGTATAGTGGTCTGGACACTGTTATCGGACTCGAAGTAAAAATGTTGTCTTCGTCTTCCGATTGAATGCTTTTGTTTGCCATGGGAACCGAGTACTAGTTCTCCCAGTTGTATCCCTTAGCAATTTTGAGAATAACACATTTTGAGGTGGCCTGTAGGGTAGTGTGTAAGGGGCCAATCTTGGGTGTGTTTCATCAGTTTTTTTTTTTTTTTTTTTTGGGATGAATCGGCTAGGCGATTGGTTCACAGTGGACCAGCGTTGTATCAAATATAAGGACAGTACTTTGAATCCTTGTTATTTGTCTCGGGTGCCGAGTGAAGTGAAATTTTTTAAAGATAAGTTCTTTTGGCTTTTAGATAAGATTTTGGATGTAGTAATTCCTTGGAAACCTACCAAGCCTCCGTCGAAGCCATGTAAGGCTCGGGAGGAAAGGTTTGATCCAGATATAGTAAATAAGTTGGTAAAGCTCCAGATTCCGTTGTAGCTGTTTCCCGATAGGGTGTTAGTATTGATCGGCTTGAGTCGGAATTGGTTATCTGTTAACTGAAAGCCAACCTTTATGTATGATGGTCGGGGTACTGCCTTGTCGTTCTTATAATCTGATTGCGTTGTCTGTTAAATCATGAGCTTATGTTGTTTTTGCTTTGCTTTTTGCAGATATGGACCTTCTATCTTTCATTGGCATGGATGATGCCGAGGGCGTTGTGTAGGGGAGCAAACCCCTTGGTGAGGATGAAGAGTGCCCTGTTTGAGAGGACAGGGAAACATCGTTTTGAGGATTTTACCATTGAAGATGGTGTTCAATCCATAACTGGATATGCAATGGGTGGTACAGGTACTGCGTTGGTCATCCAGGAGGAAAAGGACTCCAGGAAGGGGAAGAAGAGTAGAAAGACAAAATCTTCTGAGAATAGTGAGAAAGCAGAGGAAGGTGGTAAGGGGAAAGGCCGTTGTATGTGAAACATCTGGTTAAACGGGCAATTTCATCGCCCATCCAAAACAAAAGGTCGACAAGACCTAAAGGCAAGCCGGAGCCTCCGACTGCTGACCCTAGGGGTGAGCCCAAGTTGGTGGATGGGGCTAGTGACTCGTCTAGGACGAAAGGTTGGTCAAGGGTGGGTGACAACCAAGAGGGAAATCAAAAAGGTGACATCGATGTTGCCAAGGTGAAGAAGGCAGCTGATATCTTGACCACTGTGAGTTTACTTCTCTCCCTTTGATTTATCAGAGTTTGACTGACAGCTATTAGGATCTTCTTTGTGATTTGCAGGAATGGCCTGCTTTTGGTGTACCTGGCGCGGAGGATGATTCTGATGTGTCTCCTTGCCGAGAGTTGAGCCATGAGGCTACTGGTTGTATCTTCTGTCCCGACTGGCAGCTAAAGAACGAGTCTCGGGTGGACACTGTTTCTTTGTGCCGTGACTTCGCTTGTTTGTCTATCCCTCCGGGTGAGGTGATTGAGCTGGAGAAAGAAGCTCATACTGAAGCTAGGCGTGAAGCCTACTTTAAGTTGACCCAGGCTTATACTGCTGGGGTGAATATGATTAGCCGGAATGCCCGATTGGAGAGGGATCTGAACAAAGCAAGGCTTAAGCTCGATGCTCGGGCAAATGACTTAGCTATCCTGAAGAAGGAGTTGAAGTCTCTGAAAGCCCAGCATGTTGATCTTGAGGCTATGTCAAGTTTGAAGGAAGAGCTGGAGAAAGTGAGGGCCAAGAAGGAAGCCGTCGAGAAGACGAATGCTTCGTTGAAGCAGTCGGTCGCTGACTTGTGTAAGGCCCTGTAGGATGACTCCCATCGTTTTGATGCGGAGATTGCTGAGCTGAAGCTCGACATGAGTATGGTCGAGGCTCTTTATAAAGGAGCTATTGCTCGGGTCAAGACGTATGGCGATGACCGACAGTGGCTTATTGAGGATGGTTTCCATTGTGTTTTTGACCAACTGGCAAAAAGTATTGAGTTCCGAGAGCCATTCGGCAAGTTGCAAAGTGTTGTGATGACACATGGTGCACATCTTGGTTATGTGGCTGGGTATGACCAGGCCACCTTGGCGAAGCCGGAAGCGGCTAGTCGGTATTACAAGCCAAACTCTAAGACCGACTTGCAGTCTGCTGCTGAGAGCTATTCGAAGGTGACCTATCCATATTTGGATGCTTTGGCCGGATGTGCCAACAAAACAATGGGGGTCGAGGCCGGACACCCGGAGCTACAGCGTCAATCGCAGGTGGGTCGGACTCGGCTGTTGTTCAGTCGAAAGCTTAGTTAGCTTTCTTTATTTGTGTTTTACTTGTTGGCTTCCTTGCCCTTTCGGGTATGCATTGTAATCGACTTTGATTGTCTGAAATGGTGTCTTGGAATTTGTTGTATGTATTCCCATTGTCTGTTTCTAGACTTGTACGTTGTACGTGTTGTAGTCGATCATGCGACTGATACGTGTCATTGATGTTAGAGTAGGACCGACTTTGAGGGTCGGTTATCCCGTAGTGATGTCGAACAAGTCGACCTTTTTTTTTTTTTTTTTTTTTGTAATTCACCAATAGTTCCAAGTCGTGTTGGGAATTTTGTTACGTAAGCTGTAAAAGCTGAGTTGTTCAGGTTGTGACTGACCACTATGTAGGCCATAAAGGCCGAATGGGTCGTTTAGTGACCGACCATGATGTATGCCATAAAGGCCGAGTGGGTTGGTTAGTGACTGACCATGATGTAGGCCATAAAAGGCCGAGTGGGTCAGTCAGTAACTGAGCACCATAATGTATGGGTCGACCTATGGGGAAGACTCGTGAGGCCAACTCGAAGGTCGTGAAGCCGAATGCAAGAGTCATGAGGCCGAATGCGAGAGCCATGAGGCCGAATCGAAAGTCATGATACCGACTCGGAGGTCGCTATCTAAGTCGGCATAGTTTGTATGCTTCGACTAATAGCCGAGGCACCTTGTGTAAGTTGTGTGGTTAGGTTAGTGACTAAGAACCACATGTAAGTTTTCTAAGGGAAAGTGAGTAACCAGGAGGCATTTTGTATAAGCCGTGAGAGGTTGAATGGTTTTGTCGATGATCGGAGACCACTATGTAAGTCGTGAGGGCTGAATGGTTCGCTCAGCGGCCGAACACCACGACATAGGCCGTAAAGGCAGAGTTGTTCGGTCGATAAACGAGCATGACAATGTAAGCCGTAAAGGTTAAGTAGGGCGGTCGATGGCCGACTATAATGTGGGCCATAGAGGCCAAGTTGGTCGGTCGATGACCGACCACGATGTAGGCCATAAAGGCCGAGTGGGTCAGTTAGTGACTGAGCCCCATTATATAAGGCGTAAAGGCTGAGTGGTTTGTCGAGACCGAGAACCACAATGCAGGCCATACAGGCCGAGTGGGTCAGTCAATGACTGAGCACAACTATGTAAGCCGTAAAGGCTGAGTGGTTTGGTCGAGACCAAGAACCATAATGTAGGCCATACAGGTCGAGTGGGTCAGTAAGTGACTGAGCACCACTATGTAAGCCGAAAGGGCCAAGTGGTTTGGTCGACACCAAGAACCACAATGTAGGCCATATAGGCCGAGTGGGTCAGTTATTGACTGTACACCACTATGTAAGCCGAAAGGGCTAAGTGGTTTGGTCGAGACCAAGAACCACAATGTGGGCCATATAGGCCGAGTGGGTCAGTTATTGACTGAATACCACTATGTAAGCCGAAAGGGCTAAGTGGTTTGGTCGAGACCAAGAACCACAATGTAGGCCATACAGGCCGAGTGGGTCAGTCTGACTGAACACCACTATGTGAGCTGAAAGGGCTAAGTGGTTTGGTTGAAACCAAGAACCACAATGTAGGCCATACAGGCCGAGTGGGTCAGTCTGACTGAACACCACTATGTAAGCCGAAAGGGCTAAGTGGTTTGGTCAAAACCAAGAACCACAATGTAGGCCATACAGGCCGAGTGGGTCAGTCTGACTGAGTACCACCATGTGAGCCGAAAGGGCTAAGTGGATTGGTCGAAACCAAGAACCACAATGTAGGCCATACAGGCCGAGTGGGTCAGTCTGACTGAGTACCACCATGTGAGCCGAAAGGGCTAAGTGGATTGGTCGAAACCAAGAACCACAATGTAGGCCATACAGGCCGAGTGGGTCAGTCTGACTGAGTACCACCATGTGAGCTGAAAGGGCTAAGTGGATTGGTCGAAACCAAGAACCACAATGTAGGCCATACAGGCCGAGTGGGTCAGTCTGACTGAACACCACTATGTAAGCCGAAAGGGCTAAGTGGTTTGGTCGGAACCAAGAACCATATTGTAGGCCATATAGGCCGAGTGGGCCAGTCTGACTGAGTACCACCATGTAAGCCATAAAGGCTGAGTGGTTTGGCCGAGACCAAGAACCACTATGCTCGGATGTACGGTCCGAAATATATGATCGATAGAAAATATATGAGTGCGCGTTTATACCTAGGTTCGACCGAAGTCTTTCGGTCTAGGTGGTCCAGACTTATGCCGAGTGCCTCTTGGGTCGAGTGTTAACTGCTCGATTAAGGCGACTTGGCTTTCTGCTGGTCACCCACTAATATAGAGCTGTGAGGAATGAACGATTATGTGTTTTCCTGTGTAGCCCGGTACGGATAACCATTTTACGACTACTGTGACCTAAGTGATAGGAGTCGGCCTGTCATTGCCGATAGTGGCTGGCCTATGTAGACTCTATCCCCGAGTGGTTACAGTTTTGCATGCCCGTGGGCTTGCTATGATATTAGCTAGGTCGGTATGCCAAGGCTGCAACAGCTGAATATGGCCGATCCGAGTCTGAAGATCATGTATTGGAACGGACTGCTATTATAGTTAAGTCGACATTAGCCAGTCGACTTGTGTAACTATATAGTCGCGTTTAGGCCAGGAGTGACTGGCGTTAAAGATAGATAAAATTTTCCAAAGGAAATTTATACCTTCGCTGATTAGCATGTAGACTCTATCCCCGAGTGGTTACAGTTTTGCATGCCCGTGGGCTTGCTATGATATTAGCTAGGTCGGTATGCCAAGGCTGCAACAGCTGAATATGGCCGATCCGAGTCTGAAGATCATGTATTGGAACGGACTGCTATTATAGTTAAGTCGACATTAGCCAGTCGACTTGTGTAACTATATAGTCGCGTTTAGGCCAGGAGTGACTGGCGTTAAAGATAGATAAAATTTTCCAAAGGAAATTTATACCTTCGCTGATTAGCAGTGGGACTTATGTGTTGCCCAGCATGTCGTCACAATTCTTGAGTGGTCCGGGGTAGTCCGGATATCTTCTTATAGTGCTTGTTAGGGTAGATTGATTCAGAGTATTCTGATGTCTTTATGCAATGCTCGATAGAGAGAAATAGTCCAGAGTATTTTGGGTGTCTTCTTATGTGTGTAGTACTCTAGGGAAGCATGCTCGTGTCAGACTGGGTGGTTCGGAGATCCGAGTGACCACATATGTTAGTTGTACGAGTTTAGCATTCCATTCGTAGGTTGTCGTAGCTAGCCGTGAAGGCTGAATGCATTGTGTAGAATCGAATTGGTGACAGTGACCATTAGTCGACCTTGGCTTGGTCGACTGGTCATTCGACCTGTCAGCAATCGACTTGGTCAGTTGACTGGTCATTCGACCTTAGCTTGGTCGGCTGGTCATTCGACCTGTCACTCGACCTGTCAGCAGTCGATTTTGTCATCATGACTGTCAGTCGACCTAGGCTTGGTCGACTGGTCACTCGACCTTTCAGCAGTCGACTGGGTTATCATGACTGTCAGTCGACCTAGGCTTGGTCGACTGGTCACTCGACCTGTCAGCAGTCAACTTGGTTGTCTGAGGTGGAGTGTTTAGAGTGTGTAGTATGTGTGATGTCGCTCTGACGCGGACATACGTTATCACATTACTTTGTATATCTTGTCTTTCCTTTGATTTTTAACATATATAAAATGTAATGATGTAGAGCATCATGTGAGTTGGGTTTCCAGTCAGCATGAGTGACTGTGAGGCTAGAGGCCGATTGCTTGCGTGAGGCATGTGAAAAACCATCTCAAGTAGTTTGTTTGATGCTGTGTAGGTGGTAGTTGACCACCATGACCAATAGATGTTCCATCTTCCTCTAATCTTCGGTGGGGACATGTAAATGTGTTAGAAGATAGTTTGTATCATTGTGAGGTCAACTCGGAGCAAGGTCACGAGGTCGAATCTCGAGTAAGATCATGAGGTCGGCTCGGAGCAATGTCACGAGGCCGACTCGTAAGTAATATCTTGAGGTCGGCTCGGAGCAATGTCACGAGGCCGACTTGTGGGTAATGTCATGAGGTCGGCTCGGAGCAATGTCG
>JBCNJP010000017.1:85070482-85154884 GCA_039602395.1 Deinandra increscens subsp. villosa | reverse complement strand
GAACAAATACGCTAAGTGTTAAACAAGTCCGCTAAGATCAATTATCAGAAGTCCGCTAAGAGGAAAAAAAACAAGTATGCTAGATTCATAAACAAAATGTTTCTAAGTACAAATTCAAAGTCAATTACAAAAAAAAGTATCAAATCTAGATAGGACATCAAAAAGGTCTTCATCAACAATACTCAACGGTGAATAGTTTGTGTTGCCAACAAAATAGGTTCCAACATTCTTCCTCTGATGAATCAGGCATTGAAGAAGCTTAAAGTCGGAATATTTATGATTATTATTATCTATCTTTAATAAGACTTCTTATGTGATTTGGATTGCTTGTTTCTTATGCTTTGAATGTTTGTTTGAATAATGGCATGACAATAAGACTATGATTGATTGAATAAATGGAATGTTTTATCTTTATTTTTGGGTAATGCTTTACTTTTTTTTCTTTTTGCATGTAATGTTTTTCTTTTGAGTCTTGTAAGTTGCAAAGGAATCCAAGACTAAAGCTCTGCTAGGAAAATGATCGGGAAAGCAAGGGTTAATGAAGAAGCCATGAACCATAATCCTCTAGCCGTCAGGCTCGTCTGTTCCCTTTTTCTTTTATCTTATGTTTTGCAATGTTCTCAAGTACATTGAGGACAATGTACGATTTTAAGTGGGGGGATGAGAGACTCGCCTGTAGTTTGCATGTTTTATTGTGAATTTGCTTAAAAAGTGTCAAAAAATTTTCAATTTTTTTTCATGCTAAACTCTTTCACACAGCTAAAACTTAAGCTATCAACTGGTTTTATGGATCCTAAAGTAGACTTCTTAACTCTGTATGCTAGACCGAAGCAAAGCTTTTTCCATCATCCATTTATTGCTATACAACTCTAGGCATGTATTTTAGATCCATATGCATAGCTAAGTCCTAAGTTTCTTTTTAGGATAGATCAGACTGGATAAAACTTAGACAACAATTCCAATGTGCGAGTACAAGGGATGAAGCCTAGATGATCAACCAGACTTAAGCCCTATTTCCATTCCGTTTCCATGGAAAGATTTTTTGAGCCTTAATCAAGCTTTCTACTCACTAGGAGCTTGAGTTTTATTTTTGTATAACGATAGAGAGTGCCACATGTGACCTACATCTACAACTTGACATTTATATGCGTTACGAGACTACATCTTACAAACCAAGCAAATATGATAGAGGCAGGCACTAGGATAACCTTAGTTTTATACTTTACAGTTTACACCTTCTTTTTGCCTTATCTATACTTTCTATACCCCAATTACCCAAAATTTCCTTTAGTTTACCCACGTTGAGCCTATATCCATTTCGTTTGAATACCCAATTAACCCAATAACCTTAGGCTTTTTCCTTTCACCCTTATTTTCGGAAATAATCTGGTTATTATGTTAGAATAATCCCGACAAGAAAAGAAAAGATATGCCGATGTTAATATATATATATATATATATATATATATATATATATACCTTATAATGCATATTGCTCATTGGTCTTAAAATTAAGACGCGTACAAGTAAGAAAGGCTAATGTACAAGTCAGCAAAGCATCATCTTATATGCAATTGAACCAATGCCTACCAAAGAAATATTCAAGAATCAGGGAATCTCCTACCTTACTGCTTTTCATCTTCAATACAGTGTAAAACCAGACAAAAATCTCCTCTTTGAGAAAGATCTGCAATCACTTTTCATCTTCAGACCACGCCATACCTAATCTTGGAGACACGTCAATTGCATAATTCAATTTGAAATGCCAGAATGTGAAATGCTCTAATTTGAAATTCAAACCTGCACCAATCTCGATAGTCATCGTCCTCTCTCTCTCTAGCTCAAATCTTCATTCACAAGTACAACAACAATCTCGATCTCCATAAACAACGCGTGTTCATATTCTCATCCGATCTTCAGCTCAAATCGTTTCAAACCCTAGCCTCCCTCTTCTCTCTTAAAGACAAAAGCTTTAATTCACCGGTGATAAACTCTCTCCCGATACCCTCGATATTTTCAATTGTTTTATGTAGTGATTGCAAGTAATTTGGGTTATTTTTATGTTTTGCAGGTGTATAAGAGTTTCGCAATCAGTTTATTTATCTGATGTAGTAAGGTACGTCTTAATTTTTCCCATCCTCCACCACAAACCCTAGATCTGTGCTGGACTTGAACACCAGTTTGCTTTCTTACGATTTCTTCTCATTTGGTTCAAGGTAATTTTTTATTTTTGGAATTTACTATAGGTTTTGGTGGAAAATTTTACATTCACGAGTTTGGGTTTCGAATTTTGACTCTTTAATTGTGTTCACTTACAGTTGCACTTCCTTTCTTCCTCAGATATGCCATTCTCTGAAGCAGAACTCTTATACACCTATCGATACTGTGTATCAAGAACTGCACAAAAATTACAGCAGCCTAAAACATACCAAGGTACCTCATCATCACATATAAAAATTGCAGGTGATTTCTTTACTATGTTCTACTGTTTTGTTCTGCAATATGATTTTGTTTTGTTTTGCAATATGATTTTTGCAATATGATTTTGTTTTGTTTTGCAAAGTGATTTCCTTACTATGTTCTACTATTTTCTTCTGAGTTTTTTTTGTAAGCCAAAAGATAAAAAAAAGATTGGTTATAAAAGGCGTTTATGGATTTAAGAATTCATCAAACACATGGACATTTATGAATTTGTAATGGTGAAATATAACAGGGACTGTGAAAATGCTTTTAATAACCTTTATCTGCTTTGTTTTTTAATAATAGCATTGTCTTTTTTATTTGAGTCAATCTCTCTTGAAGAGTAGAACCTGCACAGAATAAAATGAGGAAGATGGGTGTTGTGCTGAATTTTTTTCTCTTGCTCTAGCGTGTGAAATTTAGGGATAAGTGGCTTCGCTCGACACCTCTTGCTATGTTTCCACATCATTTCTTTAGAGTTAAGATATTGAAGCAGCGATCAACTTAATGAGTAGTTTTAAAGTTTTGCTTCAAATAATTACATATTTCTGAGGTAGATAAGAACAAAGGTTTAGAGTTTTGAGTTATAAAACACAGTGATATACCACAATCTTTAGTAATTTATTTGTTGAATGAAGTTGTTAGAATGTACACAAAGAGAATAGGATTGAAGGGATTAGTGTGAAAATAAGGTTGCAATAGATATGCTGGACAAGGTTGTTTGAATTTAGACAAAAAGATTAATGCTACCATACGATAGGTCCGTTTTACTATATGTGCATGCGTAGTTACAAGATAATTTTGGTCTATAAATGTAAAGGTCATATTTGCATATTTATTTATATATACTCGTGTGCATCAGGTCTCTGTCAAGAAAATCGTTCACCTGAATTGACGTGTTAGAACACAATGTAATTGTAACACAAAACAGACAAGTATTAGAAGAAAAGATAAGATACATCCTTAAAAGAGAAAGGATATGAAAGTCTGTATGAATTACAAATTTCTGCATGATTTCTGTATTCATACAGAACTACTCCAGAAATTCCGAAGTAGTTCTCTACAGACTAAATTCTACGTAAATCCTCATTTCTGTAGAAGGTTTATAATGGGAAGCATCAATAGTCTTCAAAGAAGAGTCTTGAAGGAGTTCTGGACTATCAGTAGATAAAGATTACGAGAAGAACAACTTCTACCTTTGTGTGAAGAACAAGGAAAATGAATGCCAACTTGGCATTAATCACGAAAGTAGTTGAAGACAGTTGAAAAAGAGATAAATTAAATATCTTCACTTTATCTCTATATACTCTGACACACTCCAACATCAACAATCCTCAACCACCTTATTCAAATGCAACTTGCTACATCTTCCTATAAATAGCAAGCTGACTTCACCAAACAAAGCAAGACATCAAGCATACAATTCAATATCTTCTCAAAGCAATTACAACATCACTCCCATATACAAGTTATTTCTGTTGATACATAGTTATATTATAAACTCGTGTAAACCATTATTAACATTTGAGATATACCGAATAACTCTTTTATGAATTGCTGTCTTCCAATTTGATTTACTTTCCGCAACTTGTTTATCTTGTTTAAATCAAATTGTGCCAACATTGTTAAAGAGCCTCTCACGGGACCCAACAATTGGTATCAGAGCAGATTGAATAATCAATATTCAAAGTTCCTGCTCTTTAACGTTTTTAACACTTTCACAAAATGTCTTTAAGTTGGAACAATGGAAAATCACTTGGCTCACTGGTAAAACCCCCTATGCTTGCTAGGGAGGACTATCCGCAGTGGAAAATAAGAATTACCAACTTCCTGAAAGAAGTTGATAGTTCTCTGTTGGAATGCATAGCCAAAGGACCCCATTGTCCCACAGTTAAAATTCCTGAGATAAAAGAAACTGAAACCTCAGCTGTTGTCCTAGCTCGCACCATTCCAAAAGAAAAGAAATGGTGGAGTGAGGAAGACAAGACCAAAGAAATTAATGAGGGCAGAGCAAAGACAATCCTCATCATGGCTCTTCCTCATGAAATATTCTGTAAAGTTGACTGCAATACATCAGCCAAGGGCATATGGATGCCCTTGAGAAACTCTTTGATAGGAGGGGGGGGGGGGAGGGGGGATCAAATGAAAATAACAAACAAAAAAACCAAAAACAAATGGGTTCCAAAAACCAAATAAATTTTGTTTGCTTGAACAAATATCCTTTGGAATTTCTAAAGAATATCTGTATCAACCAAGAGACTTCCAACCATGCACATGTGTTTCATTTTATGTTATTTCTCTTTCAATAAATGATCTTAAAAGACACTCGTAACTTTCAAAATCTCTCTTTAAAAAGTTGACTTTCTCTTCCTGGTAAGAAATGATGCCCATCAAGTCACATACTTAAATGACAATAGGCATATCGGGAAAAAAATCTTTGTGAGTTAAAGCATACAAAAGAGGTAATAATAACTCTAAAAATAGGAGAATGATGAAAATAAGAGTTAATTACCTCTCACAAACCATCCCAACCTGCCTGGAAGCCCAATAAGAACTCGAGTGAACCACCTCTCATTTGAAATCACTAAAGACTCCATTCGCTCTGCTCTCTGTCTGAATGATAAAAATGGAGCCATTCACTTCAACAGGGCCCAAGTCATTGAAAACCTTCATTGACATTGGGTATGATGGAAATTTTTACGAAGAACAGGCAAACAAATTCCACCTTCCCCCTATCTGGCAATTCTTCTTCTCTCAAATTCAACTCTGTTTTTCTTCTCAGGTCAATGATCATCATCTTGCTGACCATGACACACAAATGGTCATGCATGCTCTAATTCACGGACTGGATATGAACTTCTCTCACTATCTTCTGCAGAACATGAAAAACAAGCTGCCATCTCCCTGTAGAAGAGAGAGTTATTCTATATCCTCGTTTCATGACAAGAATAATTTGCAAGGCCAAGCAATGGGAAGCAATTCCCCACAAATATCCCACTCAACTAGTACCTTCTCAAAGGTATCTTGGCCTTCACATAACTGGACTTCCAAATGAGACAATAGAGGAAGAAGATGAAGGCCTGAGATCCATCTCTCATAACAACATTCCTCTCCAACTTGAAGCCAGAACATATCCTCGAAAACCCACCAGAATTATCCTACCTTGTACCTGTAGAAGTACTTGTACTCACTTAAACTTAATGTTTAAATAAGTTATGTACTAGGTATCTTGTTGAAAAAAATTGTTGGAAAATTTGTTGGGACTGGATCTTTTTGGATTGCTGTAAGAAAAGCTCAAGATTGTGTGAAGTTAAATCATCACTACTAGTAATTCTGTGTTTCTTCTGTTCTTTACTAAGAAACTTGTCATACAGAACAACTCCGGAAATTCCATTAAGTAGTTCTGTACAGAAGCTAGAATGCTAGAATGAAACAAAAGAGGAAATGAAAAATCTTTGACATACTTTCACACACACACACACACACACACACAAAAATAATAAAAAAAGGGGAAGGAGAACTGATGAAAAAGAACCACTGAAAAGTTTCTTGAGATGAAAAAGGGAAGAAATATACTGTAGTTATTGGAAGGAAAACACATTTGATCTCACCCTGAAAATTGGGATCAAAACAATTCTTCATCAAGAAATCCCAATCAACAATGAAGACGTCAAAAGCTCCCAATAAATAGAAACAGTAACTTTTTCAGTTACGAGGAAAATCAATGATCCAACGGACATCCGTTTCACCACCCAGTCAATCTAATCAGTGAAAAAGAGCCGTTAAAACCCTAGAATCTCTCTCATGCCATAAAATCCTCACTCATTCTCAAAATCAAACATCGTTCCTAAAATCACAATCCTCACCAAGCAAAGCATTTCTTCTAACAATCAAAATGGCTTCATCCTCCCAAATCTCCCTGTTCAGAACATTCAACATAGAGCAAAACAATATGCGAGCAAATCTAAACACACCAGCTTACTCAAACGATGTACAAATCATCATAGAAGCATTAAGGTACTCGCCCTCTCATGGCATCTCTCACTGAAGATGAAGAAATCACCAAAGAGACTCTTATGAATGTCTGGTCAACAATAAGAGTAAAAACTGAAACTGTGACTAAAAAGGTATGGATTGAAGCACTCATTGAAAACGAAGATCGATCCACAACAACTCTACAGTTTTCAGAAGAAGATTTCAGACAAGTTACTGACCTCAAAGCACCAGAAGACCCTGCTCAACCCCCAACTAAAACAGAAATCCTCAAAACCATCAATTCCTTGAACAAAGGAACAAGCTTTACCACAATCTCAGGAATAAACATCAATCAGCTAGAGAGAAAGTGGAAACTAATGATGCACACACTCATCTACAGCCTAACTGCTAAAGTCGGTTCATCAGATCAAGCTAGTGAATCAGTATACTCCATGGTGGTCGCTCTAATCCTGAATGAAAGAATAGATTATGGAGCTATGCTGTGGAGGAATCTAGTAAAAAGAATTGAAGATAAACATAAGGAAAAGAAAGAAACTGCCCACATTCCATTTATAAGGTTTCTTTCTCTACTCATCTTTGAAAAGTGCCAGGAAGGTTCGTAAAAAGATCAATGAAAATGATCTAAGCGTTTGTTACTTTCTCTTTTTGTTTATTTTCTTCAAATACTTAGGGGGAGATTGTTAGAACACAATGTAATTGTAACACAAAACAGTCAAGTATTAGAAGAAAAGATAAGATACATCCTTAAAAGAGAAAGGATACGAAAGTCTGTATGAATTACATATTTCTGCATGATTTCTGTATTCATACAGAACTACTCCGGAAATTCCAAAGTAGTTCTGTACAGACTAAATTCTATAGAAATCCTCATTTCTGTAGAAGGCTTCTAATGGGAAGCATCAATAGTCTTCAAAGAAGAGTCCTGAAGGAGTTCTGGACTATCAGAAGATAAAGATTACGAGAAGAACAAATTCTACCTTTGTGTGAAGAACAGGCAAAATGAATGCCAACTTGGCATTAATCACGAAAGCAGTTGAAGATAGTTGAAAAAGAGATAAATTGAATATCTTCAATTTATCTCTATATACTCTGACACGCTCCAACATCAACCGTCCTCAACCACCTTATCCAAATGCAACTTGCTACAACTTCCTATAAATAGCAACCTGACTTCACCAAACAAAGCAAGACATCAAGCATACAATTAAATATCTTCTCAAAGCAATTACAACATCACTCCCATAGAAAATTTATTTATGTTGATACATAGTTATATTATAAGCTCGTGTAAACCATTATTTACATTTGAGATATACAGAATAACCATTTTATGAATTGTTGTCTTTCAATTTGATTTACTTTCCGCAACTTGTTTATCTTGTTTAAATCAAATTGTGCCAACATTGTTAAAGTGTCCCTCACGGGACCCAACATGACGGACCTGAATGCTCACGTAGGACGCCTCGTTGAGAGTACCGAAACCTATTAGGCCAAAGCATATCAATCACTAGGGCCTTACTCTGATTTGTCATGGTTATAGTTTCCCAATCGCTAGATGAGAACCACTCCGATGTGTTTTATCTAGATAGCTCGATTTCATGATTTTACGTGCTATTATGATTTCTATGGTTCTCGATGGTTCTGATGATCTGAGTCACGCTATCTCATGGTTCACTAATGCACATGTTTTCATTCGACCCCTCATGATTTGGGTTGATTTTCAACCCAATTTCTTGTTCAGTGAGTCGGTGATTTGACGATTTATGATAATTCTCGATATCTTATGATTTATTATAGGTTGTCATTTCATGATGCTCTGATTTGATTTATATTGACTTGTCATTTCATGGTACGTCGATTTGATTCATTTCATATTGTGGTCTCATGATACTCTTATTCAAGTATTCCATATGATGTATTTCTCTATTTGGGTATCCCATATGATGTCTCATTTTATGGTTATTTCCTCTATTTTCTTGGTTGGGGTTACATCAGTCGCATTAGAAACTGCGAAGTGACCCTCATTCCTTGCTCTGTTATGGAACCTGACATCAGGTTTCACCCAGTTTTTGTGAGTCATGTAAGCATCACCATCCCTCATTCGAGCTTCGGCTATGCTACTTCTATGGTCAATCAGGCAATCTCATAAGCACTTATTACTAACCAGCTCGAGTTCAGCCTCGATCGGTCCAACCATAGGTGCCAGCGCTTGTTTAATTCATGATGGCGCATTTGTTTGTCTTTACCCCTGCATTACTTGTTATCATAGTGGAAGCCTTAGACGCTTTCCACACCCATACCTCTATTAGTCACCGTCAACACACTTGTCAATGGAGAGGCTAACCTTAGTGCCCTTGCTAGAGCGTTCAATTCAGTTGATGTTTGGGGGTTATTATGTTGATATCCATCGACCATTGGGATTTCTGTCAATCATTTACCCTTCTTGTGTTAGTGTTTAAAGCCTATCCGTCCGTGTCAACCGTGCTTTTATGGTTTTGATCAGGTTTTCGTCCCTCATCTTTTTGAATCATTTTCACTCTCATGTTATTGTGTCGTCATGTGTATTTTGGGCGAGTTCTCGTTAATGGGTTCACGAGTTTCCAGGTTGCATGGTTACAGGATTACATACATACCTGGCAACGAATGGGCACATCAACGGATATACAAACCTATGTGCACGTGATCATCCATCTTAATAAGAAGTATTAAGTTGTCCATTTGAAATATTTTGTTTTTGGTCTCGCTTGTGTGTTTTCTAAGGACACACGAGTATACGAATTTACAAGTCCATGTGTTTATGGGATTGCAGTTGTACAAGTTTACGACTACACGACCTCTCGAGTGGATAACTCTACACGTGTGCCGGTCCCAAAGGTTTTGCTCAAAGTTATGATTTTATAACCTTGAGTTATGTCTGCCTTGCGACATAACTCATTGATTATCGTGCTCTGGTATTGTTAACCGCTGACACATCCTATCCTTTTCCCCTCTCATTCCAGCATCTCTATCATAGTCTTGTTAAAAACTGTGCGCGTTAGTTACACTCATCCGTACCCCGCCTGGGCGATCAGGTCCCGACAATCCTCGAAGATAAACTAGTCTGTGGGCTCAAGCTTATGCCATGCATCAAGCCCACAAATTACTTGACATTGGAGCGCGTGCAATCTGGGTTTGAATCATGGGAGTCAAAAGAATAGGGAGTCAAAGATATCCTAGTCACTCGGATTTACCGTGCAAAGTTTTTCTGATGACGCAATGGGTCTTCCTCCCATTCACCAAATCGACTTTCGCTTTGACCTCTCATCCTGAGCGACTCCAAATGCAATCACCTTATCATCGCGCAAAATTTGGTCAACCTACGATTTATTTAACCTCCGTGCATGGAGACCCTTATCTCCATGTTTCAGCCCTGAGGACCGATCGAGTCCGCGTGATCGATTCTCATTATGGGTCCCCTCTTTTTTTTGTGGTGATGCTTTACAAACCGTGGTTTCTAAGTGGTTTGGATATTTTGGGTTCTATATAATGTTTGAGATTTTCACTTAAGAGCTTTGTTATGTTTGGCTTTGGTCTCCTTTGATTTGGTGTTTCCTTCGTAGGCTCCATTCCCAGTCTCTAAATTGCATTCGCCTTGGTTGGCGATAGGCAGATTTGCTCTTGATTTCAAAAAATCTGAAGCCCATATCTATTCTAAACAATGAATTGTGGAGAAAGGTTGGCTGCTTAACCTCATGGTTCGGCTGTTGCTAAACGCAATAGTCTGACCGTGAGATAGATTGTTGTCATTCAATACCCATATTCGTTTGGTGTGTTTCCAGCAGTCGATTCGTGACTCTGGCTATGAGTTCGAATTTTGTTCCTCATGATTGTGTTGATTTTCGGCTTCTCTCATTATTGGTGCGTGACCCTGATTTTGTTCAATCTCGATTCGGTATTCATTGCCCTATCTTTGGTTTGATACTTGTCATTCGATTATTGAGTTATTTTGTTTTAGAATTCGTTGTTTGATCCACCAACTCATGATCTATGGTTTCATTATGTGGTTCTGTTATTTCACTACTAGTGATGCACATTTCTTGGTTTATTATCTCATTTCATATTGCTCGATTTATGTTATCGGATTCATGTACTTCGAGTTGTGTTATTCGATTCATGTTATCGGATTCATGTACTTCGAGTTGTGTTATTTGGCTCATGTTATCGAATTCATGTACTTCGAGTTATGTTATTCGATTCATGTTATCGAATTCATGTACTTCGAGTGGTGTTATTCGATTTATGTTATCAGATTCATGTACTTCGAATCGTGTTATTCGACTCATGTTGTTGGATTCATGTACTTTGATGTCCTGTTATTTGATTCATGTTATCGGATTCATGTACTTAGAGTCATGACATTCGATTCATGTTATCAGTTCACGCATATCTAGTTATGATTTTGGTTCATGCTACCAGTTTTACGTATTTTGAGTAATGTTCTTTTGGTTCATGCTATCAGCTTCATGCATTTCAGTTCATGCTTTTTGATTCATGATATAGAGTACATGCATTTGAGTCACGCTTACGGTTCATGTTATCGGGTTCATGTGCCTTGAGACATGCTGCTCGATTCATGTCATCAGATTCGTGTATCTCGAATCATGTCATTCGGTTCAGGGCATCGGTTTCAGGTACTCGGAGTCATGTTACTTGATACGTGACATTGGTTTCATATATCACGAATCATGTGGTTCAGCTCACATAAGCGGTTCATGTTTTCGAAATGTATTGTTTATTCATACTAGTCGTGGCATACATGCCGTGCTATTCGACTCATGGTATCCAATGCGGAGTATGCCGTTAGATTTGTGGTAATCTATCTATTTGGTATTGACCTTTTGTTGGTAGTTATCTATTTACTCATGCTTTGACTTTTATTGTTTTGAATTTTTGGTTGTGAACCCTTAATTCAAGCATTAGTCATTATTATACCCTTGCTGAATCAGAGACTCATACGTGCTACTACCAATGATTGTGTGTGATGCTAGCTTAGCATACGATCAGTATTGGTCGTGGGTATTAGTCTTGGGTTTCAACGAGAGCTGATTCGGATTCTGTTTGGGTATTGTGTCTTGGGGGGTAAACCGGATGTGAGTCGCTACCCATGTAGTTCACCAGAACTTGACGCTTTTCCTTGATAGGAATTATGGAGCCCCAGATTTTTGTTTATTGTTGATTATTTTGTTTTATCAGTTGTGATGCTCTATGTGGATCTATGTTATTTGGATTGAAGGTACATATGTTGCACCCATTACCCACCTGTGTCTCTCGACCCCTCAGTCTTGCTCCTAAAGTAGGGGAGATTGTGGTCAAACCCTTGGTTAATCTTTGGTTGGCCCTTGTTTTGGTTGTGATGTGTGTCTCTTGGTCTATTGCTCATTCTCTATGATAGTATTGTGGTGTCAAGTTCGGTTATTTGTTGTTGGTATGTAGAATAGGATATCCTTCGATGATGAACCATACTCTCTTAACGATATTAAAGATGTGGTGGGTTGGCTGCAGTACACCCTATATATAAGTATCGGTAATGTCTTTAAGTTGCACGAGGAGTCAGTTGGAGGATGGTGTGTGTGCGTACATGGATATGTCTCTGATGGTTGGTTATTTCAAAATCTGCTCCCCTTTGTCGCCCTTCCTAGCCTAACCCTTCGGCCAGGCTAAGTTTGGCACCATCATAATTGATTCAGTAATCGAGGGTATACTCCTATTCTCGGTGAAATCTTTTATGGATATTTTATATTGGTTTCTCATGTCAAAATAAGTCAGTTTTAATAAACCTCTTTTCTTTTAAGATTACTTTAGTCTCTTCTAATTTCGGGATGAAATTCCCCAAAGTAGGGCAGACCGTAACATTTGTAAATTATCCGATCTTGAAACCCGACCCATTTTAGGATTTCGCAATTTACCGATTTTGTAAATTATTAATTACCGGGTCAATTTCGGGTATCATAACCCAAATAATGTTTTTAAATGATGAAATGTCTAATTATAATTATTTGGACCTAAATTGAATATCTCGAATTGGAAATAATGCAATGTAGGGTTTTTAGATGATTTTAGTACGCGATTTGTCGTTTACTAGGAATCTCATATCTTGCACATCCTATTCAAAATTGAATCAATTATGAGTTTGTTGGTCCTAAATCATATCTCAAGTCATCACGCACAAGTTGAGTCTCGGAATGTTGATGATTAACCTAATGGTGATACGTTCGCAAATCAACCCGAAAACACATCTTTGTTGCAAAAAATTCAATGTTTGTGAAAAACCGTAAGACGGATCTTACTAAAGGTTTGCTTGATCGTAGAGTGAACACGAGATGTAAATAAAGGTTTGTTTTATTAAAATCAACAAAGATTCAATTACAAACACTCAATGAAGCTCTCTAGAGAAACACGCTCAAACACACATAGTTAAGAATTGGTCTCTCTCAACTCGTCTCTCTCTGTTCTAGAATACAAAGACAGTGTTCCTATATATTGTCACACCCTGTAAGATTTGTGTCGGGATGCGAAAAAGGTTATCACAGTCAAGGTTACGAACGTACTCTGGATGGTTCAACAACTAGAGCCGTTTTGGAAATTGTTTAATTGTTGGAGTAAATAGGAGTTTTTCCAATATCATTACGCAGCGGATTAATTGTAATGAGAAAAGTAAATTGTTTTAAGTTTACAACACATAAGTTTCAAAAGATTTTTAGGACATGACACCGTTAAGTGTTATGTCAGGAAAATCTCCAAAGGCTAAACCATACTCCAGAAAAGCAAATGAAAGTCCTAAAATGCAATGACAGGAAACAAGCAAGCAGGTCCGATGCATGCACAACAATTAAGTTCAAGTACCTGAGAATTCATACGAGAAAACGGTCAACAAATAATTGTTGGTGAGTTTCACAGGTTTAAAGTGCTAGCAGTTAAAGATTGTATGAAAATAGTAATTTGAAACAGTTCATGTTAATAATTGACAATATCGGATAAGACTAGTTGATAATGTTACCATGTACCCTGAATACCGAAACTAACTGTTTACCCACTCTTGGCACCTTTTGTCCGGTTGGTACCGCATAGATATGACATAACAATTTGTACTCTTTGACTAAAAGACGGAGTCACGATTGGAGCTACCAATCAGAGCAGGGGCGTTAACCCAATAGATCTATTCAAACGTTACCGTTTGCAAATGATAATTAATCGGATTCAGTTAATAGTGGGGTTTGGGTTATAGCATGAATGAACATGAGATAACAAGTTTGGACAATGGAAAAGCACATGTAACAGATATGATAACGAGGTCTAATTGTCTAACATGAAAAAATGTATGTATGAATTCTCCCCCAAAGATAAAATAGTTAAAGGAAAAAGGGGCCGTGAAAACTCACATGATTCAGAAACTGTAGTCGGTAATATGATCAACGGAAAGTGCAAGCCTAGATAATTATAAGACATGCAGTTATAAAAAGTAATTGGGTTGACATTAATGTCACTTCAATTAGGTAGGTCAAGTCTTGAGGTCCTAGTAGCCTTAGGGTTAAATGATTTGAAAGGTTAAAGTGGAAGTATCCGGTTATGTATTTATTTGGAAAAATGTAAATTATATATTTTTAATTAAATAAAATATTCAAAAATTACCAAATAATATTTAAAGATGGTAAATATTTATAGAAATACATATTGAGTCAAAATGAGAGTTTTCATACAAGAAATTGATTATTTTGACTAGTTAGTCGAAAACCGGGCGATTTCGCGGTAACCGTCGATTACACGATATTTATCCGTTTAAGTTAGAAATCAATCAAGTTCAATAAAATATGATTATTTTCTGTCCAAAATGGGTAGATAATTATTTCAACTGTGGGTTTCCATTAGTTTGCCGGTTTTGTGGATTTTGTGTCGGTTTTGCCGTTTTGGTCCCGTTTGCCCGTTTAATGACACCGTTAGGTTCCTAAATTTACCATATGTATTTGTAAACATGTTTTTACCATTAAAATAACCCTATAAGTTCATTTGGACCATATTTGGGTTTTCTTACAAAAATGGTGTTTCCGGGCCCGTCGCGTGTCGGTTTTAGTCCTGGTTTGTGCCCAAATTTAAGTAATTTGTTAAGGGATCTTTTGGCCATGTTCTAAAGTCATCTAAACTATCATAACCTACTGTTTAAAAGTCTAAACTTTCTGGTCAAAACGGATCTATAGTGAAAAGCATTTTCTAGGGTTTTTAAGGTGTACTTTTGTATGTAAAAGTTTGCTATGGTGAATTTAAGCATTAGTAATCTTTCTAAACTCCAAGATATCATATTTTGACTATATTAAGAGTTTAAAAACGTTTCGTAGGCATCATGGGGTCCAAAATTACAAGAACAACACATAATACACAATATATACAAAGTTAACGTCTAAAAATTGCAACTAAACAAATACTTGTGTAAAAGTCCAACCAAACTAAGTTTTGAACATAATATTGCAAATAAATATTATCATGATTTTCTAGTAGGTAAATACATAGTGAAACATGAAGATAGATACAAGTAAGTAAGCTTTTATGGGGTAAAATGATGTTTAGACAACAATGTAGGTCAAGACTTGCTAATGGAGTGTTCTAGTCATGAAAGAAAACTAAGAATACTTGCTAGAACAAGATTTTACTAAGAAAAGTGCAGATGAAACCTTACTAGAAGGAGACGTGGTCCGAAAATGGAGATGATGAGGATGGAACTTGAGTTTTCTTGCTTCCTATCATCACAAATCACCAAGAACTTAGATGTTTGAGTAAGAAATTTAGAGAGAGAGTAGAGAGAGAGGGGACTTACGGATTTGGAAAGGGAGAGAGAGATGAGAGAAGTGTTCCTTGAATGTGTTTATGTCAAATGGGGGCTAGGGTTATGTAAAGTTGTTTAAGTATGAGAGTGTTAATGAAAAGGGAAGTGTTTGGTTAGTGTTTGTTTGAGTTTCGGTTCTAGTACAACCGAGAGAGAGAGAGAGAGAGAGAGAGAGAGAGAGAGAGACGGTTTGGGAGAGAGAGGGAAAGAAATGAGAGTGTTTGGGTCTTGAGTTGGTAAATATCTAGTAAGTTATATGGGTTAATAAAAGTCTAAGTGTTAGTGTGTGTGGGTCGGTAACGGACCGAAAAGGTAAGGAAAGGTTGGCTCGGGTTCGAGCCTTATGTGGCCGGCCGGTTCTAGCAACACAAGGGCGGGGGAGGGGTGGGGGGTGGGGTGGGGGGGGGGGGTTCAAGGAGCTCAAATTCTTGTGATAGTGGGTGTATACTTAGTGTTTCATGGCTGGAAATTAGAGGAGGGAAAATGGCTCAAAGTGGTGGGAAACTAGTGACCATTGGGTATTAGGTTTGGATGGTTATGGGACAACTTTTGCCTATAGCTCTCTAGGTACCTATAGGTTGTAAGAATATGTTGCAATTGATGGGATAAGGATCTTTGTAGGTCAATTTTTGTCCAAGCAAGTAACTAGATAAACTAGAGGGTGATGGTGATGGTTTGGTCTCGTAACCGGCAAGGAGAAGGGACGGGGATCACGAATTCGATCCCGGGTGGAGGCCGGTTCGCGAGGAAAAAGGGAAGGGAGAAGGGAAAGGTGACGGGTTCGTTTAAACGCGAAGGAAAGAAAGAAAATACATAAATCGAATCGGGTTTGAAGGTTTTATAAAGTATTTATTCACGACGACGTAAAATAATAAAACTATGACTTGGTTTGGAACAAAAACACTCGAGGGTTATTATCATTGAGAATTCACGTTGCATGTATATATATATATATATATATATATATATATATATATATATATACATTGCATGCATGTAAAGTATATTCGTCGTGAACGTTAATAAAGTTTAATAACATGTTTTGGACGCAAAATAAATCGATGTTTACGTAGGGATTGGATCACAAGTCTCGTTTCGTTGTCGTTGTCTAAACACATTGTTATTTAACATGAAAATGTTTATTAAAGCTATATGTGAAATATGAGAATCATAAAATGATAAAAGGTTGATCAAAGGTTTATGCTTTAAAATGAACGTAAAATGATAAATGATAATAATAATAGTTTCCAAGATGATGAGATCATGCCTGGGGTTTACCACATAGTTGGTAAATTTGATAAACGGATTTGGTTAGTCGCTTTTCTATTATTGAAGTTCCAGCGACCATTCCGTGCAAAGAAATCATCATGTTCAAGTATCGTTTTCAACATGAATTAGGGCTACGTCAAGGCTATATTCCTATTGTAGATGAGTGTAATTATGATAAAATTTGCACGTTGCAAGTAAACAGTTACGTAACACAGTTAGCATATAAGTATATATTATCGGTTTAAGTCCTTGGAAACTTATGGGTTGTTACAATTATCACAAAACTTAGGGTTTTCATTGGATTCGCCATTTCTTAACAAAAAATATAACACTTTTCATATCTTTTAACAATATGGCATTTTACTTATGAAAACACTACATATGAACATATGACATGATTTTCTTTCATCAAAGAGTTTCTAGTAACCAAAGTTTAGTTTCTTTTCACCATTATTAACCCTTTTAGTTTAGGAAAAACATCAAGACTTTATGGATGATCATATATGTTAGAGCATAATCGGTTCCCCGTGTTGTAACATCCCAAAATTCATAGATACATAATATATATAGTAAATACGTGTTTATATTATAAATACGTGAGCTTGATTGATAAACATGGAAATACTATACATTGGATAGGTTACATGTGTTAGAGTTATTCGTTTGATAGCCAATGTGATGAAATATGCATAAACGAATGTGTTAAAATGTTAAAGAAAGCAAAATATAAGATGAATATGTGTTTATATGAATAGCATGATGATACATGAATCATTTGATGGATATATGCGTGTAAATACGTGTGTTAATAGTTAACAAAAAAGTAAAAGGGCTAAAAGCGTAATTATTGTAAAGATATAAAGGTATACAAGTATTATACGTATTATAAGTATCCCAAGGCTTAGAAATTAGTAAAAATATATCCTAATATGATTCGTAACATAAAATGATAAGTATTGTAAAGTTTGAGGGGCTAGAACGTAAATTAGTGAAATATATATATAAATATATATTATTTATACATAAATACGTAATTATAATCCTCGTTATAGGTAACCGAACCTTCAAGAATGTTAGAAATATATTTAGGAAAGTTTTAGGACTTGAAACAATAACTACATCGAAAGATAAGGGGTTAATATGCATTAAATAGAAGTTGGAGGATTAAAAGTGTAATTTATGTAAATATATATGTATGTATATGTATATAATCGAACGTATATCGAACCTTAGAAACCTTTAGAAATATACCCTTAAGTGTTTTACAACATAAAATAACAATCGGTAGAAGTCTGGGGGCTAAAATGTAATTAAAAAGCAAAAGGGACCAAACCTGCTAAACTACCATAGTTGGCTCGCGGTACGCGAGCCGTTCAGCGACCAAATTCTTCCTTTAGGTCCGTCTTTTGCCACGATATTCAACTTGCAGCTAAAGTTTGGCCATGAAACGCGTCGAATTCGAACCCTTAGTCACCCCTACACGTGTTAGTACTTCTGGACGCATCATATACTATAAATTGGAGCTTCAATTTGGCCTAAACACTCACCAATTCACCGATTTCTTCCTAAAAAACCCTAAGAAAACCCATAATCTTCATCGATCAATTGCGAGTAATGCAAGAGGACTAAAGAGCTGAATTTATGCAATTGTGCTTTACTAGGTAAGATCTAAAATACCCTCTTTCAGCTTTGGCTAATTCAACCTCTAAGTATGATTTCTAAAAATGTGTTAAAATTAAGGTTCTTGAGCTTGTTTTGATAAAATTGGGTGATCGGGTGGGAATTAGGGTCTGAATTTTTGTAGGCAATCCTAAAATTGTGTTTCAAGAAAGCTCTAAGTTTATTTCACAATTGGAAAAGGTTTGGTAAAGATTTTGTTAACGGGTCAAAATTAGGGTTTTCGTAACGTTGTTCTGCACAAATTGAGTAAACGGTGTTGAATTAAGCTTTGATATTTTAAAGATTATTATAAAATGTTATAGTGGGTAATACCCTAAGTTGGCTTGAAATAACTATGAGTTTTGATAATAAAACGAGAAATACGTGAAATGAGGGTTCCTAAATATGATTAATAATATATATAAAATAATCTGGAGGGTATGGAGACTTGATTTTTGGTCTTATAACATGTTTATATATATAATGAGTATGGGTTAGGATCCTGCAAAAACACATTTTTTGTGAAAACTACGAAAAAACATATTAAAACCCACGTAACTTTTTCATACGTTAACGATTTTTCATAAAATTTGCGCCAAAAGTCTTAGAATTACGTTATCTTTAATTCTGGAACAAAATACTAAAAAAAAAACTTAACGTTTTTTTTCCTGTGATGCACATGTGCATCATATAATTGAAAAAAGTTATAAAATGTTATTTTTTTCTTTAAATCTAAAGATAACACAACTATAAGATTTATGGTGCAATTTCTTTTTAAACCTATTAGTGTATATCACATGTATGAGCGTTTTTTTTTTGGTATGATGCACATGTGCATCATCCAATAAAAACGCAAAAAAATGGTGAAAATATATGTCATATGGTGCGACTAAGAAAAAAAAATATTAACTCATACTAAAAGTATGAGTTTTTTATTGTGATGCACATGTGCACTACACAAAAAAATAATAAAAAAAATAAAAAAAGCGTTAAGTTTTTTAAAACTTTTATAGGATTAGAGATAACATAATTTTAAGACTTTTGGTGCAAATGTTTTTAAAAAATATAAACGTATGAAAAAGTTATATAGGTTTTAAGATTTGTTTACGCAGTTCTCACAAAAAATGGTGTTTTCGCAGGATCCTTCCCCTAATAAGTATATATGAGTTTAAATTTGATAAATAGTAAAGTATTAAAGATACCGAGTTAATCAGATATTTAGAAGTTCGTGCGGACCGGAAGGGTAAGCGTCTGTACACCAGGGTTTCTGGCAAAGCGGGGGTGTCGCATAAATCTCAACTGGGACATGTCATACCTCACTGGGTGATCCCGAGGCTGAGCGTTTACTTATAGGAATGCGCTGTAACCAATACGTCGAATGCTTTGAATCTTCAATCGTAGAGCCTCTAGACTCCTCCAATCAATCCAGCGCTACGGGGCTGCTTGAGATCTGAAACATACATGAATGAACGTAAAAAGTAGCCTCCGGGGTCGAACTCTGAAAGCGTTATTGTAACACCCTACCCGCTAGTAAGATAATTTTAACCATTTAAAAATGCGGGCCGGAAAACTTTTCAACCATTACATACAAAACATCTTAGTTATCGTTATCGTTCAAACAACCTTAAGCATTTTCAACTATTTAGTATTCAGAGTATGCATGGTAACTTGTTAATACATTGCTAGTTAAGATATCAACATCCCAAAATCCACATTATTGTTCGGTTCCCAAAACTTTATTCTCGATCTTGACCCGGCTTCATCTGCACGAGAATTACATGTCATTAACACTAGTAGCACATTAGTATTAATGACATACTACTATTTAACCATCAATAAACACCTCAAATTAAACAACAAACATTAAAAACAATATCGGGTTCCAGGCGTATCGCCTAAATCATTTGAATAAAACAGGCGATACGCCTGTTACAGCAAGCATATCGCTTGCTAGACAAACTGCTCCAAGTGATATGCTCGGAGCTAATTTCAGCGGCCAAACTGTAGATTTGTACTTAGCCAAATTTTCAGCCATTCCCAACTTTCCTACAACATTCCTCATTCCATCTCACGTTAACGAATCTTAGTTTCCTGCATTTCTACCATCATTATGAGTTCAAAAACACAATTTTGACATATCAAAATTCTTACTTAAGAATTTACATCATTCAAAACATAAAGGCCAACCTGTTGACCCGTTAAGCCCCACCTTGCTAATTTTCACATCTATGACTTCTATTAGCTCTAATTAATCATACTTTCACATGAACAACTCATCATATATAGAAACAAAAGTATTATCCCCTAAAGAACTTGACATATGCAAGTTATCACCCATTTCACAATCAACCATGTTAGACTTCGTTTGATTATTTTTAACCTCCTCTTGGCACAAAAATAATGTGCCAAGTTAACACACTCACCCGAGGTGCATTCATAAGCTTCTTGGTTATTTCTAACCACATACTCTGGATTACTTCAATTTCACACTTAACCCCTTACGGTTTCATTTTTCTACTAACCCAAAGGGGTGGTTTACTTCACACACATCATAGTTTCAGTCACGGATATAGTCACACTAAATCCTTTACATAAGGTCATTCATTTCACATACCCTACTTCTACTATAAGGCATAAAACATCTTTCTCAATCCTAAAACAATCAAATTAAAATCCTATGTTACCTCAATTGTTAAGCTTTATCTATTCCGTCTCGATGCTTGGATGAACTTTCTCCGGCTTCACCACCTATACCACATAATCAATAAGATAACCCATTTAGTAAGTATCATTCTTATCACATGACATTATACTATCACAACTTGCCATAAAACCCCTCTAAAATAGTTTCTACACTCTCTTAGGCATTTAATCAACCACCTTATATGCATTTGTTAGAATCATTTTAGTAAACACAAAAAAACTACCAACCCAACCCACCTTTGATCAGAAACACTTCAATTTCACAAATTAAACCAAATTTGCAAATTTCAACACACAATCAAAGTTTCCTATGCTTGGAATGATCCACCCAACCTCCCCAACACCCATGGAATTCGATTTCTATGAGGTGGGTTTAGACCCCCATTACACTTCTAGCAATTACCCACAATTTCAGTCATGAACACAATCACAAGCATAATCTAAGCGTATTGACACATACTAAACCATAATCCTTCATCAATTAAACTTTTACTCAAGATCCATCAAAGTACCACATCAAGAAATCACTTACCTAAGCAAAACCCAAGCTGAGATGATGAAAATCGAGATCTTTGATACTCCCTAGCCCCCAAATCGCCTTCCTCCTTCCTAATTTCCCTTCCCACACTTCCAATTTGATAGTTTTTAGCAAGAAGAATCAGAATTCTCCTCCTCCCCAGCCCTGGTTCGCGATTCACACGTCTGGGGGGGGGGTCCCAGGCTAATTTTCTTTTATTAAAATTGTTACACTAAGCCCCCTCTAAATTCACAACTTTATGAAACTTGGCCATCTATAATAATTTATACCAATAGCCCCTCAATCTTCATTCTAATTTTATTAGCTACCAAAACATAATCTAACCACCACATATTAACTATATCAGGTTATCAACTAATCCAACTAACCCGACTTGCAACCATCATAAAATAGAATATTTAAATAAACAAAAATTCAGGTTGTTATAGGACATGTTATGTTTAGAGGCTGATATTAGGGTTTTCCAGAATTAAGGGCGTAACGAGCCGTTATGGGGTAAGGGGGCGTGACAGCCATCAGAGATTTATGAATTAGGGTTTAGGTTATCCCTTGGTGATGTCAATGTAACGAAGCGTGATACCATAACGGGCCGTGATGAGCATGAAATAGATATTCTTAATAACTTGTGTCATTTCACCATCATATCTTCCCATATTCGTAACTATTCTCTTTATCAGCTTTAAGTACATGTTTATGACAAACTAGCGAAAGCTAAGGTAAATATGACCAACATATAGCATAAACTATCAATAAGTAAGGGTGTTCGATGACATAAAAGACGTGTGATTTGAGACACATCACAAGCCCTTCTTGCATTAATTCTTATTTCGATTTTACTAGACAAAAGGCCTAAAGCCCAGCGAAGAACAACGCCCAGATCTGGTTCATTTGGTCATCTTCCACCACATTTGAACTCACTTCTTTAACTAATCACAACCCCATCAAGTACTTTCTTTCTAATCTATCAAAACTAATCTTAGCCCCATTAAAATCTAGCCTTTTTTGTTCCATTAAAATGCAGTCCCACCCCTGGATGCATAAAACCTCTTTTCGTGATTTACCTCTAAACCCCCTTAAGTTGCCATCTTTAATCATGAAATTGTCAATTGATGAACTACATCGTCATCATTAAAAGAAGATAATTGATAAAAGTTTCAAATTAGAGAGAGACGGGGAATCGTTGAACCGAAAGTGATTTCTTCAAGCCAAAGTATTTTTTTTTTGTGTGGTTTGTATGATATATCCAGTGATAGAGAAGGGGTAAAGAGAGAGGGTAGAGAGAGAAGGGCCAATTCGAATTTACTTTGGGATAATACTGAGGAAATAGAAAGATACCCAAACAAAAATAAACCTATTTCGATATGAATTTGAAAGAAAGAACTAAAGGGTTTTACATATGGCAACAGATAAACATATACTCTTGTTTTGAAATTAGGTTCTTAGGGCAAAGATGAAAAAAAAGAGTGTGAATTGTAGACTCTGATGGTGACAAGGGTGGTGGTAGTTTCATATGTTCATGGCGACAACAGTGAGGTGAGGGGGAACGGAACATGAATTAGGATTGTTTGCAGTGTTGGGGGTTTCTTCAAGTTATGTGACGAGAAGGGAAATTCTTTTGTGGTGGTGGTGGCCAGTTGGTTGGGCGGGTAAGAAGAACTAACTGGGGTTTTGGGTTTTATAGTAGAGAGGTTGATGGGTTAAAAAGAGAAAAGGGAGGAGAGAGATAGAGAGAATGAGTGATGGTCATGAGAGAGATGACATCTGATTAAGTTTTGTTTTCATTTTTCTTTTTAATACAGATGTACAAAAAATTATTCATAATAATTTAATAGAAAATCCTAATAATATTAGTTGTCTGGACTATAATTTTTTAAAGATAAAATAACAAATAATAAACTAAACTTGTAATTTTGAAACATTGGACTAATATTAAAATTTAAATCAAACCTCATAAACAAAAATGATAGTTTAGAGGTTGTTTGTTTTTACAGACAAAAAATGTATGCAGTCTGATTTCATTTGATTTCATGTCTGCAACTGAAGATGTGGTCTGAAGGTCTGCAATCTAAAAATATAAGATTGTTTGTTTTATAAACTTCATATTGTCTGCAAAAAACTAGAAAATATAGAGAAAATTACAAATTACGTCCTTTATACTTATGGATATTATAGATTGCAACCTTTTCCAAAACTAATTACATGAGACAACCTTTAAAGTTTGATTTTTTTTCATAAACCAACATTTTCACTAACTGGCGTCCATTTCATCTGTTAAATACATTACATGACTTGCACATGGAAGGGTAGAATAGGAGATCTACCCTAAAAAAACCCCACACACGCCTAAATATGACTGATCAATTCTTAATCCCATAAACCTTATTTTTTAATCAACAGCGATCTTAGAGAGAACTTGTGGCGACCCTAAAACTTTTGCTTTCTTTCCCCAGCAACGACAGCAACAACGACAGCCGAGGCTGCGAACGCTACAACGCAAGAATAATTTTCGGGACGAAAATTCAATTTACAAGGGGATGATGTGACATCCGAGAATTCCAAGGTTAATTTCCGTTAGACTGTAGAAACGAGATACGGTCTTACTACTGCATGCTTGATCAAACGTAATATCGAACTGGCAGATGATCTATCAGGAGTAGTGAAACTGCACCTCCTTGATGAACTTTCATACTTTCCTGATCCATGATCAGCAACAAATGCTGTTTGAGGTGGATTTGATGTATCATAACCAGATGATTTAGATTTTGCATTGATACTTGCAGAATTTTGTCCATGATATAACTCAGGATTTTGTAATTGAGCAGTGGACTTGTTTGAATTCATCATTTCCATTTCTCGAGCATGAAACTTTCCAGTCAAATCATGAAATGATAATGTGGAATAATCTTTATCATGAGTAAGCAACAACACATAATTTTCCCATTTCTATGGTAATGCTTCCATCAATTTCTCTTTCAATTCTTCCTCGGTCTTTTCAATCTTGACTACTTTCATCTCACTAATAAGATGTGAAGATCTTGAAACAAGAGCAGAAATATTTTCTTTGTCGTATTGTTGAAAATTTTCAAATTCTTTGTTCAACACTTTCCTTCGACTCTTCTTATACTGATCATTTCCTTCACATCGAGCAGATAAAGCATCCCATAACTGTTTAGCCTTCTTGCAAGTACTGAATTGATGTAACAACTCAGTAGGTAAAGCCATGGTAAGATAACCATAAACTTTTTGTTCAAGTTCATAACTTCTTCGTTCATCCTTATCAAAATCTTGAATCTCTTTATATTCCCCATTGTCAGTTGGACGCACATACAGCGTTCGAATCGGAATCCACAAATCAATATCATTTGTGTTGATGTATGCAGAGAAACGTTGCTTCCAATTTTGATAATCTTCCAATTTTAACAACTTGGGAACTTTCTGACTTGTTCCTATTTCATTATCAAAATTGAGCATAGCTTGTACCGTGCTTTGCATAGCCGCAAACGCTTGAAAATCGGACATTTTTCAACGTAAAATGATACTTCAAAACTTTGAACTCAAAAACGAAGGTCTTCCAAGCGGATTTTGGAGGTCAAAACTGCTCGGTACTGGCCGTAGGCTGGTACAAGTCCTAGATCTCGGAAAGACGAACGTTTTGGCTGGTATTGGGTTCCGTAACTCCAAACGGTTTGCAAGTTACGTCAGTTTTCGTGAAGGTCACTATTCTGCCAGCGTATCAAAACAAAATGAACGGATCAGTTCCGGATCAAATCATTCAGGCGGATCAAATTTGTACTAGCGGACCAGATTCCGGATAAGATGAACTAGCGGACCAGAATTATACTAGCGGATCAGATGTGGACCCGGATCAAATTTGATACGGTGGACCAAATTTTGATACGGCGGACCAGAATTTTCAGCGGATCACACTGATACGCTGTAACTGCTGCGGATCAGACTGATGAAGATTGCCTAGCGGATCAAACGGCGGACCAGACTGTTTTTCGGGCGGACCAGTCGCAGAAAACATAAAAATCGACTGATTTTCACAATTTTTGACAAATGAAGCTGAAAACTAGATCAATATGATGCGAAAATACTCCAGGAGCATACAGAAATCATTTTTATCCTTGGAATCACTCAGAATTGGAAGAAATTGAAGAAAAACTTATCAAACCCAAGCTTTCTCTCTCTAAAACTCCGAAAATCGATAAAAAACACAGCAGTAGAGCAACCAATAGCTCTGATACCACTTGTAGAAACGAGATACGATCTTACTACTGCATGCTTGATCAAACGTAATGAACACGAATGTAAATAAGAGAAATCTTATTGATCACTTGAAGATACAATGATGTTCTCTCTAGTTTCTCTCTCTAGAACACACACAGAAAGGTGTAGAATGACAGAAGTGTTTCAACTAGTTACTTGCACATTCTAACACACAGCTATTTATACTAAGTGGCTAATCAACCAGCGTATCAAACTGATACGCCGGACCACATGGTCCGCCGGACCATGTGGTACGCCCATAACCAAATAGTCACTACAACTATCACTTAGACACGCTCACATAGATACAATACACGAGACACTCATAGCATAGGAATATGCTCTAACATAGACAATCTCCATTAGTTACGCTATAAGTATTAACTGGGTAACTAATGCTTAACTAGGCCGAATACGTCCACAACCTTTGGTTGATCACCGAACCGTCCATATGTGTCATGTGTTTATTTAATTATATTTAATTATTGCCACTATGTGGAATTATGTGCAACGTGATTTAAATGCATGATTATTATCAAAAGCATGACTATTTGTTTACTTGTTGAATTATGTGACAAATTGCTTAATTGTGTATTTATGTGATTAATCAAGTAATTAGGGTGTATGCATTTGTTTTAATCTTGGGCTAATCACTTGCTGATCATTGGGGCCCAAATCCCAATGATAAGCCCAAAGGAAGCCTTAGTATTTAAGAGAAACAAAAACCCTAAATCCTCATTTGCATGCTCCACCACAAAACACACACACACACTCCTATTCCCTCTCTCTCTCGTTGGATCATTTCTGGTCAGCCGTGAACCACCAAGGATCACCGTGATCTCAGCCTTGAAGATCATCCATCAAGCTTGGAAACCCAACCGTGAGTCCCATGAACTTTTCATGCCTTTTCTTTGTGTTTTCTTAAAAAGAATGTGTAGACCTTCATGGAATCGTTTGATCTTCTGATATGATGCTTAGGAATGTTAGATCTAGCCTAAATTCTGCAACTTTACGTGTAAAATCATACCATAATGAAGATCCATGCTAGTTAGGTCATTTTATGCTTAAAAGTGTTCTTGGAGATTTGATGGTGAAAATCCATGTTTAAGGTGTTAAATTTGCTTGTGTAATGTTGGTAAATGTTTATGCATGCTAGATACTAAATTATATGAAGTATGGAAGCTGTTAGATTGATTTTTGGTCAAATTTACGAGTTTTCTGCGACTAGTGAAACTAACCATTCGTTAGGCGAAACTGTAGTTTCGCAAACTGTTTGAATATTCATCCAGCGACACTATACAGCGAAACTATAGTGTCGCCTGTGAAACTAAGTGTATTGCTCGAACGAAACTACCGAGCGAAACAACCATAGACTCCTGAACGAAAGTTCAAATCAGTTTCGATGCGAAACTAGATAGCGAAACTGTGTCATCAGTTTCGAGCGAAACTATCTAGCGAAACTGTGCCTTCTATGAACGAAAGTTCAAACCAGTTTTGAGCGAATCTATGCTAGCGAAACTGTGTCATCAGTTTCGAGCGAATCTAGCTAGCGAAACTGTGTCATCGGGTATTCCCTAGCGAAAGTGTTGCCCGTGCATATAGCGAAACTGTGTAGCGAAACTGTGCTAGACCAAAACCCACACTTGTGCAACTTATTTGAATGTTATGCCATGACTTACATGATTATGCAATAATGAAACATGCTTCGATTTCTGAGTGATGTGAACCCTCGTTTATGATCAACCATCGGTGTCGTGTGTCGGTATGTCGAGTCGTAGTTCCAACGTGCTATGTTATGGGCCATAGTGACGTAGTTAAAGTTTAGACACAACCTAACACCTAAGACCTTAATGTGATTATTAGGTCTTCGTTAATAATCATAATTGGATTATTTGAAGTGTAAGCTGAGCAACCTAAGGTGAGTTTCACTAACCCTTTAATTGTGAGCCCGTTGGGGTCACAACGAATTTACTTAACGGAAAACAACGCTGACATTTTGAGGTATTGCCAAATGGGATATCTGTTATGGAAGTTGGAGTGTTTTATGGAAAGCACTTGCAACTGTCCATCCTTGGGGTTTCAAATGAAATCCGCAACCAACTATTTAATACTTAAACTCATTTGGGATTTCAAATGAAATCCGGGACAACCATTTTGACACTTAAACTCTTTTAAGGATTTCAAATGAAATCCAGAATAAACAATTTTAATATGACTAGTGTAGGTTAAAGTCTAAACCAAATGATATCACATGATTTCTAAAGATGCCTTAAAACTTAAAAGTCCTCAACAATTTAGTACCATTAATTTGCGAAGCGAGGGGATGTTGGGTAGATCTACTGAGGGTTTGACAAACCCTGCTCCGCGGTACACAAATGTGTAGCCAACCGGTTGGAGGCCGAACGGAGTTCAATATCAGCCTATTTTAGTTGTGGGTCCCATGAGGAACACAACTGGAGGCACAAACCATCGGCAAATGCCGAACTCTGTTACGTCAGCTTTGGTACGAACTTCCTTAGTGCATGGAAACCGGATTAGCTACCCGCGATATCGGTTGACCGCTTTAATCTTTACTTAACTAGTGCATATTCGATAATTCAGCACTTGGCATTGTTTTGCAAAACTATTACTTATTTATATGTTGATACATACGCTTATGAGACCGGGCCGCTGCATGACATGCCCACTGTGAACTCACCAACCGTTAGGTTGACACTTGTGTGGTTTTCACTTTTGCAGATCGCTGAGGAGTATCCACCGGAGGTTGGCATGGCACCCGAAGTTACTTATTTCATTTTGAACTTAATTTTGGGAATTGAACAACAAATTTATGTTTTGTAATTTAAGCACGTGGTTAGTGCTAAGATACTCATGTTTTTCTTTCCGCTGCAAACTCTTGAACTGTTTTATGATGAATGTTTGGACTTTACTCTGATTCGTTTAGTATTTGTAACTAATGGTTGTGGTCCTGGTTTGCTCACACCCCCTTAACGGTATAAACTCCGTTAGTGGTTAATTTGGGGGTGTGACAGAACTGGTCCAAGAAATCGGGAGCATTAGAAAAATCGTTCATTCGACCATCACTCCTACCGGATGAAGTTGATGCTATGTACAGTAAGTTTAAGAATCATCCATCTTTATATTTAGAGGAAGAAAGCATTGATTTTTAAAAAAAAAATCCATGTTCATGTACTGTTTCTTTATCACCTTGAAGATATAATCGAACTTTTTTTTAAATCGATTTCCATCATTGTATAAAGTGGAATAAAGCATCGATTTTATTTTAAAATGGCATGTTCATGTTACTGTTTCTTTATCACCTTGAAGATATAATCAATATTTTTATTTGAAATCAATTCTATGTTGAGTTTAGATAGACATGGATGAGTGTATTTTCTTTTTGAATTTTCTCTATAAACAATCTAAATAAAATTGGTAGAAAGCTAGTTCGCTTGATGAGTTAAGCATAAAATTTAATATTCTACAATGAGAAACAAAGAACCCATTTTTTTAAAAGCGATGTTCAGGGCTACTGTTTCTTCATCACCTTAACATAAAAAATGATTTTTTAGGTTACAAGTCGATGATCTGGTTATGTATTTTTAGGTTTATAGTCTCTGTTCATGATAATAAAAACGATGCTCACATAAACAATCGAACTTGTTTTAGGTCGTGCCTAATCTATTCTCCATCAAGTTGCATCATGGGAGAAAGTTCACTCCATATCATGATCGTATGTATGTTCAAGGCACAATAGACTTGATTAATTTGGTTGATATTGATAAGTTTTCTGTACATGAGTTGGATGTAGTGTTATCACGATCAGGTTATGCGGATACATCTGTGAGGTTTTACCACTATCTACAACCTAGTTCAGATTTAAATTTTGGTATTATGGCTTTGGGAAGTAATGATGATATTGTAGAGTTTTCAAAATATGTGTCTTCACATAAGGTTATGAATGTATATGTGGAGCATGGAATAACAAAGATAGAAACATACATATCTTCACTGTTGTTGGGTTGGGAAAGTAGTGTTAATGAAATTGGAGATTCTAATGTCCAGCAAGCTGAGGTGACGACTATTGAGGATGGGATTGGATTGGATAATTCTGATTTTGATCCTTTCTTTGGTGAACATGTTGATGTGACTGTTGAGGAATTGCAAGACGAGGTGAATGTTGAGGATGAGGTATCGCAAAATGGGGATGAGGAACTACAAGATGAGGGTATAAATGAGAGTGATGATAGTGACTACATACCCAGTGATAAATGAGAGTGCATACTGATGAAAGTGTAGAGACCAATAACCGACCACTAGTAGTATGTGATGAGGATCATGGAGAGGAAATTAATAATGAGGTGTTTGATAGTGGATGTGAGTCTGATGAGATTGGTAGTAGGAGGAGAGAAAAGAGAAAAAATTCCATCTTCTCAAACTTCACCTTTATAAGAAATAATTACCCCCTCTCCTGTGCAATAGTTGAAGCAGAAAATAAAAATTCTTGGACGTGGTTTCTAGAATGCATTGGTGAAGATTTGGATATGGGTACAAACTCAAATTTCACCTTTATAAGTGATAGGCAAAAGGTAAGATATTTGTTTTTTTGAGTTACTTGTAATATAATATTCATGTGTACTTATATGTTTGTATGTTCCACTAATAGGGTATTATTCCTGCAATATCTCAAGTCTTCCCATGTGCCGAGCATAAATATTGTCTTAGACACATCAATGAGAATCTGAAGCATTCATACAGAGGAAAGATTCACAAAGACATGCTTTGGAAGATTGCTACAACCACGTCAATTGTCCAGTTTGATAAGGATTTTGATGTTTTGAAAAATATCAACAGTGAAGCAACATTATGGCTGGCATAAATCCCGCCTAAACACTGGTCAAGGGCTCACTTTTCTGGTATGTACTTGTGTATATATTAAAAAAAATAATATCCATTTTGGTATCATCATCATGAGTATCATTTGATAAACTGGTAGGACAGTCAGTGATGTTTTACTAAACAACATGTGTGAGGTGATGTATGCAAAGATTATGGATGGCAGAGACAAGCCTATTATCACCCTATTAGAATACATTAGGGAGTATTTAATGCGGAGGGTTGTTAATGTTTAAAAAGTCATTGAGAGAAGTGATGGTTTTTTGACACCTTATGCCACTAAGTTATTTGACTCAATCAAGAAAGAAGCCTCAAAGTAAGTTAGAAACTCATTCACTTATAATATGACATGGTTTTTTCTATTGACTATTCAGTTATATTAAAAGTTACATCATTAACTGGAATGGTGACCAGTGTGTGGTGAACATGAATCAGGGAACTTGTACTTGCAGGAGATGGGAAATTACTAGAATCCCTTGTAAACATGCAATGGCGACAATTTGGGATAAGCGAGACAATCGTAAGGAAATGGGCATACTAGAAAAGTTTTATCCTGTTTATAGCATGGAGAGGTGGAGAAAGGTATATAGTTTCAAAGTGTATCCACTTAATGGCATGAATATGTGGCAAAAATCACAGATCCCAACAGTTATCATACCTCCTATATACTACAAACCTATTGGGAGGCCAAGGAAAGCAAGGAAGAAGTCAAGTGTTGAATTGGAAGAGGAACGAGCAAGGAAGGAGGCAAGGTCAAATGTTTGTGGCAAGTGTAAAAAGGCTGGACATAATAGCAGGACATGCGAGGGCCAAGAACAAAATTGAATATGATTCTTGTGTAAGTACTTTGGTTTTTTGTTGTGTTCTAGTTAACTTCAATTGTCTTTTGGTCCATGGAACAATGATACTTGGATGACAATCTTTTGGTTAATGTTCAGGTGTTTTGATCATTATCCATGGAAGACTCATGTATCTGGTTTAGATGTTAAATGGTTATGCTCTTTTAATGTTAGTTTTTATGTTGTTTTGATGTCATTTTTTCTCAGCTATGTTGTTATATGTTATTTGAGAGCTTTTCTTCTGATCTAAATATGCATACATATATGGTCTAAAGGCTGCATCATGTTCAAATGGTCATTACTTGATTAGAAATTACTGGAAAGTGAAACCTTGACATTACTTGTTACATGCTATTTTGCAGCTTCTCTTTTGATCTAAATATGCACATATATATATATATATATGGTCTAAGTGGCTGTTTGTTTGGGCTGAATGGGGTCTTAATGGTAAAGTTGCTGACCGATTCAGACGTTTTAGCGATAACGGCGTGTTTGTTTCGCCGCCCAAAAGCTTACCGAAACAAACATTTTTGGCTATCTGATCCAGCCGTGTTTTGGAAGCTTTCCGAAACAGACGGTGGGCTGAAGGGAGGACGGGAATGAGGGAGCTGTTGGCGTGAGTTCGAGGTCTGAGCAAGCAAAAACGAAATGAAACGCAACGTTTTGGAAGAAAAAAAACGAGCTGAAGGAGACAAAAACCAATTTTGTGCTGGACCCCGGTTTTCGAAGGTGCATTCGTGCGTACGGGAAGGCAATTTTACCAACTTTGCACCCCCCCTGCGCGCGGGTAGATACCGGAGTAAAACACACCATAAGAACTTAACATGTCATCACTACGTCAAAAAGTGGCTTTGGCCACGGTTTTTTTGATAATGCATAGCCACTGTTTTGAAAAAAGTGTGGCCAAAGGTAAGAAATTCTCGTTTTAGCCACACATATTTTGTACCCGTGGCCAAATATATAGCCTTTGGACCCTTTTAGCCACGTATTTTTTTGTTTATGTGACAACAACAATCAGGTGCAGTGGCTTTAGCCACTGTTTTACAAAAACATGTGGCACTTATTTGTCACACTTAAAAAAGAGTGGCGAAATGCACCAAACGGCCACGGAATTTTTATGATTTTTTATTCGTGTGACCAAAAAGGAATGTATGGTCATGCTTAAATAATGTTGTGTGACGGAAGAGTAGATTTTATTACTTAGTAAATTAAAAGAAAACAAAACTATTTATGCGTGGCTAAATGTGAGCAATGGCCACGCTTTTTACTTAGTTATGTAGCTAAAAGCTAGTACATATGGCCACTGTTATTAGGTTGTGTGACTAAATATTAGATGACTAATGGTCACGGTAGGTTGTGAGTGACAAAAATCTATTACCTATGGCCACATATATTAACCGTGACTAAATGGTAGGTTGTGAGTGACAAAAATCTATTTTATGGTCACGGTAATATTAAACGCGTGGCGAAAAAGAGAAGATTTGTTTCCCTCTAAAACAACGCGCTTTTTTCAATTGTACCAATTAATTCGAGCGGGTTAAAATCTGCTACCCTATATATCATCATCATTGTTATTTTCCTTTTTACCGCCATCCCTTTCTTGATCTCAAATTCTCTACACCAATTCGTTTACACCAATTCTGGTATCAAATGGCCGATAATCAACGCTCCCTTAATTACTGGTATGTGAAGCATAACCGTATTTTTTTGGTTTACAGTAACAGGAGAAGAAGATCCTTCAAGTCCCACAAATCTGTGATTAAACACAATGATGAGAACATCCTGAAGCAACTCCATGCGCAAAAGATTCCTAATTGTTTTGCCTACCATGTTGAGACAGCGAAATTATTTCGTGTCCTTGATACAAAATTCAATGAACCCGAAGAAGAAGATGAAGAAGAAGATGAAGAAGATGATGAAGAAGATCATGAAGAAGTAGATGAAGCAGATGAAGCAGATGAAGCAGATGAAGAAGATGAAGAAGATGAAGAAGATGATGATGATGATGATCATGATGATGACGATGCAAGTTCAGGATACATATCCGAAGATTGCAGTGATCCGGATGATTAATCAGGGTTTAGTTTAATTATGAACAAATTAAGAACAATGTTTTATATGTTTATTTTTAGTTATGATATTAGTAGTTATAATTGAATATATGATGGTTATATATGTTTATCATGTTTGATTATCTTGTGATATGGCCACTCATATTAAACATTGGTTGCGTGACAAATTATGACAAATGGTCACGGTATATTAATTTTAGGTGGCTAAAAGAAGAATACCAACAGTGTACGGCGCTTGTAATCATTACTATTTCATTTACTTTATCTTTCAAATCTCCATCTACCACGCCCCTCGAGTATCGATATTAGCTATCTCTGTATCAGTTTTCATCATCATCTCCACCATGACCCTTTTCTCCCAGTCTTTCTCTCTCTGTTTTTCGTCCATCATCGACGGCAAAAAATGTGGAATTGGCGTCATCCGTATGTGGAAAACGGTAAGTTATCATCTTCACCACTGAAATTCGATTGAAATTTTCGTCTCAGATTTGGTAATTTTTTCTTGTGCAGGGAAAGATTGCACTCTGTATCTCCTGCGAGCAGATTTTAAGTTATTGTGGAAACCATGGAGACGAGGAGTCTCTAATGGTTCATACAAATGCTTTACTGAGAGCAGATTTTAAGTTATTGTGTAATTTTATAACAGTCAGCAGTAAGGGCACATGTTGAGGTTTGCAGGACTTGTATTCTTCAGGTGCTTCTCTCCCTTTTGGTCCCACGTGCCTGATTTTTCTTCGGCCACTTCTTCTCCCTTTTGGCCCCATGAACCCGATTTATCTTCAGCCACTTCTTCACCATTTTCAGTTGATCATAAGCAATTGCATGTGAGAAAGCAAAGAGGGACTTGTTCTCTCTTTTCACTTGATCAGAAGCAAGTGCATGTGAGCAGCAAAGAGGGATTTTTCTTCAGTCGCTTCTTCTCCCTTTTAAGTTAGTAGTTTTTCAGTTGTAATTTTATAGATCAATGTATTAATGGAATCATACCCTTTGGATTATGTATGTAATTGTGTTTGTTAAAGCAGCAGTTGATTTTGTTTGTTTATTTTTGACTTTTATTGACTCTGGTTTGGTCAAAGAGAGGAGACCTGCAGGCACAATCAAAAAAAGGAAACACTTGACTCAAAATTAAGATCCATAATATATATTCCAGAATACATAAAGAAAAAAAAACAAATATTGTTGATACTGTAGTTTGCTAAGATTCAAAAACATTACAATGATGATCAATTAACCGTTGTTTTTTCGTAATATCATTCCAGTACAGTCACCTCTATGGTAAACATTGTGACGTGCATCTACGGATGGCAATACATTATCGTTGTGAGGAAAAACTACCGTACTAAATTCTTCATTGGCATCGTCTTCATAATAATCTCTGTAATTTCTGGGAGATGTCATAAAGACAATATGCAGTTTTTTATCCAGCTGGTCTTTGACGTAAAACAACTGTTGTGCTTGTGACGCGAAAATGAACGGGTCCTCCTTGTGACCTAGTCTTTTAAGGTTGACCAAAGTGTAACCAAGACTATCTTTTTTGACCCCCTGTGTATTCTCAACCCAGTCGCACATAAATAGAGGGATGGTTTTAATATGGTAATCTAGTAGCCATATCTCTTTTAAAACCCCATAGTAAGGTTTTTTTCCATAGGTTAAGACCTCGTTAGAGATGTGCATGTCATTTACCTCTACACCAACCCCGCTGTTCTGGTAAACCCTACCGTCTCGAGATTTTGTACGAAATGAATAGCCATTGATGTCATATACTTCATATTTCCTCACGCTTCTGTGCGGACCATGTGAAATCCACCTAACGGTCTCTGATATAGTTTCTGGGGACTCCGCCATCTCCTTTTCAACCTGAAATTCATAGTAGGTTCATCAGGAGAGTTCATTAGGAATAGGAAGATTATAGCTCTTCCAAAAATAAAATAAAGTTGTTCCGGACAACTCAGGTCAGTTGTTCCGGAAAGTTACAGTTCATCCGGAATTAAAACTATAAGAAAAATAGTTTCAGTTCACCAGGAAGGTTATAGTTCATCCGGATAGAAAATAGAGTTATTCCGGACAACTCAGGTCAGTTGTTCCGGAAAGTTACAGTTCATCCGGAATTAAAACTATAAGAAAAATAGTTTCAGTTCACCAGGAAGGTTATAGTTCATCCGGATAGAAAATAGAGTTATCCCGGACAACTCAGGTCAATTGTTCCGGAAAGTTACAGTTCATCCGGAATTAAAACTATAAGAAAATAGTTTCAGTTCACCAGGAAGGTTATAGTTCATCCGGATAGAAAATAGAGTTGTTCCGGACAACTCAGGTCAGTTGTTCAGGAAAGTTACAGTTCATCCGGAATTAAAACAATAAGCAAATTTAGCTGACCTTGTTGCGTAACCATTTACCAAATGTTGTGCTCTGCTTCTTAGTCAGGTCATTTAGTCTACTACCAGGATGTTCCTTTTCCAAAAATTTCATGTGTTCTCTGCAATTACATGAATTGAAGTTATCTATAAAAGTTTATAATTAATTAAACAGATAAAAAAAGGTTTATAATCTAAATTACTTACTCGATATAATGCTCAATTTCAGGCGTATTTAGCAACACAAATAAATGTGCTTTCGATAGGAGCTCTGGAGAGACTTCAACTGATCTACCAGCTGACCCAGGACTTCCATCCGCACTGCTATGCTTTTTAGTTGGAACACCAATAGTTGTGATGTTTTTTTGGTATTCGCTGAGAAACTCAATCGTTTCTTCTACAATGTTCTCCTCAGCAATGCACCCTTCTGGATAAGTTTTGTTTCTCACGTGGCCCTTAATTACCTTCATACACCTTTCAAATGGATACATCCATCGAAAGCATATTGGGCCACATAATTTTACCTCCTTAGTAAGGTGCACCGTCAAATGAAGCATAACATCAAAAAATGATGGCGGGAAATATTTCTCAAGCAGGCATAGTGTGACACAAAGATCTGCTTGCAATTTGTCTAGCTCTTCGACGTTGATCTCTTTGCTGCATATTGATTTGAAAAAAAACAGAGCCTTATAATAGCATATCTTGTCGGTTCAGGCATGAGTGACCGAATTGCAATTGGCAGAAACTGTTGCATCAGCATATGATAGTCATGTGACTTGAGCCCCACAAGTTTCTTGTCCTTTAGACTAACCAAACTAGAAAAGTTAGAACAATAGCCTTGTGGAACCTTCAAGTTATACAACGTGTCACAAAACTTTTCCTTTTCATCTTTTTGTAACGTGTAACACGCTGCATGAAGTACTATGTTGTTCTTGTTCTGTTTAGGCTGCAACTCTAGTCTTAACCCCAAAAAGTTCAGATCCTTTCTCGCATTCAGTCCATCCTTCGTCTTTCCGGGAAGGTTGAGCAGAGTTCCAACAAGACTCTCAGCCACATTCTTTTCAATATGCATGAAATCAATGCAATGTTGGACACTATTATGCCTCCAGTATCTAAGTCTTCGAAACCATATATTGAATTTCTTCCAATATGGTGGCTTCTCTTTGTTCTTTCTTTTTCTCTTATCAATCTTCCCCCTCTTCCGGTTGAGGTCTCTGGGATTTCTGAATCAGTACACCTTAATCCCTTTCCCCATTTGTTCCTGATAAGTTGAACTTCTTCGTATATCTGTTCTCCGGTCATAGGATCAGCAACAACTTCCAACTCTTGTTTACCATTGAAGGCCTCGGTTTGCTTTCGGAAGGCATGCGTATATGGTAGATATCTTCTGTGACCAGCATAACACTGCTTGGCTGAGAAAGGAAGCCTAATGCATTTAGTTTCTTCCCGACATACCACACAACCACGAAATCCACTGTACGGGCAACCACAAAGTGTACCAAGTGCAGGGTAGTCATTAATCGTCCATAAAACAACTGCACGCATAGTAAACTGTTCTTGCACATACGCATCATATGTTTCCACACCTGCCTCGAATAACAGCTCCAAGTCATCAATTAATGGTTCCAAAAACACATCAATATCGTTTCCAGGCGCTCCCGATATTAATAACGAAAGCATGATGAACTTTCTTTTCATACACAACCATGGTGGAAGGTTGTAAATGACAGATAGAACCGGCCACACACTGTGATTTCTGTTACCTCTATTTACGTCGACCCCATCAGTTGAAATGCCAAGACGAAGACTTCTAGGATCGTCAGCGATTTCGGGATATTTGTCATCGATGGCTTTCCATGCCGGTGAATCGGATGGGTGTCGTAACACACCGGGTGTTTTGGAACTGGTGGCATGCCATCTTAGATCCTCCGCTGTGGTTTTCACTTGAAACAGTCGTTTCAATCTTGGAATGATGGGGAAATACCACGTTACCTTTGCAGGAGTATTGTCGTATAGTTTCTTAGTCCTCTCATCCACCTTCCACCTGGACTCACCACAAGTTGGACATACGGTTAGGTCCTTGTTCTCCTTCCTGTACAGAATACAATCATTGATACACACATGTATCTTGGTGTACCCTGCACCCATTGACTTCAAAATCTTCTTGGCCTCATATGTATTCTTCACAATCTCATTACCTTCAGGTAGCATCTGTTTCAGCAAAACTAAAAGTTCATTAAAAAATTTATCTAATCCTCCATGCTTAGTCTTCAAGTTCAGTAGTTGAACCAAGGCAGATAACTTTGTGAAGGTATGGCATCCTTCATACAGAGGCTTCTCAGCATCCATGAGTCGTTCTTGAAACTTCTCATGGTCCTCATCGAAATTTTCTTCAGTAGCTCTGACCATTTTTATTGTTTCGGCTGCATCCAATGGAACTCCGGAATCGAAAAATGATTCCGTGTGAAGCTCCTCTCCTGCGGGCTCGTCTATCTCTCCATGTTTAATCCACCTTCTATAAGTCTGATCGAATCCCTTTGAAAATAAATGAAATTCTACATCATCAACCTTAAAAGAGTAATGGTTTAGACAATTAACACAGGGACATGGAATTTCATTACTCTCCAAATTGGTAACTGCAAACAATAAGAATGATTTAACTCCATCGGCATATGATTGCGTGGTTCTACTGGTTTTCATCCAAGACTTATCCATGTTTGTTTTGCTAACAGATACAACAACAAATTAAGATGATTAAAAACGATCAATACTAAAAATCCTTTTCAATAATCTTTACTGTGAACCTGTTTATTGGAGAAGTAATAGGACGGAGGGAAAATTCTGTCAATTGATATGTGAAATTTTCAATTGAGTTCGCTCTAATTTACCCCGCCTCTTTTAAAATTGGAAAATTGGATTTTAATAATCCAAGTTATTACCAATTGGCCAATATTAATCCCAATTTCAAAATTGGCCTACATTAATCCCAATTATTAAGGTGTTGGATTTCATTGGACCCCCGTTAAGTTTTCCTTAACTCCGTTAGTTTTTTGCTGACGTGGCACTGATTAATAAAAGCCACGTGGCTGCCACGTCAGCAAAAAACTAACGGAGTTAATGAAAACTTAACAGGGGTCCAAAGAAATCCAATACCTTAATAATTTGGATTAATGTAGGCCAATTTTGAAATTGGGATTAATATTGGCCAATTGGTAATAACTTGGATTATTAAAATCCAATTTTCCTTTAAAATTTAGCGGGCCCAGTTAGAATCATATTTAAATAAATTAAAACGAAAATTACTCTTGATCCTGAGAAACTCTAGTTCATCCGGTTCTATTACTGAATAACTCTTTATAATCCTGAAGAACTCTAGTTCATCTTCCCTCAATCCTCATGAACTCAGTGGGTAATTTTGACTTTCTTCGTTTAATTTTGACTTGTTAATTTGATTTTTGAGATCGTGTGACAGTAATTTCGGATAATTTTAGATCGTGTGATTAAAATATTAGTGGTTTTTTGATATCGTGTAGGAATTTCAGTTGGAGAACGTGTGAAAATAATTTTTGTAGGATAACCAAAAGTCCAACAATTATAATGTGCAGTCCTCATGAACTCAGTGGGTAATTTTGAAATTAATCAAATAAGACCTATGGTATACTCTAGTGATTACACATCTGATAAGACGCATACTCCAGTGATTTGCACATATAACCATACCACTTGATCAGTAATGAGAAACTTCTCACCTCCAACATCAAAACCTTTTCAAAATCCTTATCAAACCTTTTCTCAAAATCCTTAACAAACCCTTTCTCAAAACACTCAAATCCTTCTGAAAATGGCAAGCTTGAAAGAATTAGTTGAACATTATTTGCAGATAAAGATTGTTGCTACCCTGGACAGGTACGAGGTGATTATCAGGGCAGAGAGACAGAGTGTCTTAGACGGGATGGCCCTGCTCAACCAGGTACTTACAGAGCCACCGAGTCCATCAAGATACCAGATGGCTACTTTTCTGGTAGAAGAGATACGCGTCTCCGATGCCAGACTTCAAATGTTGGTTCAACAGAGGCAAGAAGCAATGAGTAGGCATTTGGAGTTGATGGAGGAGATGGAATCTAGGTTCCCGTGAACCTCAACCCGCAACTGCTCTGTTTTTTTTTTTTTTAGGAATGAACATGTAAATTAGGAAACAATTTTGTGTATGGAATTGGAATCAGTAGTATGAAATCCACTTATTGTTATATACTTGTTTATCTATTTTTGTTTATTAAATCAATCTGTTAAACAAAAACCCTAATCCTCGAAAACAGAGACGATCAACAATTGCAATCCGATCAACAACTCATGCAGAGACGATCAAAAACCCTAAACACAAAAAAACAGAACGCCCATTTCCGATTGAAAGATGGAATTTTCATTTTCAAAATTAGAAAACTAGAAAACATGTTCAAATCAACTGTTTTCTATCTCTACATTACATTAGATTTCCGTTGACGATGCGTTGGAGCAGACGGCGACGGAGGTAACGGAGGAGAGGTCGAGCGGTTGTGCGTATAAACCCTAGAAAATGAACGCCCATTTTCTTTTGTATATATTTGGAAAACGAAAATATAAAACAGAAAACAGAAAACAGTAAAAAAGGTGTTTTCCATTTTTAGTTAAAATTTAGAAAACACTATTTTCTGTTTTCCTAGAAAACAGTAAAAAAGGTGTTTTCCATTTTTAGTTAAAATTCAAAAAACACTATTTTCTGTTTTCCTTGTTTTCTTGGAAAACAGAAATGGAAAACACACCCTGTTTTCCACAACTAAACGCCCCCTTAAATTTTGGGGAATTATAATTCTAAATAAATTATATAAAAAGATTTAAGATAAAAATTAAATAATGGGTCAATTTGGGGTCAAATGGGTCAATTTGATGTGTTTAGGACCAATGAGTCCCCATAAGGTGTGTAAGTAACCAATAAGTTGTGTTTAGAACCAATGATGGCCCAATTGGTGTGTATGTAACCAATAAGTTGTGTTTAGAACCAATGATGGGCCAATAAGGTGTGTATGTAACCAATAAGTTGTGTTGAGGACCAATGAGACCCAATAAGGTTTGTTTAGGGGAAACGAGGGTCAGTTGAGACCAATGAGTCCCAGTAAGGTTGATGGGTTTCAGGCACTACAAGCATACTTAAACTCTTAAGGGTGCATGCAACCTAAAACCAGGATCTATGTTTTCTCTATTGGACCTACAACTAAGAACAAATAACGAACTCTAGTCTATTTACGAAATTAAACAAACAAGTAAATAAAACAGACAGAGTTACATACCTTTTAGTTGTTATAGTAAACAACTAACACAATCCCCTTCGATGTTGGGAAGCTAGCACCACAAGCGTCGTGCCTCTGATGGGATCACACCCAAGAACTCCAAAGGGAGAATATTAAACTAGAAGTGGTTAGTCCAAAATCGAATTTGGTTAAACCACAAAGGAGGGAGAAAGAGAATGGGGAATACTCAACCCTTTGGTGCAAAATGGAATGAGATCTCAAGGCCCCTATTTATAGGTTTGAGTAACCTCCTCATTTAACAATTCCACCAATGTGGGATTCATCAAGAATTTCGAAATTCCCTTCTATCCAAGGGATTTTCGAAATTTCCATGTGGGATAGGAATCCTTTTCCTAATTTAAACCAACTATTGATTTACCACTTATTCCCTTCAATTAACAAACTGTTAATTAACCTCCCAAATAGTTTTGTCTAGTTAATTATTAAACTATAATAACTGACAAAACTATTACTTTTTCCCTTTTAATTAATTCTCCATTTGCTGAGTCTCGAGGGCAACCCAAAAGGACTGTGCTGCTATCAATTATAGTTATAGGCTTAGACACCTAATCCAACAGTCTCCCACTTGGATAAGTCTAATAACTATTATTGCCTTTGTAACTTCTTAATTGATCAGCAAATTGTAGCTTCCAACAAACGCTGCCGAACTCTGACCTAGTCAGTTATGTGTCCTAAGATAAGAGATCATATAATCCTTCGTTCTACAAGATATCATTCGAACATGAGACATGGAATATAATCAATCTCATTGTTCAGTACTTCGTTTCCCGATTTCCGATTTGTAATGACTTTAGAACTTCCAATTGAACACATCAATTTAGTCCTGACCGGGCCCGGCACTATAAGTCAACATCAAATCACCGAGGGGCCCAAAGATATCGCTTTTCCCGTTAGGGCAAAAGGAACGAATAAACTTTGACTTATATGCTTGCACCATCTACTCATCAAATCATGCACAACAATACGTTTTATAACATCGAGTTACCAATGCGTTTACGCATCATCAATGCACAACTGACTTGTAAACCACAACTCATATATCTCCGTTTAAAGATTATAAGATATTATCGTCTCAGAATTACTCGTGATAAATTCCATGAAGTAATTCTCTGAGCGTGGGTTAATCCAATACTTTAATCTCTATTTCAAAGTACTCATGAATATTGCAGCAATGCCATTGCCATGTCTAACACTCCTTAGACAATCTACAATTCCATTCATGACAGTCTTAATTCACTACTTACTTCCAAAAGTATGATCGACTGTGGAGTTTTGAATAATCTAATCATTCGGGAAGTAAAACATGCAAAAATGAAACATAACAACAAACCTTTGACAAAAGGTAGTAAACAAACTTATAAATAATTCTCCATTATTTAGTCACCAGAAGTCAATCACATTTACTTTGTTATAAGTTTCAACCTAACTGTTTAACTACTAAAACTGACATCATCATTGCCTCCTTTGATGCTTCGCTTGCTGCTATGTACTCTGATTCACAAGTAGAATCAGCCACCGTTTCTTGCTTGGAACTCTTCCAAGTCACTGCTCCTCCATTCAAGGTAAAGACCCAGCCAGATTGAGACCGAAAGTTGTCTCTATCTGTTTGAAAGCTGGCGTCACTATACCCAGTCACTTTCAATGTATCACTGCCACCAAATACTAGGACCCAGTCCTTAGTCCTTCGCAGATACTTGAGAATATTCTTTACAGCAACCCAATGAGCTTTACCTGGGTTTCCCTGATAACGACTAACCATGCTCAAGGCAAAAGACACATCAGGACGAGTACATGTCATAGCATACATAATAGATCCAACGGCGGAAGCATATGGAACTCTACTCATTTCTGCTAACTCTTCATCCGTACTCGGGCTCTGAGTCTTACTCAGTTTGGTATTGCTCTGGATGGGTAAATCTCCTTTCTTTGAATTTTCCATACAGAATCGCTTCATTACTTTGTCCAAGTATGTACTTTGATTCAGTCCAATTAGCCTTTTACTTCTATCCCTTGAAATCTTTATCCCCAGAATATAAGCAGCCTCTCCTAGATCCTTCATAGCGAAACACTTTCCAAGCCAGGACTTAACCTCCTGCAAGGTTGGAATGTCATTTCCTATAAGGAGTATGTCATCAACATACAACACTAGGAAGGTTACTATACTCCCACTAGCTTTGACATATACACAGGACTCATCCTCACTTCTAGAGAATCCAAACTCTTTGATTTTCTCATCGAAGCAAAGATTCCAGCTGCGAGACGCTTGTTTTAATCCATAGATGGATTTCTCAAGCTTGCACACTCTATTAGGAAACTTTGCATCTACAAAACCTTCTGGCTGACTCATGTAAACATCCTCAGCCAGCTTCCCATTTAGGAAGGCAGTTTTGACATCCATCTGCCAGATTTCATAGTCATGAAACGCAGCTATGGCCAGCATTATCCTAATAGACTTTATCTTAGCTACTGGTGAGAAGGTCTCTTCATAGTCAACCCCTGGGGTTTGAGTAAATCCCTTCGCCACCAGTCGTGCTTTGAATGTGCTTACATTACCATGCATATCGGTCTTCTTCTTGAAGATCCATTTACAACCAACTGTCTTTCGACCAGGCTGTTCTTCAATCAAGTTCCAAACTTGATTGTCATACATGGACTGTATCTCGCTATCCATTGCCTCTTTCCATTTTGCAGCCTCAGGGCCCGCCATGGCTTCCTTGTAGTTAGCTGGCTCATCCAAATTTACCAGTGTGTTATCACTGATAAACGTGTCACTATCTGCAGTTATATGGAAACCATAGAACTCAGGTCGGACGCTAACTCTTCCAGAACGCCTAAGAGGTAATGAATTGTCAACTGGTTCAACTGGAATCTCTTCCTCTGGTTGAACCCTAGCGGTTTCAGAAGTTCCTTCATCGGTTGACTCTTGAATCTCTTCAAGATCAACATGGCTCCCACTGTCTTCTTTGCATATGAACTCTTTCTCGCGAAAGACTCCTCTTCGTGCTACAAAAACCACGTTCTCACTTGGTCTGTAGAACAAATATCCAAAAGACTTCTGTGGATAACCGATGAAAACACACCTCTCACTTCGAGGTTCAAGCTTGTCGTGAGTCTCTCGTCTAATGAAAACCTCACAACCCCAAACCTTGATATGTGCTAGTGAGGGAACTTTTCCCGTCCACATTTCGTGAGGTGTTTTGGCAACTTTCTTTGTTGGGACAAGATTAAGGATATGGGCGGCAGTCTCTAAGACATACCCCCAGAATGTGATTGGAAGTGAAGCTCGACCCATCATGGAACGAACCATGTCTAACAAGGTTCGATTGCGTCTCTCAGCTACACCATTAAGTTGTGGTGTCCTAGGAGGTGTCAATTGTGAAACTATTCCACATTCCTTAAGATAGTCGAGGAACTCGATACTAAGATACTCTCCGCCTCTATCCGACCTGAGCATCTTTATCTTCCTGCCTAGTTGATTCTCGACTTCTTGCTTGAACTCTTTGAACCTTTCAAAAGTTTCTGACTTATGCTTGATTAGGTAGACATATCCATATCTATTATAATCATCAGTGAAAGTCACATAGAATCGATTAGCATCTCTTATGACTGATCTGAAGGGCCCACACACATCCGTGTGTATGAGATCCAACAAACCTTCACCTCTTTCACAAGATCTAGTGAAAGGTGATTTTGTCATCTTACCCAGAAGACAAGACTCGCATGTATCTTCTGACCTCAAGTCAAAAGACTCTAACACCCCATACTTTTGGAGTTGTTCCATGCGTTTCTTGCTAATGTGTCCAAGACGACAATGCCACAAACATGCTTTGTCTATACCATTAGACGAATCAATTTGAAATACACTATTACCTAAGTTGTCTACACATGTCACAGTTTCATACACACCATTACAAGGTAAAGCTTCAAAATAGAAAACACCATTCTTATAAGCAGAAATGGAACCATTCTCATCATTAAAAGAAAAACTAAAACCTTGTTTAAACAATGCATGAAAAGAAATAATGTTTCGTGTCATTTCTGACGAGTAGCAACAATTCAATAACTCTAAAGTAACACCATTACTTAGCACAAGACTATAAACTCCAATCTTGGTAACAGGTGAAGATCGCCTATTCCCCATGATCAGGTTCATCCTTCCATGCTCCATATCTTTACTTTTTCTTAGTCCCTGCAAAACAGAGCAAATGTGGAATCCACATCCTGTGTCAAGGACCCAAGAATTAGAAGATAATGAGTTATTAGATGAAATAGTGTATGTACCTGCAGAAGATGGTTTCACTTTTCCATCCTTAATGTCCTGCAGATACTTTGGGCAGCTTCTTTTCCAATGACCCTTCTCATTGCAATAAAAGCAAGTAGCCTCTTTGGGATCAGAGACAGGGGCAACTTCAGAACCTTGCTTTGGCTGAGACTTTCCCTTCCAGTTCTGTTTAGGAGGACCTTTCCTCTTCTTCCCCTTTCCCTGACCAATGGCTAGAACAGGAGTATTAGCAGGAGCGGGAACAACATTCTTCCCCTTCATTCCTGCTTCAGTCGTTCTTAGAAGATTGTGCAATTGAGCCAAAGTGGTCTCACTGTTGTTCAAATGATAGGTCAAGATGAACTGATCATAACAACTAGGTAAGGAGTTCAGGACTATGTCAATAGCCAACTCCTGATCGATTTGCACATTCAGCTTCTCAAGGCGTTCCACGTAACGTTGCATCTTTTGCACGTGAGCGCTAACTGACTCCCCTTCTTTCATCTTGCTAGATATGAGGGACCTTACTATCTCGTACTTCTCTTGACGAGCTCGCTTATGGAACTTTTCCATAAGGTCCTTGTTCATCTCGTACGGCCAGTAATCCTCATAGTACCTTTGCAATTCAGGGATCATAGTGGCAACCATGACGCAAGCAACCTTTGATGCATCCTTCTTGTGTTGCTCGTACGCGGCTAATTCATCAGCACTGGCGGTCTCTTCGTTTACTTCTACAAGTTCTTCTTCGAGGACATACTCCTTGTCTTCAAAACGAAGGGCCATCTTGATGTTGCGCATCCAGTCACTATAATTGGCACCATCCAATATGACTTTGGAGCAGATATTCAGTAAGGAGAAGTTGTGGGTGGAGGAGGAGGAGGAAGCAGTAGTATCCATTGGAGTAGTCATTTCTTTTAGTTGAGGGTAGAAAGTTAGATAAGAATAATTAGGAGTACAACTTATAAAATTCACAACTTAGAGAAGGGATGCCGTAATCTAATTGCAAATTATATAATGTAGGATTATTCTTTTGAGATTCATTGAAACTATTCAATGGCATGTTTAATCTCGGAATATGCTCTTCCATTTGTGACTGGGATACCGAGGATCACAAACAAGATGTGAATAACCATGCAAATCTGCTTGGCAACCTCAATGTCATTTATCATCTCAATTGATGTGCTGGTTAACCACACGCGCTCCACCAACAATGATAATTCTTGAGATACCCATTACCACTCTTTATTAGTCCATATTAGTGTGCTGGTTAACCACGCACGCTCCACTAACGACTTATAAAGTGTAATGTGCAATTTCATGGGTTAGCATACAATTTCACATTTTTCCTAAAAGTAACTAGGAATAGTAAATATAGGTTTAGTTACTTTCAATATCATTATACTTTTAATGTTATTAATTTAGTCCTATCAAACCCGTTCGGCTAACGACCCTCCACTAGTCAAGGGAGCGGTGGGTGAGGAATGTACACCCATTCAACTACCATTTTATAGGCAATCTCCTTATACCCCCTTTATAGACCAGCTTCGTGAATGAGGCCTACTATTGGTCGACTGACTTTATTCTTATACATATAGTAATTATTAATCTTTTACATATAGTATAAGGTGTATTTTAAACTTTTCAAAATACTAGGTTTATTAGGAAATAAACCCATGGAATATGAAATTCGAAATCTATATATATATCTTATATATATATACGAATTTGAGTATATCTCAAATACTTATGAGATTTACGAAATTATATATATATATATCTAATACCATTAATTTTCTATTAACTATTATATATATATATACAATACATAGGATAACTATTAATCTAATTAATTTATCCTAAGCCACTAGAAATTCTAGGAAGCAAAATTAGGTTAACTAAAACCCTAATCATAAAAAAACAAATTTTATGGCCTCCTAAGCCAGAATTTACGAATTTCTAAGCCTCCCAACTCCATTCATTCCTAGTCATAGCTAGTTCAACAGAAAACAAGCCTTACGCTCTGATACCACTGATGGGTTTCAGGCACTACAAGCATACTTAAACTCTTAAGGGTGCATGCAACCTAAAACCAGGATCTATGTTTTCTCTATTGGACCTACAACTAAGAACAAATAACAAACTCTAGTCTATTTACGAAATTAAACAAACAAGTAAATAAAACAGACAGAGTTACATACCTTTTAGTTGTTATAGTAAACAACTAACACAATCCCCTTCGATGTTGGGAAGCTAGCACCACAAGCGTCGTGCCTCTGATGGGATCACACCCAAGAACTCCAAAGGGAGAATATTAAACTAGAAGTGGTTAGTCCAAAATCGAATTTGGTTAAACCACATAGGAGGGAGAAAGAGAATGGGGAATACTCAACCCTTTGGTGCAAAATGGAATGAGATCTCAAGGCCCCTATTTATAGGTTTGAGTAACCTCCTCATTTAACAATTCCACCAATGTGGGATTCATCAAGAATTTCGAAATTCCCTTCTATCCAAGGGATTTTCGAAATTTCCATGTGGGATAGGAATCCTTTTCCTAATTTAAACCAACTATTGATTTACCACTTATTCCCTTCAATTAACAAACTGTTAATTAACCTCCCAAATAGTTTTGTCTAGTTAATTATTAACCTATAATAACTGACAAAACTATTTCTTTTTCCTTTTTAATTAATTCTCCATTTGCTGAGTCTCGAGGGCAACCCAAAAGGACTGTGCTGCTATTAATTATAGTTATAGGCTTAGACACCTAATCCAACAAAGGTGTGATCTTCAGTTGGAAAAGAATAAGAGACATGCAAAACCTGCAGCTCGTGAAGTACCTCCTAAGAAGAGTGATCTTCAGTTGGAAAAACCAAATAATTATGATGCCATTGCAGCTGCTACCGATCTACAGCCAGTAATCCAAGAGGTATAGATTAGTATATACCACAATTTTTGTATTCTATTTTTTACTTTAGTTAATTAATTGTTTATATATATGCTATAATTAATATTATTATTATTATTATTATGTCACTTCTGATCAGGGGAGCCAAACTGCGACGTTGCACATGGAATGGGATCCACTGAACGTCGTGGGAATGGCTGAATTATTACCAAAACAAAAAGATGAGAAGATTCATGGAAGTCCATTAGCTCCTGGTTGCCGTAGAATTAGAGTTTATCAGGTCAAAAAGGGTGCAACATTTTTACCATTCCCAGTAGATGGTAAAACAACGCTTTCGGAGGTTGAAAATAAATATATTATTGCATGGCCGATGAACCGAATGATCCTTCATTCTAATAACAAGTCAGATAGATCACAGCCGGTTGATCATTCTACGGTTCAAAAAGTATTGGAACAACCACAGGTAATTACTACATTAATTAATCGTATCCGCTAATTAATTAACTTTATATATATATTATATATATCTGATCGGTTTTATTTGTCATGTTTCCAGGTAAATAATGATCGGAAAAAGATGCAGAAAGTAGTGTACGTAGCACCAAACCAGCTGAAGAATCAAAATGTGATAAATAAAAAAATCACACGGCACCAGTAGAAGCAGCTGATCAGCACGGACAAGAAATTATAATTAATTATTATAGAAATTAAACTTTGATTAGCTAGTGTCGTATGTTATCTTTTTGAACAGCGTCATGATTAGTGTATGTACATTAATTTTTAATTATAATATATGATTTTTAAGGTTTCTCTATACTAATTAATTAATTGTAATTAAGAAAATATATGTGACCATATATATAATACCAAAGGCCACACTTTTTATATTTTAACGTGGCCGTTGCCACCATTTGGCCACGCTTATTGGGACAAATTATCTGATTTCAACTACCCTTTGGCCATTTTTTTTTTCCAATTATATGTGGCTAAAACACAAATATACGTGACCATATAATACCAAAGGTCACGCTTTTTATATCTTAACGTGGTCGTTGCCACCATTTGGCCACGCGTATTGGGACAAAATATCTGATTTCAACTACCCTTTAGCCACTTTTTTTTTCCAAATATATGTGGCTAAAACACAAATATACGTGACCATATAATACCAAAGGCCACGCTTTTTATATTTTAATGTGGCAGTTGCCACCCTTTGGCCACGCTTATTGGGACAAAATTTATGATTTCAGCAACCCATTTGGCCATGTTTTTTCATATCATATGTGGCTAAAACACAAATATACGTGACCATATAATACCAAAGGCCACGCTATTCATATTTTAACGTGGCGGTTGCCACCCTTTGGCCACGCGTATTGGGACAAAATTTATAATTTCAGCAACCCATTTGGCCACGTTTTTTTATAACATATGTGGCTAAAACACAAATATACGTGACCATATAATACCAAAGGCCACGCCATTCATATTTTAACGTGGCCGTTGCCACCCTTTGGCCACTCGTACTGTGACAAAATGTATGATTTCAGCAACCCTTTGGCCACGTATTTTTATAATGTATGTGGCTAAAACACGAATATACGTGACCATAAAATACCAAAGGCCACGTTAACCAAACACATGTGGCCGTTGGAACCCTTTCGCCACGCTTTTCTGAAGAATTGTTTGATTACAACAACAAATATTGGTACCCTTTAGCCACGCTTATAGGTGGCTTCAGCCACTGATATTGTAACGTGGCCGTAGGGTACATATGGTCACGGCACCTATGGTGTCGTTTGGAATGGAAAAAAAACGTGACAAAACACCTTTTGTCACGGTTTTTTTCCGTGGCCAAAGGTTAGTTTTGACGTAGTGCATGTAGGTTTTCATATATAAGCTAACTATGTTTTTGTTCCCAAATCAATGTGGGACAAACTAAAATGAAAGAAAAAAAATAGAATTCTTATTCCCACACCAATATGGGACAAGGTAATGAAGGAAAATTTTGGTGTTTTGTTCCCACACCAATATGGGACAAGCTAAATGAAAGAAAAAAATAGTTTTTTTTGTTCTCAAAGTGATTTGTTAGTGTTTTTTTTGTTTAATTATACAGTCATTCAGATGTCCAAACAAACAGCACATTATGATTCAGCATCTTATTGATTCAACATTTCTTTACCATACAGAATGCTTATTCATTTAGCACCAAATGAAACAGATGAACCAAACAACCCCTAAATGTTGCATCATGTTCAAATGGTCGAAAAAAGGTTGATCCTATGCGTGGGTTTTTTAGGGTAGATTTCCTATTCTACCATTCCATGTGCAAGTCATGTGTTGTATTTAACGAATGAAATGGATGCCAGTTTCGGAAAATGTTACATTCCATAATATCCATAAGTATAAAGGGACGTAATTTGTAATTTTCTAAAATATATATAGCCGTCAAACTTATCTTACCAGATAAAATTTATTGAACATTCAATTTACAATATGTTAAAAATACATGATCTATTTATACATATTTTTGTCATCTCTTGGCTTAACTAGTTCTATGTTTATTTTTCATGTGGTCGCTGGGCTGGAGATTCAAGTTGCTGGGCTTTACTGGAGCAGTTTGTAGTTGTTTGTAGCTGGGCTTTTGTTACTGGATCAAGTTGATGCAGTTGGGCTCTCAAGACTTTGATGACCCGAGTTATTTGTGTCCATCGTAATATCTCGGTGAATTAGGGTTCTGGTTTAGAGGCTATATAAACTCTCTTTTTTACCAAATTAGGGCAAGAGAGTTGTTACAAGTTTGTTACACCGCTTTCACCCGTTTTCTCTCGTGTTCATCGTTGTCTCAGTAGCAATCTAGGGTATATTCTTCATCACAGCTGATGAACTCTTGTTCCAGGTTAGATTGTGAGTGTCATAGTTTAGATCATCAAGTGATGATCTATTGGTGATCTGAGAGTTAAGTTTGGGTGTATTTTTCCAGTCGTTTGTAACACAGACTTTGTCGATCGTTATCTAGTTGTAATCCAAGTCTTATTTACCATTTTTTGACATGGTATCAGAGCTTTTATGCTCTTGATCGTCTTTGGCTTTCTGTTCTTCGTCGCCTAGGGTTTTCGGTTAGGTCATCGGTGATTCTTTTTGTCATCGATTCTTGTGTCTATGACGTTGGTTCAAGTTCTGAGCGTCGCTGTTGCGTCCTTGCGTTCTTGTCACAGCAATCGGTCAGGTAGCGTCAAATCAACTCCACAAGGTACGAAAACCCCCATGTCATCACTGGTGCCTGTGGTTGTAGTTGGCTCTCCGCCACCGAGATCTTGATCTGTCACGAGAGGCGTTTGAAGCAGCCGGAGCTCTTGTAGCATTACGTGGAGGAGCACAGGTTTCTCTCCTGGAAACCCTAACCTGGAGGCTGACAGTCACTCTTCGGATCTCATGTTGTTGCTGCGCTGATCGCCAATTCTGTAACCCTAAGTGAAGGTTACAGAAAGCGATTTGGAAGCCCTAACGTGGGTTCTGATTTGGTGAGATCTTTCCTTGACTTGAATATTCTGGTTTTTGCTTGTATAGATAAATACAGTGCATGCCTGTTGATACCTGTTGTATGCTGTACATGGGCAGACAATCCCTGTCCTATTTGCTTCTGTGTGGTTTTTTGGTGCTTGATTAGCTTTTTGTGATCTATGTTTGTATCTGCTATCGTATCTGTGTGTTAAGTGTCCATGGGTGAGATTAGGAACCCCTTTGCTACTTTGGTAGGCAAGTTGGATCCAAGTGATCCCTTGTACCTACATCCCAGTGATTCTAGTCAATTAACCATCATCAGTATTAAATTGAAAGGCACAGAGAACTATACCCTCTGGGCTAATGTAATGAAATTAGCTTTGCAAGTAAAAAACAAGTACAATTTTATTGATGGAATGTGTGAAAAATCAACTGATGATGATGTGTTGGCTAGGCAGTGGGATAGGTGCAATTCAGTTGTGTTAACATGGATTTTGAACTCTGTTAGTGAGGATTTGTATCTGGGACATGTGTATTCCAATCTTGCCTCTTCTGTTTGGAAGGAATTAAAGGAGACATATGATAAAGTTGATGGATCTGTTGTTTTTAACCTGTATCAGAAAATTAATAATTTTACTCAGGGAAGTTTGAGTGTCTCTAAATACTACCACAAACTAAATATCTTGTGGAAACAACTTGACCAAATTCTTCAGTTGCCCACTTGTACTTGTGATGCCTCAAAAGAATTCAATGATTTTCAACACTTAATAAAATTGATGCAATTCTTGATGGGACTTGATAGTTCTTATGAATCTGTTAGGACAAACATTTTAATTCAACCGGATTTGACAACTTTAAAAGAAGCGTTTGCCATAGTTTCCAGAGAGGAGTCCCATAGAAACTCTAACAGTTCTTCAAAAAATCTTCAAACGCAGTCTACTGTTTTTAATTCAAAAATAAATCAGAGGTCTGATGTTAAAAGGAAAACAAGTAGAGTTGCTAATCCAAACTTAAAATGTAGCCATTGCAATAAAGTTGGGCACACTGTGGATAAGTGTTTTGAATTAATTGGTTATCCTGCCTGGATAAAACCAAGGACTGGTCAGGGGAAGAAAGTGGGCTCATATAATGTGTCTACTATAAGTGATGTTTCTGATGAGTCACAACCTTTTCCTGCTAGGTCTTTGACTCAAGAACAAGTAAATAGGTTAATTGGTCTTTTGGGGGATAAATCTTCTGAGAATAAATTTTATGCTGGTAAGGTGTTGTGTTTCACCAGTTATAGATCTAGGAGTGTTAGTTTTTCAAATTCATCTAGTCCTCTAGCTTGTCAAATTGGATTGTTGACTCTGGAGCTAACCATCATATGGTTAGCTCAGATGAAAACTTGCTTAATTCTATAAATGTTGTTGATTTTAACATAAGGGTCAAACATCCAAATAGGACAAGTGCTAAAGTGACTAAAATTGGAGATATATATCTTGATAACAGAGTTGTATTAAAAGATGTTTTTGTCATTCCCGAGTATTGTGCTAATCTTATGTCTGTGTATAAACTTGCAAAAGATAACAAATGATTGTGTCATTTGATGAAAAACACTATTTTGTTCAGGATTTGTACTCAAAGAAAACCCTGGTGATTGGTAGTCAAATTGATGGTCTGTATTTGTGTAGCAACTCGCCTGTGTCTAATAAGGTTGGTTTTGGTCCTAGTGGTAATATAAAGTTATGGCATGCTAGGCTTGGGCATCCCTCTGAAACTGTTCTGAATGTGTTAAAAGATGACTTAAAATTGGTTTCTTATGATAACACTAAGCCTTGTGAAGTATGTCACAGAGCAAAACAACATAGAGAACCGTTTCCTTTTAGTGACCATAAAACCAAGGCCTTGGGTGAGTTAATTCACTTAGATGTATGGGGTCCATATAGGGTATCTAGTAGGGAAGGCTATAAATATTTTTTGACTGTGGTTGATGACTACTCCAGGGCTGTTTGGGTATTTCTTATGGAACATAAGTCTGAAGTGTTACGGAATATTGAAATTTTTTCTAGTATGTTAAACACTCAGTTCAAGAGTGTGATAAAGGCGTTTAGAAGTGACAATGGAACTGAGTTTGTTAATTTTCAAATGAAAGGTTTCTGTAATAAACATGGTATAGTTCATCAAACTACTTGTGCCTATACCCCACAACAAAATGGTATAGCAGAAAGGAAACACAGACATCTTTTAAATGTTGCTAGAGCTTTAATGTTTCAAAGTGGGATGCCTCTTAGGTTCTGGACTGAGTGTATTCTAACTGCTACCTATTTGATTAACAGGACACCTTCCTCTGTTTTTAGTGGGAAATCTCCTTATGAGCTTGTATATGGTTTTAAGCCTGTTTTGAGTCATATTAGGGTGTTTGGTTGTCTTTGCTTTAGTACAATTTTAAATAATACAAATAAATTTTCTAGTAATGCTGAAAAATGTGTACTTCTTGGGTATTCAAATGAGAAAAAGGGTTACAAATTGTGGAGTCTTGATAACAAGACAATTCTGTTTTCTAGAGATGTGAAATTTTATGAGAAAATTTTTCCTTTTGAAGAATCAACTTGGTCTCTAGAATCTGATCCAAGTATACCCATGGAAGTAAATAACCTAAACTTTTTTGATTTGTATGAAAAGCAAGACACCAATATCTCTAATAATGACTCAGCTCCCAATGATGAGGTTAGAGTTGTCAAACCAAGTGACACACTTTCTCATGGTCTTTAGTAGTTAGTGCCTGAGAACAGTCCTTATCTTTCAGGTAGGTCTGTTTCTCAGGTCCCTTATGGGACTGCTCCCAGCACTGAAGTGGTTGAAGGTAAGGGTGTGAATGATCCCCAAAATGAAAATCTAGATAGTGGACACTCTTCTGAGGGGGAGACCCTTCAACAAACATACACAGTTCCTAGGAGGTCCACAAGAGTTAGGGAAGTGTCTACTAAACTAAAAGATTTTGTGGTTGAGGGGAAGGTTAAATATGGGCTGGAAAAAGTGGTTAACTATTCTAACCTTTCTTGTGAAAATATGTGTTTTATTGCCACTTTGAATAAAAAATAGTGAGCCTAAACATTTTTTTTGAGGCTGTTAAGGATCCTAATTGGGTGAGTGCTATGAATGATGAGCTAGAAGCTCTTCATAGAAATAACACCTGGGATTTAGTTGATCTTCCACCTGGCAGAAAAGCCATTTGGTGTAAGTGGATCTATAAAATAAATTATAAGGCTACTGGTGAGATTGATAGGTTTAAGGCCAGATTAGTTGCTAAGGGCTATGCCCAGAAAGAAGGAGTTGATTTTGATGAAACTTTCTCTCATGTGGTTAAAATGATAACTATTAGAATTGTTATTTCTATTTCTGTTCAGAATGATTGGCCTTTATTTCAACTTGATATTAATAATGCCTTTTTGTATGGTGATCTTCACGAAGATGTGTTTATGACTGGATGTCGAAGGGTATAGTGATAGTGATAAGATGAAAGTATGCAAATTGAATAAGTCTTTGTATGGGCTAAAACAAGCTCCTAGAATGTGGAATGAAAAACTTGTGGGTGTCTTACTTGAAATTGGTTTTATTCAAAGTAAATGTGACTATTCCTTGTGTGTGTTTTCAAAAGATTATGTGTTGCTTGTTCTGCTTGTATATGTAGATGACATAATTTGTGACTGGAAATAATAAAACTGAAATTGTTAAAGTGAAGAATTTTTTACAATCCAAGTTTTTAATCAAAGATTTAGGAGAACTGAAGTATTTTATGGGAATAGAAGTGATTAAGTCTGCATCTGGTTTATGTCTAAACCAACGATAATATTGTCTTCAACTATTAACTGAGTATGGATTGACAGGTTGTAAACCGGTCAGCACTCCTATTGAACTTAATGATATTCTAAACTCAAAAACTGTAAAACATAGTCTTCATTTATCAAATGTTACCAATTTTCAAAAACTGGTTGGCAAATTGATTTATTTATCTCACACTAGACTTGATATAGCTTACTTTGTCCATTACTTGAGTCAATTTATGCATAAGCCACTGAAAGTTCATCTGGATATTGCTTTACGATTGTTATGATATTTGAAAAAATCACCTGGTAAAGGATTTTTTTCTCAAAAACGGACAGTTTTCAGTTGAGTGCTTATGCTGATTCCAATTGGGCAAAGTGTATGTGACTCGTAAGTCTGTAACTGGTTTTTGTGTGTTTTTGAGCTCATCTTTGATTACTTGGAAAAGTAAAAAGCAGAGCACTATATCTCGGTCCACTGCTGAAGCAGAGTATCGGTCTATGTGCGCTGCGACATGTGAACTCATGTGGTTGATAAATTTGTTAACCGAACTTCATGTGTAAATGTCAACTCCTGTTAAGTTGTTTTTTGATAATACGGCTGCAATATCCATTGCTTCTAATCCAGTCTTTCATGATCGAACCAAACATTTTGAGTTGGACCTTTTTTTCTTGAGAGATCAAATTAATAAGGGTACTATTAAAACTGTAGGTAAGTCAGATAGTCAGCTTGCTGATATTTTTACGAAAGGTTTGGGTGTTTGTCAACATGAGTTGTTGTGCAAACGATTATGTTTGGTTGATCTTTTCAGCTCTCGAGCTGAGAGGGGGGAGGGGTGTTAAACATACATGATCTATTTATGCATATTTTTGTCATCTCTTGGCTTAACTAGTTTTATGTTTATTTTTCATGTGGTCGCTGGGCTGGATATTCAAGTTGCTGGGCTTTACTGGAGCAGTTTGTAGCTGTTTGTAACTGGGCTTTTGTTGCTGGGTCAAGTTGATGCAGTTGGGCTCTCAAGACTTTGATGACCTGAGTTATTTGTGTCCATCGTAATATCTCAGTGGATTAGGGTTCTGGTTTAGAGGCTATATAAACTCTCTTTTTTACCAGATTAGGGCAAGAGAGTTGTTACAAGTTTGTTACGCCGCTTTCACCCGTTTTCTCTCGTGTTCATCATCGTCTCAGTAGCAATCTAGGGTTTATTCTTCATCACAGCTGATGAACTCTTGTTCCAGGTTAGATTGTGAGTGTCATAGTTTAGATCATCAAGTTGATGATCTATTGGTGATCTGAGAGTTGAGTTTGGGTGTATTTTTCCAGTCGTTTGTAACACAGACTTTGTCAATCGTTATCTAGTTGTAATTCAAGTCTGATTTACCATTTTTGACACAATATATATACAATAATAAAACCAAGTATTAATAACATAAAAACAAAGTAAAATAAACTCAAAGTAGGTGGTGGTGATGAAATAAGCACGAAATTATAAGTTTTTTTAAAGAAGTTTTAAACGCATGAAAGATGTTCATAAAAAAAAAATATTTCAGAACTTTATGTATACACAAATTAAGACATAACCTCATCATTTATGATTTAAGAAAAAACAAAAAACCCCATAATCTAGAAAAGAATTATAATTAAGTGAGTCTAGGCAAAAGGCCATTCGTGGACAGTTCGCTTAATAAGGCGCGATACGTACCCAACACTCTCCCACACCGCTACTTTCTCTCTCTAAAAGTGCAGCTCTTATTGGGTTTTTTCCTCTTTCCATGTTCAAACCGGATTTTGACTTGATCCAATTCCAATTCTCTTTCTCCTACAATTCCTTTGCGTTTCCTATTTAACATTTTTTAGGGTTCTTATTTGATCAACGCTTGCCGCAATGGAAGTTGAAATCGCCATGTTGGACTCGACCGGAAAGATGGCTAAAAACGATGGCGATCAGGTACCGTTGCAGATTAGTAATCCCCCAACTAAATATGATTTAAATAATTAATTAAATTCATGCTGAATTGTATAATTTTTGTATCTCCAGTTTCGATTTTGACGATCGTTTTTTCTCAGTACGATTCTGTGATCGTTTTATGTTTGGATTCATCTCGCGTACAGTTTTGTTGAGTGTGCGAGTGGATTATAACAAGCGAGTGAGAGTTTGATTTTGAAGTGTGAAAATGTCACAATTATATGTTCATTTTGGGTTTTCAGATTTATAGCGATCATAGTTAGCTAGGTTTTCAAAATTGTGCTGATTTGATGTTCAAACATTGAAGGGAAAAAAAGTTAAAACATTAATATTTGTTTCATTCCAGCCTAATTCTTTCTCAGATATCTTCTCTGTTATTCATGTGAGGGGAATTGATATTATCGCTGGGCTTTGGATTTTATGATGGTGTTAATTTATAATGTCATCATGTAGCTAATTTATTGTTTATCATGCTTATAATAAAATATGTCAAAAACAACAAATTCTTAAAATTGGAAGCAGTCTGTTAAATAGCCTATAATGTCATCATGTAATTAAGGATCCAGGAGTAGATTTTAGAGGTTGTGTTTGCTTTCTGTTCAAAAAGATGCAGTGGTTTATATTTACTTACTCTCTCCAGTGATGAAAATGTCAAAACAGTATCCATCTTGGGATGTTCTGTTGCAACTCCAACTTTTTTCTTCTAATGGCAACTCTTAAACTAAGAATATTTGCAGGATGTTGTGAAGCCTACTAGTGAAGCCAATTCATCTGGATATCTAAACTCAGATATCTCATATCATGGTGATGAAAATGCTGCTGATGATGATGGTGATGGTGGTAGCATGGCTGATTTTGATGATGATGAGGAGGAGGATTATAATGATGAGGATGATGATGACTATTATAATATGTTTGAAAATATTAAAGAAGACGATGAAGCGGATTATTTGAACATGCAAGCCCAGTTTGATAATGTTGATCTACCTCCTGGTGTTGAAGCATCATTTTCCTTGTTGAACAATCTTCCACCTGTACCAAGTACTACACCCATTGATGTTCCTGCTGACACACATGATCAACAAATTCCAAATGTACACTTTACCAAAAGTAACGACATTGCTTCTAGCAGTACATCAGTCCGTCCAAGCATAATCTCAAATTCTGCACTTGAAAAAGATGTAACTAAAGAAGAATTAAACAAAAAGTTTGAAAACTTCAAATTGTTTGATATTGTTGATGATTTTTCTGATCATCACTTCAATTCTGCCGGTTTTCAAGGCCAGCAGGTAACTTCTGTATGTTAAATGACAATTTTACTATCTTACCTATTACTTTGTATGCTTGTTTTCGTTCATCAGTTCTCATTACTAAATTTTGGGCAAAATGTTTTTGGTGGTAGCCTCCTAAGACCTGGACAAAGAAAATTCAGGATGAGTGGAAAGTTTTAGAGAAGGACTTACCAGGTGGGTATAATTCTACTTTTTAAGTTAATATTACCTAAAATTCATTCGTTATGACAACAAAGAGCAACCTTTTGTACCAAAATCAGTGCTACTAATAGTTTTTAAGTTATCTCAAATGCCAAAAAGATAATTTTTTAGTGAAACCTTGCCCGGAAGGGAAGTTTTGAGCAGCATTACTTATTGGTGGCATATTCTAACCCATTTACTTATAAAAGGGGCAATTTAGGTTTTGTTTGATTCCAAATGAGTCAAAGAATTTTTTTAGCAAAAATGGGAACAGGTCTATTGGATCAAACAGATTAAATGTCACTTGAAGTTTATTACTGCAGTAATCTTTTTTTATAATCAAATTTTTTTTTTCATAATCATATTGTTATTAAGAAATGGAAAATTAAGAAAAAAGAAGTTTTCAGGATATGTTAATCATCATATAACAATTTCTCACTCTGTCTAACATGAACAGATACTATATATGTGAGGGCATACGAAACGAGAATGGATCTTTTGAGGGCTGTAATTGTAGGACCTGCTGGCACCCCATATCATGATGGTCTTTTTGTATTTGATATACACTTTCCACCTACCTACCCGGACACCCCTCCGGTATCTATTCAATAAACATTCTGAGTTTTTGTTTGCAATTGGCATATAATGTTAGTTAGAGATGGGAAAATGGGCAGGTTGGGTAACATGACCAAATAGGTAAATTTTTTATACCTGTCAATAGGTCAGGACGTCAGGTCGTTCGGAACACTCATGTCCTTTTTTTTTTTGAAATGACGTATTTGGTTTTATGACGTATTTGGTTTTATGTGTTAAAGTTACACTTTGGGTTTATTAATTTTTATTTTACCCATTTGAAATGGGAAAAAGATAACCTAGATCAACCCATTAATAAGTAAAATGGGTTGAAATTTCCACCTCTATTATCATTAATGAAATAATTCTTTTGACTTTTGGGTTATGTGTTTCAGATGGTTTATTATTACTCTGGTGGGCTTCGGTTAAACCCGAACCTCTATGATAATGGAAAAGTATGCCTTAGTCTTCTCAACACTTGGACTGGTCAAGGGAGCGAGAAGTGGATGCCCAATAATTCAACCATGCTTCAAGTTTTGGTGTCGATACAGGCCCTCATTTTGAATGATAAGCCCTTCTTCAATGAACCTGGCTATGATAGTATGTATCCTGGAGATGTAGGGGAGAAGAAATCTAAGGGATATAATGAAGATATCTTCATTTTGTCCTTGAAAACAATGATATATACGCTTAGGAGACCCCCAAAGGTATCTCTAAACAATTTGCATTGTTGTAGACGCATGATTTTTATTTTTATTTTCATCTTGTTAAATGTGATAGAAGGAATAAAAACATGAAATGGTAACCAAGTTTCAATATTGTTCCAATAATAATCACTAAATGGTAACCAACTTTCATATCTATCTTGTATCGGTCCACTTAATTTCAACATGTATAAAAAATTGAACAATGGAAGTATGGAACAATATTAAAATTTCAGTGGTTACTGTTAGGTGACATATTCCCATCATAAGATTATTTAATCAAAATGGTGTTTATTGCAGCATTTTGAGGATCTTGTTGTTGGTCATTTCTGTGCCCGTGCCAACGTGATTCTATCAGCATGCAGAGCTTATATGGAGGGTGTTCAAGTAGGCTCAACGGTCAATGCTGGAACCCCAAATGACAAAAGCGGGTCAAAGCAGTTTAAGGCAGCTGTTGGTAAGATGGTCAATGGTCTGGTCTCAAACTTCAACCGATATGGTGCAACCAACTGTGAGCAGTATCGTGTTGAAAGCTGATGGCTCTCGTGGTAAGATTGTTGGTGACAACTAGTGCTTTTGGTTGTGTTATAAGTTACCTAATTGCAGACAGAAGCTTGCATACACGATCTTGACACAGAAAACGGTACATATTTTCTAGTTGATGAACAGGATTTGTAGGTGAATAATAACCTATCATTCCACAGTGGATTCTGAATCAAGTTTCTATCCCATAATCCTGTTTAGGTTGATGTTTTTTGTTGTTGGTCTAAGGTTAAAACTAAATAAATAAAAAACAAAAAAAAGTTGTCCCACAAGGCAAACCTGGTTAATATCACTACTCTGTTGAATAAGCATTAATGTATACCCTTCCCTTGGGGGTTATGTGCCATGTGACGAATGACGTGGCAATGAGGGTTATGAGATAAGGGGTGTAGTGGGGATTATGAGGATGGGGGTTATGAAGATAGGAGAACCAATAGAAAAAAAAGCAAAAAAAAAAAATTAAAAAAAAAAACATGAAACGGGAGGCGTTATGTAGGTAACACAATAGACAAATTTTGCTAATATGACGCATAGGGGGTGGAGGAGGGGCGCCATGTTCGTCTTTTTTGGGTGATAACGTCTCACTACACATAGCCTTATTAAAATCAACTTGCCGGACTAGATTATCCCCACCCAAGTGATAATACTTCTAGTATTATAAAGTGTGCTTTAGGTGGAATCTAGGAGTATATTTCACAACTCTAGAAAATGTATATTCTAGCTCAAATTGAAATACGAACTCTCAATCAAATATGAAGAGAGATGACCTTATATTTATATATGTATATCATTCTGGATTACACTTAGAGGCTGGATGTTAAGAGCATTCACGTTCACGTCAGGTTCTTCAACTTTATCCCTAAAAATTTATACTTTTATTACTATTTTTTCTCACTCTCTGTCACTCACAACCATAATTAAATAATATTTTTTGTATTTTTATCATTACCTTTATCTCTTTTTCAATCCACAAATTTTAGCAAATCATCAGTTTTTTATCAAATATGTAGATTTGCTAAAAATTTTCTCTCTCCTCTACTCATAATCACTCACAACCAAACCTTAAATTTTGTATATTTACACTCATATATTTTTTTTAAGAAACCTACTATAAATGCTCTAAGTACAGATGGAGTTAAATGCTCTAAGTACAGATGGAGTGTTGTTTCATTCAAGGAAGATAAACCGCTCAATTTGTAATCATGAATAATAATTGATTGCGATTATAATGGGTTTAATATAAGGTAATAGGTACCACATAAATGTATATTTACAATAAGAAATATTGGATTTTAATAATCTTAATGTTGGGGCCGATAATAATTCTATCTCAGTTCTTTTTTCTATAATAAACCTAACATTTTGAGTATTGGAAATTAACAAACTTTCGTTAAAAAGGTTAACCACCATTAAAAAATTTAACTATTTGATGATGTGGCATCACACGTGACGTCTTATGTAACATGTTTTTAGTGCTGTGAAGAAATTAAAAAAAAACAATTATTGAAACACAACATTCTTCCAGAACCCTCCGATAACAAACATTTTTCACAACATCAAAACATACAAAAAATCCTAGAAAAAAACTCTATTTTGAGTCTGGTCATCAAAACATGTCACATATACGCCATGTGTGATGCCCAGTCATCAAAAACTTATTTTTTTATCAGAGTTTAATATATTTTTAACAGAGTTTAACTTCTTTTAACTGTTAGTTGTTATTTTCCGATACTCAAAAAATTATGTTTATTGTAGGAAAAAAACTAAGGTGAAATAATTATCAGCCAATAGACAATAATTAATAGACAATAATTGAGATTATTAAAATACAATTATCCTTAGAATGATGATCTACTATTCCCCTTCAAGTTAAAGCTAAAGATAGACTTGTTGCTTGGAACGTGAAACGGGAATCTTCGAGTTGATAATGATTTTATGAAGATGTCTAGAATCTAATCACTTGTCGATATAAAATGGACATGACGTTTTTATTACATCACTTTTTTCTCTAACAAATTAAAAGTCAATTTCGACAAGTTTTGTTCGAGCATGAAACACATGATTAGCTAAAATATAAGTTGCACCTAGATTATACACTAGAGATGGGAGGAGATGTTATATCGATGTTTGGATTTAGAAGATGACCGAGAACGGTTCGTCTTCAAATGGTCCAAGAAATAAAAGATTAAATCCCAAATAAATGGTGAATCCTCATGTGGACTGATGCTAATTCGGTCACCTAGTCCAGTTGGCATCAAAGAAGGCCTAAAGAGAGGAGTCAACCTACAAATGAGCATCGGTGAAGGCTTGAAGTTTGAAACTAGAGTTATGATGAATTAAAAAGCTATGATCAATGGTGCCTTTTAAGTTCTAGAGGATTTATTTGACTGTAAACCAATGATTTTCTATTGGTGCTCTATAAACTGAGTCACTTTAACTGCAAATGTAATGCTTGGTTTGGAAACTGTAACAAATTGAAGGGCACCAATAAGTTGTCAAAATTTAAGAGGTTCATAGTCTATATCAAATAGATACGATCTCTAAGGTGTTCATCTTTAGTGACAGATTCATGATATTTTGTTAGGGGGGGGCTAAAAATCCGATAAGTAAGAACGATCGAGTTAGGTAAAAAAATAAACCGTAGCAAAAATTGAACATTCAATTGTGTTGAATGATAAGGAATGTGTATAAAACCATCAATACTGCAAGAATGATAGGAAGATCATACATATATGATCAAACAATGCTAAACTAAAGTCTATAAGAAATAACAACTCGGAACAAGTGATATCAAATTCAGTAAAATGTAATGAAACTAATTGTTTAAAGTTTAAACTCAGATTGGAATTAAAGAAATATTACCAACTACACAATCTTAGTATTTTAAACCTAGTGAATCAAAGAGATTAGGAAAAATAGTTGTGATTTGTGAACCTGAATGTAAGTTTTGATAAGGTGGCAACAAAAAAATTGCTGAAACCCCAATTAAAATACTCGCTGTTTCAAACCATGAACCCGTGATATAGGTGTTCGCCTCGAGGTTGTGAAATGTGAATGAATTGAACTATAAACACTTGAACAGAAATATTGACAAAAGAATTTAAACAAATCAAGAACTGAATTAAGCAATTTAAACAACTTAGTCAAGTCTTGAGTTCATGATATTAAGCATTGAAATTGAAAGAGTAACATCATTCCAATTGAACATGAATCATAAAACTATAATCAAAAAATTGAAGAAACGATAATAGCACCATAGATGAAGGTAATCGGGTGTGTAATTTTGGAATTTGAAAGTCCTTTTACTCTGACCTTCAATATTGTATGAGTGAATTGCTATCCATTACGTACCAGACTACCAGGTAAGTGTTTACAATTTGATTATACACCTTACAATTATTTTAGATACTAATTACTGGAGTTGAGTTTGGGTTTTCGGTGTCTTGAGAAAAAAAATCCTTGAGTGCCTAATTAGTCGTTGCAATTGAATAGCAACATCATTTTCTTAGACTAATCTTGTAATTAGTCAATAGTTATGGATTGGTTGATGATGTTTTATTAATTATTTAATTGAGTTAGGATTAGAGTATAATTAGTTGGTATCAGAGCCAAACTTGTAGTGGTGGCCTAGAAGGAGCTAGCCGTGACCAACGAGGAGGTCGGCCCTTGAGGAGGGTCGATTATTACGGACTGAACCTATTGCAAGGTATGAGACTTCTCCCACATTGGTTGTATTGGTAACTGTTGTGGGATTTATAGGCCAAATGGACTCTCTCACCTATCAGACTAGTCTTTTGGGTTGAGTTCTCCTGTTTGGTCTATAACAATAGTATCATAGCCTAATTTTCTTTTCTTTTTTCTCCTAAGCTGACGACTTTCATTGCGCCTAGGCTACGACCGGCTTCCTCCGACTTCCGGCAGCATCAACTATGTGCAAACAAATTCCTTTGTTCCACACATTAATTAATATTTGGTGCTCCACATGAGCCTTCCAAAAGAATTTCAAAAAATGATCTTCTGCTTGGTTGACGTGGAGAGCTAGCAATCACGAATAAATTCTCAAGATAAAGAAAAAAAGAAGGTAGGGAATCAAAGTCGGTCCGATTACAACTCTGATTAAACACAATTGATTTAGGAAAATATTGGAGCACGTGGCGAACATGGTGTATGGATATTATCTACCGACTCAGACATGGTACATGGATACGAGTGCATCTACTCATCTCACGGCCAACCCATGTATATTTTAAACCCCGTTATCAAAACCTGATATTCGCAATATATTTGTTGGGAATGGCAATACGTTACCGATTAAGGGTGCGAGTAATGCTTTACATCACCTCCCAAACCAAACCTATAAATTAAATAATGTCCTTTTAGCCCCCGACATCATTAAGAATATTATTGATGTTCGTTAGTTTTGTCGTGATAATCAAGTTGCAATTGAATTTGACTCTTTTGGTTTTTCGTTAAAAGATCTTAAAACTGGCAAACTACTTTCCCATCATAATAGCTCGGGTGACCTATATCCATTTACACCTTCGGTGAATAATGGTTTTTCTTGTTTAACTCAATCTCCGCATTTTTAGCACAATCGACTTGGTCACCCGGGATCCCAGGTTTTAGAGTCTTTATCTTCTCGTCATTTTATTTCATGTAATAAGGACAAATTAGTCCATGTCTGTCATGCTTGTCAATTGTGAAACAATAAGCGTCTTCCGTTTGTTGAGTTAGTGTCTAGTACTGTCATACCCCCAAATAACCACTAACGGAGTTTATACCATTAAGGGGTGCGAGCAAACCAGGACCACAACCATTAGTTACAAATACTAAACGAATCAGAGTTAGTCCAAACACATGTCATAATATTTAAAGTCTCAAAATACGCAGCGGAAAAATATTGTCTTTGCACTAACCACGTGCTTTACAAATCCTTGTTTTAAATTCCCAATTTAGTTTAAACAGAAATAAAATGTCTTCATGTGCCATGCCAACCCGCTCCGGATACTCCTCAGCGATCTGCAAAAGTTTAAACCACGCAAGTGTCAACCTAACGGTTGGTGAGTTCACGGTGGGCTTGTCATGCAGTGGCCCGGTCTTATAATCATAATCGTGTCAACATATACTTATGAAATATTTATTTGTGAAAAGCAATGCTTAGTGATATCCATAATCATAGTATTGTGGTTTAGTAAAAGTATTGTCCGTAACCTACGTTATCGGGTATGTACTAGTTTTGTATAGTTAAAGTGCTCAACCGATATCGCGGGTAGCTAATCCGTTGTTCCATGCACTAAGGAAGTTTGTACCAAAGCTGACTGTTATTGTAGTGGCAGCGCCATCATCTATTTTGTTTTGCGGACCTACGTCATCGCGGCTTTGCCTCCCCCGTGTCCTCTCGGGACCACGGTCAGATAGGCTGATATTGTACCTCCGTGCACTTCCCGTGTCACGAGGCGGAGTTTGTCAAACTCTAGTAGATCTACCCAACATCCCCTCGCTTTACAATTAATGGTACAATTAAGTTGAGGACTTTTTCAGTTATAAAGCAATCCTTAGAAATCATGTGATATCATGTGGTTTAGACTTTAACCTACACTAGCCATATTAAAACGGTTTACTTTGGGTTCTCATGAATCCCGAAAACATTTTCAGTTTGTTTTAGAAACAGTTGTTTAAGTATTTCTCAAGTGTTTCCCATAAAACACTTCAAGTTCATCAAGTGGGTGCCAAGTACTCCTAAGTTCAAGTTCATCAGAGAGGTGCATAGCACTCATAAGGTTGTCAGCATTGTTTTTCATTAAGTTATTCAGTGTGACCCAAACGGGTTCACGGTAAATGGGTTAGTGACACTCACCTTTGGTTGCACTGCTACACTTGCTAAGTAATCCAAGTATCGTTTGCTTAACGAAGACCTATGAACACGTTTAGGTCTTAAATATTAGTTTTGTGTCTAATATTTAACTCACGTCACTATGGCCCATAACATAGCACGTTGGAACTATGACACGACATACCGACACACGACACCGATGGTTGATCATAACAAGGGTTCATATAATTCAGAAATCCAGGCATGTTTCATTATTGCATAATCATGTAAGTCATAGCATAACATTCAAACAAGTTGCACAAGTTGGGTTTTGGTCAGATCATAGTTTTCGCTACATAGTTTCGCTACACAGTTTCGCTAGTGTGCACGGGCAGCACTTTCGCTAGGTAATACCCGATGACACAGTTTCGCTAGCTAGTTTCGCCCGAAACTGCTGACGCAGTTTCGCTAGCCTAGTTTCGCTTGAAACTGGTTTGAACTTTCGTTCAGGTTGGTTCACTCGGTAGTTTCGTTCGAGCAGGTCTACTTAGTTTCGCTGGCGACACTACAGTTTCGCCAAATAGTATCGCTGGATGAATATCTATACAGTTTCGCTGTATAGTTTCGCCCAGAGAACAGCTCAGTTTCGCTGGTCGCGAAAAACACATAAATCAGCCTAAAAATCAATCTAACAGCTTCCATACTTCATGTGATTCAATATTTAGCATGCATAAACATTTACCAGCATCAAACAACAAGTTTTAACACCTTAAACATGGGTTTTCACATTCAAATCATCAAAAACACATTTTAAACCTAAAATGACCTAACTAGCATGAATCTTCATTATGGTTTGATTTCAAACGTAAAGTTACAGACTTTATGGTAGATCTAGCATTCCTAAGCATCATATCAGAAGATCTAACGATTCTATGGAGATCTAGGCATGCTTTATAGGTAAAACACATAGAAAATGCATAAGGTATGGTTTTGGGACTCACGATTTGATCTAGGATCGATGGATGGTCTCTACCAACAGAGATGATAGTAGCAAATGGTGATTTCTCAGCTGGTCCAGAAGTTTCAGGAGAGTGTGTGTGTGTTTAGTGTGGAGATGATGCAAATGGGATGTAATTAGGGTTTAATAGACTTTATATCAGGAGCTAGTTTCGCTGGCAGTTTCGCTGGCCAAGCGAAACTGGCTCTGAACTCATGCAAGTCAAATGGTCTAGCCGGCTACCGAGCGAATCTACAGTTTCACCCGGTAGTTTCGCTGGAAACCAAAAGTGGCCAATTTACATTCTATTATCAATACTAAATCATGCGTTTAAATCACATTGCACATAATGACAATAAATAAGTAAACACATAACACATATGGACGGGTTCGGTGATCAACCAAAGGTCGTGGACGTATTCGGCCTAGTTAAGCATTAGTTACTAAGTTAACACTTATGACGTAACTAACGGAGATTATCTAACGGAAGTTAACCTTGGAATTCTCGGATGTCACAAGTACTTTTCTAGTTTTGATATTATTCATTGTGATCTTTGGACTTCTCATGTGTTAAGTAAAAGTGGTTACAAATATTATATGGTTTTAATTGATAATTTTCTAATTTTGTTAGGATATATCATTTAAAATTCAAATCTGAAACTTTTATCACATTTGCTAAGTTTCACAAACTTATCCAAACTCAATTTAGTAAAACCATTAAAACGTTTCAATGTGACTTAGGAGGAGAATTTGACAATCGTGAGTTCCACAAATTTATGGTTGATCACGGCCTTGTATTTCGTTTCTCTTGCCCTTAGACTTCGTCTCAGAATGGCAAAGCCGAATGGATGATTTGTTGCCTTAACGACATCATATGTGCCCTCCTAATGCAACATCTTCCACCTCCCTTTTGGGAAGTCTTCACACTGCCACATATTTGCATCATATTCTTCCAAGGAAACGTTTATTTTTTAATACCCCCCGCGTTTGTTCTCTATGGTCGTCACCCCACATACGACCATCTTCGCACCTTCGGGTGTGTGTGTTATCCAAATATGTCTGCCACATCACCTCATAAACTTTACCCCCGTCCACTAGGTGCATCTTCCTCGGGTATGCTAGTAATTTTCACGGTTATCGATGTTTCGATCTAAACACCGGTAAAGTCCACATTTCCCGACAAGTCATCTTTGACAAAACAGTCTTTCCGTATCGTGTCATCACTCGACCACCCAATCCGGTCATGGAAGATAAACCCAATATACTGTCAGGTTTCCTCTAGCAAACCCCAACCCGACTCAACCAAACAGCCCCATTTCGTCTCCTGTCCACCCGCAATCTCCTCATGCTACGACCTCTCCTTAATCGTCCGAGTCATCTTCAGTTTCGTCATCCCAGACTAAGGCCTCTCCTATGTCTACAACATCGGTCCAACCGCAACCAACCGACATCAAATGACCACCCGTGCCAAAGCCGGTATCACCAAACCGGTTGTTCGTCTTAACCTTCATGTATCGAGTTGACCCACTATCTCGTCCGTTCCTACATCGTACGCAAAAGCATTATCTGACCCTAACTGGCAACAAGCCATGACCAATGAATTTAAGGCCTTGCAAGATATGGATACATAGGAATTAGTACCTAGACCATCGGGACAACCAGTTATTCGATGCATATGGTTGTTTAGATATAAGTTTAAGTCCGATGGGACTCTTGTGCGCTACAAAGCGCGGTTGGTAGCTAATGGTAAGTCTCAGACAGTGAGGATTGATTGCTTAGATACTTTTAGTCCAGTTGTTAAACTGGCTACGATTCGTACCATATTATTGATAGCCACCTCACGAGGATGGCCAATTCATTAATTAGACGTAAAGAATGCATTTTTGCATGGTGATTTGACAGAGACAGTATTCATGTAGCAGCCTCCAGGCTTTGTTGATCCGGGAGCCCCAGATTATATATGTCGCCTTAAGCGATCTTTATATGGCCTAAAACTTGCTCCGAGGGCTTGTTATAATCGTTTTTCATCATTCTTGTTATCCATGGGATTCACGAACAACATTTGTGACACATCTTTATTTGTGTATCGCCGCGACATACACACTGCTTATTTGCTACTATATGTTGATGATATTGTTTTGACAGCCTCCGATCCAACGTTTCTTCGAACGATTATCGCCACTCTTTCAAAATAGTTTGCTATGACTGATTTGGGTTCTATTGCATCATTTTCTGGGTAGTACGGTTACCCGAGACCCACCCGGTTTATTCTTACAGCTATCCCAGTATGCTCGAGGCATCTTAAGCGTGCATCTATGAGTTCGTGCAAACCGTCTCATACCCCGGTTGACACTAATTCGAAATTAATTGAAGCTGATGGTCCGTTATTAGCGGATGGCACTTTATACCGCAGTCTCACTAGAGTGCTTTAGTATTTGACATGTACTCGCCCATATATCACATATGTTGTTCAACAGGTTTGTTTGTTTATGCATGCCCCTCGGGAACCACATTTTCTGTTTATGAAGCCATATTGCGCTATATATAGGGCACACTTGAGTATGGCATTCGTATAACACACTCCCCCACTGTATATCTCACTGCGTATTCAGATGCAGATTAGGGGGGGGGGGGGGGGGGCTGTCCAGATTCTAGACAATCTACATCTGGGTATTATGTATTTATAGGGGATAATCTCATATCTTGGTCGTCAAAACGCCAAGCCATAGTCTCTAGATCGAGTGCCGATGCTGAATACAGGGGTGTAGCAAATGGTGTTGTAGAGATTAGCTGGATTTGAAATTTGCTTTTGGAATTACATGTCCCAGTCGCAGTGCTATAGTGGTGTACCGCGATAATGTCTCAGTTGTTTATTTATCAGGTAACGTAGTTCAACATCAACGTACCAAACATGTTGAGATAAACATTCACTTTGTTCAAGGAAAAGTTCGTGTTGATCAAATTTGCGTATTACATGTCCCATCAGAACATTAGTATGACGATATCTTCACTAAAGGCCTTCCTCGTCCGCTATTTACAAGTTTTCGAGACAGTTTGCGCGTTTGTCCTCCTCCCGCTCCAACTGAGGGGGCGTATTAGTTATAGATATTATTCATTGTATTGTTTATAATAGTATATGGGTGCGTTATGTGTTTATCTAGTCTATATATAGGGTATGTAATCTTCAGTAATAGGAGAGGAAAATACATTTACTTTCACTAGTCTCCTCTGTAGGGATATGATCATGTAATAGTAAGCGTATGTCTGGAAATTATTTAAGCCTACGGGGTCACACGTCTCGACACCAAATGTATTAATATTAATTAATAGTTAATTAATATTTATCACGAATTATTGAGGAGAAATTAATTAAAACTAATAGTTAATTGTTAACGGACCATTAGTTGTTAATTAAAGGGAATTGGGCTAGATGATTGGAGCCCATATGGCTTGTACGAATTTAAACAAATTCGTGAAGCCCATGGGGGGTTTAGGAAACCCTAGTCTTGTTCACCAAGTCATCTAATCCCTATAAATAGAACCCCTATGTTAAGGGTTTTATTGATTCCTTTAATCCAAGAGATTAGAGAACCTAAACCCTAATTCTCTCCTCCTCCTCTCCCTCTTCTAAATTCGGCCAAGGTTCCCTAAACCTTATTGAGTTCGAATTTTGTGGTGTGACCAAGAAGAAGAAGAAGCTCGTGAGTCTTGCTAGCACATAGCATTGGTGTGTCGTGTGTGCGATCGTAGAGGGATTTACATCAAATCCTCCAAGAAGATCAAGTCTTGCCGAGCTAACAAGGTACATGATTCTATCCGGTTAGTTAGTATAATTCATAGGATTAATCCGCTGCGTACTCGTGTTAAAATTGATAAATCGTTATATAACCCAACAGTGGTATCACGAGCCACCTATGTTTTAACTAATTACCGGAATAAAAACTTGAAAGGGGGTAATCTAGATTCTAGCTTTTCGATCCACTTAAATCGATTTTACAATTGGAAAAATCGGATTTCGCAAAATTGGTAAAAAATCGCAAACCACAAAAATCGATCGTTAATGGTTAATGTTTCACCGGCTGTTCACGATCGGGAACCCTGTGTTCACGATCGTGAACCTGTGTTTATGACCCACATGATGCAAAATCGTAAACTTGAAGTCGGCGGATGTTCACGATCGGGAACCCTGGGTTTACGATCGTGAACCTATGTTTACGACCCATATTGATGCAAAATCGTAAACTTGTGGTAGGCGGCTGTTTACGATCGGAAAACCTATGTTTCCGATCGTAAACTGTGTTTATGACATATGATGCAAATCGTAAACCTTCGTTTACGATCGGAAACACTCATTCCGATCGAAATCATATATATATGGATCGAGAACCTCTTGAAAAATCGTAAACCCTTATATTTAGATCTAAAATTCGTTTCCTGTGATCTAATAAAAATTATGAACCCAAGTTTTTATTTGTTGTACCTTATTTAAATGTTAAAAAGAAGTAAAAACCATGAAGTTTCATGCAAATCGTTCATGGTTATTACTTATATCAAGAGATGTAATAAATTAAAATTATGTTAGATAATTAGAAACCCTAAGATTATGTGATTATTTGTGATAATTGTGACATAATAAAAGGTTTTATTGCAAATTTGTTTTATGAAAATCGAAATTTGTTTAATAACTATTGAAATATGATTTTGTTTATAAAATAAAATTTGTGTCTTAAAATTCAAAAGAAACACCGGCTCACCCATTCGAACACACTCTAAGAGAGGTATAAGTCGGGTCGCCATGCTTCCCTAAAGTGGGTAGGTTTTTAATTGCAAAAGTTGCAAACCTCACCCCTACGCTTCTTTGTGTGTTGCGAATGGAGCTACCGAGCTCTCTTTGTTTTGAAAGACAAACTAAGAATTTTATAAACACATTATGTGGTGAAGATATGCATGAATCTTCACACATAACCTTTTTGATCACACATCAAAATTGTTTTGACCCAAACCAAACTTAAGTCTTTGCCACCCACCTTGAAAGGACACTTGAGGATGTCATCTTACTCATTGGTACACAATGGTAAAATGATATTCGCATGGCAAATTCCCACTCATTGGTACACAATGGTGGACAATTTGTACGTTCTTGGTTGGACGACTTAAAGCGAGCCAGGCGGTGAGACCCTTGGCCCGTGGCAAAAGATGGGATGAAACATGACTACAAATCACTTGGTGCAAGTTGTAGGTCCCATAAAATCTAGGAATTGTATTTGGAATACAATTATTGATCGTCACTTACCTGTTGAATGCATCATTTCTAGCAGATCAACTGATGAAATGATGGCAGGTCAATTGGATCCTAGCCTTAATAAGCTTAATTGTTTAAAGTGTTTAAACATTGGGTAATTAAATTTATTAAGGAATTAATTATCGAAAATACTGATTTTTGAACTTAATCTGTTTTGTAGATGGCGACAAACCCCACTCAAAACAATGTTGGTCATGCTTTTCGTCAAATGTTTGAAAGAGAAAAGCTGAATGGATCTAACTTCAATGACTGGTACCGTCAACTAAGGATTGTCCTTCGAGTTGAACGGAGAACTGATGTCCTTGAACATCATTGGCCGACCGAGCCAGCTGCTGATGCTTCTGCTGAAGAGAAAGCGTTCTACAATGCAGAGTATAGCAGATACGACGAGGTTGCTTGCATGATGATCTCGAGTATGACTCCTGATCTTCAGAAGCAATACGAGTTTCATACACCTTGTGATATGATCAAAGAGCTAAAGAAGATGTATGAAAAGCAAGCTGGTGTCGAATTGTTCGACCTAGTTGTGGAACTCCATGACTTGAAGCTTGAAACTGGTAAATCGGTCAGTAGTCATGTGCTCAAGATGAAGAGCTACTTTGACAAACTGGAATCGCTCAATTATGGGTATAATCGGGCTGTTGCTGTTGGCATGATCCTCAAATCTCTTACGAAGGATTTTGAGGGTTTTGTGCGCAACTACAACATGCATAGTATGACTAAGACTATACCTGAGCTTCATGCTATGCTTGTCGAGTATGAAAAAACGATTCCTAAAAAGGCCACTGAAACACCCCAAGTTCTCATGATCAAAGGGGGTAAGATCCAAAAGGCTAAACGACCGCAAAAGGGGAAGGGCAAGATTGATGGCAAGGGTAAAGGCAAGGCTGTTGCCCATATCCCTAAAGCCAAGCAAACCCCTCCAGCCCTTAAAGAGCATCCGGCTAAGGACCAGATCTGTCACCATTGTGGTGAAGTTGGACACTGGAAGAGGAACTGTCCTACCTATCTAGCTGAGTTGATGAAGAAGAGAAAGAATACTAGCGGAGCTAGTACATCAGGTATCTTCACAATTGAATTATTTTCCTTTTCTAAGTGTGATTCATGGGTGTATGACACCGGCTGTGGAACTCACATCTGTAATTCGTTACAGGGTCTTAGAAAGAGGAGGAAACTGAAGCCTGGAGCTTTGAAGCTGTACGTGGGAAATGGTTTTCCAGCAGCAGTGGAAGCTATAGGAGAATTTCATTTAATTCTGCCTTCTGGGTTAATTATTGTGTTAGACAATTGTCATTATGCACCTTCTATCACTAGAGGTGTTATTTCAGTTTCTTTGTTGAAAAACCAAGGATTTATTAATGAATTTAATAATATCGGTATTTCAGTTTCTAAAAATAATGTTCATTATTTTGATGCTATTCCTTGTGATGGTATTTATGAAATTGATATGCGTGGTTGTGACTCAAATAATTCAATGTTCACTGTTAGCAAACGAGCCAAAACTAGTTTGGACTCTACCTATCTTTGGCACTGTCGTCTTGCCCATGTTGGCAAAAATCGCATTGAAAGACTTCAACGTGAAGGGATCTTACAATCAAATGATGAATCATTTGAAAAATGCGTTTCCTGTATCTCAGGAAAGATGACAAGAAAACCCTTTCCGAACAAGCCGCAAAGGGCTAAAGAACTACTTGGACTCATCCATACTGATGTTTGTGGCCCATTTAGACATGTGTCAAGAAAAGGTGCTAGCTACTTCGTAACTTTCACGGATGATTTCAGCCGTTATGGTTATGTTTACTTGCTTAAACATAAACATGAGGTATTTGAAACATTCAAAGAGTTCAAAACCGAAGTAGAAAATCAACTCGGAAAGACCATCAAGATCCTTCGATCGGATCGTGGTGGAGAATACTTAAGCCAAGAGTTCAAGGATTATCTTAAAGCGTGTGGAATTGTCCAACAGCTTACTCCTCCTTACACACCTCAGCATAATGGAGTGTCTGAGAGGAGGAATCGAACCTTACTAGAAATGGTAAGGTCGATGATGAACCTTACAACTCTCCCAATGTCATTTTGGGATTTTGCTCTAGAAACCGCTGTACGCATTCTAAATATGGTTCCAACCAAGAAGGTTGAAAAGACACCATATCAATTATGGCATGGAGAAGTCCCTGTGTTGTCTTACTTAAGAGTCTGGGGATGTGAGGCACTTGTGAAGCGCGATACGCCTGACAAACTACAACCCAGAACTACTAAGTGCATCTTCGTGGGATACCCAAAGGAAACAATGGGTTACTACTTCTATAATCCTTCCGAAAACACTGTTCGTGTTGCTCGATATGCTGAATTCTTTGAAAAGAATTTTATAGCTCAAGAGAACAGTGGGAGAATTGTAGAACTACTAGAAGATGTGTCACCTTCTGAAACAACTAGCAATCATCAACTTGGGGGGGAAAATGTTCAAAGTGATGAACCTCAAGTCGATGATGTTGCGATTCCACTTCGTAGATCCGAAAGGGTCGTACGTGAACCGGATAGATGGATTGGTCTAGTCGAATCCGAGGATAACGTATCAGGAGATCTCAATGAGCCTCCGAACTTCAAAGCTGCATTATCAGATCCGGAATCTGACAAATGGCTTGAAGCAGCGAACGTGGAAATGCAATCCATGCAAGATAACCACGTTTGGACCCTGGTTGATCTTCCTCCTAACGCAAGAACCGTTGGGAGTAAATGGCTCTTCAAGAAGAAGACCGACATGGATGGAAATGTACACACCTATAAAGCTCGTCTCGTGGCGAAAGGTTATACTCAACGTTTTGGCGTTGACTATGATGAGACCTTTTCACCAGTAGCAGACATTAGAGCTATTAGGATTCTCTTAGCCATAGCAGCGTACTATGACTTTGAGATATGGCAAATGGATGTTAAGACTGCCTTCTTAAATGGTTACTTAGATGAAGAAGTCTATATGGATCAACCTGAAGGGTTCATTGATCCAAAACATCCCAACCAAGTATGCAAGCTTCAAAGGTCCATTTATGGACTAAAGCAAGCATCGAGGAGTTGGAATAAACGGTTTGATGAAGAAATCAAAAAGTTTGGTTTCGTCCAGAATCCCGATGAGCCATGTGTATATCGCAAAGCTAGTGGGAGTAATGTTACTTTCCTTGTCTTATATGTAGATGACATATTGATTATAGGAAAACACATTCCAATGTTGCAAGATGTAAAATCCCATCTTGGAAAGTGTTTTGCCATGAAAGACTTGGGAGAAGCAGCATTTATTCTGGGAATCAAGATCTATAGAGATAGAACTAAGCGGTTGATTGGACTAAGTCAAAGTGCTTATATTGATAAGATCTTGAAGCGATTCAAGATGGAGAATTCCAAGCGTGGTACAGTACCTATGCAGGAAGGACTTGGTCTATCGGTCAAACAAGGTGCTTCTACACCTGATGAGGTGAAGCGTATGCAAAGAGTTCCTTATGCTTCGGCTGTAGGCTCTATAATGTATGCGGTGAGATGCACTAGACCTGATATAGCATTTGCGCAGAATATCGTTAGCCGATATCAACAGAATCCAGGTGAAAGTCACTGGACTGCTGTTAAGACCATTCTCAAGTACCTACGAGCTACTAGAGATTTGTTTTTGGTGTATGGGGGAAATCCAGATCAAGAGCTCAAAGTGACCGGATACTGTGATGCTGGATTTCAGACTGATAGAGATGACACGAAGTCTCAGTCTGGGTACGTCTTCGTTCTGAATGGAGGCGCTGTGGATTGGAAAAGCAAGAAACAAACCACAGTTGCTATGTCTGCAACAGAGTCTGAGTACATTGCTGCTTCGGAAGCTGCAATGGAGGCTGTCTGGATAAGGAAGTATATTTGTGGGCTTGATGTGATCCCTACAAGTAACTTACCTATCGACATGTACTGCGATAACTCGGGTGCATTAGTCATTGCCAAAGAACCTGGAGTTCAGAAGGGCGCCAGACACTATGCCAGGAGATATCACTATGTTCGTGAACAGGTCGAACTGGGTGAAATCAGATTACTCAAAGTTCACACAGATGTTAACTTAGCTGATCCTTTCACGAAAGCTTTGTCAAGGCCGAAGCTTGAAAGGCATGCCGAGGGCATGGGACTTAAATTAGTTAGTTAAATCATGTATGTCTGATGTTCGGTATTTGGATAAGGGATGTTAAACAATTTCTATTTGTATAATGAAATAAAGTACTTGATATGTTTGATTTCATTTAATGGTTAAGTTGTGTCCTATATTTGCATGTTTAATCCATGAATACTTACTAAGTATCCTAAATTGTCCATTGTCGATTAACTATGTGGGAGCATAGTTAAACTAAGACAAAATCTGAGTGATTGGTTAGGATGGTCCCACCAAACTCACATGGTATTCATTGGATGCATACTGGACTGACCCACTAACGAATTGTCACTTTATGGATCGGCGTCATTAAGTGAAATTCGTAAATGGTTGCTTTATTTATCCTTAGACTTGAGATACAAGCAGGTCATGCATGTATGGATTGCACCTACTTGATATAGGTCTAACTATCCTGAATAAGGTAGTACAAAAGGGCTATTTTCAGTAGGTGTAGTGAAGTATGTGACTTGACACGTGTAGTCAAGAGGATTTGTTCCTTCAGCTTAAAGTTGAAGCAGATACCACTGGGCCCCTCATTGGACTAATTAAGATGTTTGCATGGCCGTGCCCAAAATGAAATCTAGAGGTGTCTCGATTTGAATTTGGTAATCTTAAGTTAGTTGAGAGAATGAGAAACAGAATCGTTAAAGTATGGAATGACTTTGATCCATATCCATATTTAACACGGTATCGGTAACAAAGGGATAGTAAATGACTGTACCATTTAAATACACTTTGAGAAACTGTACTTAAATATTTCTGGGAGCATTGGCGTGTTGCTAGACGCTAACCAATGTTATTACCTTTACTATTGCAAGCTCAAGTGGGAGCTGTAGGGATATGATCATGTAATAGTAAGCGTATGTCTGGAAATTATTTAAGCCTACGGGGTCACACGTCTCGACACCAAATGTATTAATATTAATTAATAGTTAATTAATATTTATCACGAATTATTGAGGAGAAATTAATTAAAACTAATGGTTAATTGTTAACGGACCATTAGTTGTTAATTAAAGGGAATTGGGCTAGATGATTGGAGCCCATATGGCTTGTACGAATTTAAACAAATTCGTGAAGCCCATGGGGGGTTTAGGAAACCCTAGTCTTGTTCACCAAGTCATCTAATCCCTATAAATAGAACCCCTATGTTAAGGGTTTTATTGATTCCTTTAATCCAAGAGATTAGAGAACCTAAACCCTAATTCTCTCTTCCTCCTCTCCCTCTTCTAAATTCGGCCAAGGTTCCCTAAACCTTATTGAGTTCGAATTTTGTGGTGTGACCAAGAAGAAGAAGAAGCTCGTGAGTCTTGCTAGCACATAGCATTGGTGTGTCGTGTGTGCGATCGTAGAGGGATTTACATCAAATCCTCCAAGAAGATCAAGTCTTGCCGAGCTAATAAGGTACATGATTCTATCCGGTTAGTCAGGATAATTCATAGGATTAATCCGCTGCGTACTCGTGTTAAAATTGATAAATCGTTATATAACCTAACATCCTCATCATCACCACATACGATTGGAACAAGCCCTCACTGATAATCTCACATTATCTATTAATGGTCATTTGCTTACTTTTTTAAACTTTTTGAATGAAGCCAAACAATTGAGATTATATATGGTGGTGTTAGAAAATAAACTATCATAAATAAAGTGAAATAATACTTTATAATATCTAACTAAAATTGAATTAAAATCTTTTAATAATCTTTTAAAACTAAATAAAATCTAGTATATAATATTTTAATGTCAAGTGTTGATATAGATCTTAATTTAAAGTGTTAATATAAATCTTAATTTCACAATTTAATATTTTCAATGTTTTTAACCACTAAATCATCAAACTTAACTTAGCCAAATTGACCAATGATCTCTAGCCTAATTGGATAATGGGAGGTAGTCAAAGAAATTATAAATGGAAGGTCATAGGTTCAAGTCCCACTTATGAAAAAAATAAAAAAATAAAGGCGATCACAGGTTGGGTCAGGGGTTTTCTCACTTATGGTGAGTTTCCTCCTGATGGGGATTAGAGATAATCGGGTGAGTGGTGTAATGTGATCCAAATATGCTATTAAAAAAAAACTTAGCCAAATTTAAACCTACAATCTTATAATTAAAGAATCATGAGTTTATCTTCGAGGGGAACTTGTTTGAGTATAATATGGGAGGAAACCGATTCACTTTTTCGTATGGAAATGGTGTAAATTTCAGTAAAATTGATCGTTTCCTGGTTTGTGAATCGTTTTTCAATCGTTGGCCATGTGCTTCGTTGAAAGCTTTACCTCGTTTGTGGTCGGATCATAGTCCGTTTATTCTTAAGCTGTCTTCTAAAGAATTTGGTCCTAAGCCTTTTAAGTTTTACTCTTCGTGGCTTCAGAATGGGCCTGTTGATTGAGAAGATCAAGGAGGTGTGAGGGGGCAGTTGGCTAGCTCGAGACCCCCTGATGCGTCTTTATTGGAAAAGCTCAGAAGAGTCAAAGTTCTTATTAAAGAATGGTTGGTTTATAATTCTCGTGAAATGGAGAATGAGATTAAGGAGTTGTCATCTTTTTGTAATCACATGGATGTGATCAGTGAGTCTCGGGCGATTTCTGATACGGAGATTGATGTTTGGGTTGAGAAGAAGAAAAGACTTACAGGGCTTGTGAGTTTAAAGCATAAGGACTTGCGGCAGAAAGCCAGAATCAAGTGGGCGGTTGAAGGCTATGACAACACGGTTTTTTTCACGGGTACATGAATGCAAATTCAGTGAATAGGCGGATTAATGGTTTGTTGGTGGGTGATCGGTGGGTAGATGAGCCTTCAGATATAAAATCAGAGATTTGGAACTTTTATGCCAAGCTTTTTCGTCGATGCGACAAGCAAAGGCCGAGACTGGATTGTGTTGATATCAACCGCATCTCTGAGGAGCAAGGGCAATGGCTAATTAGAACGTTCTCTAAAGAGGAAATCAAGGCGGCGGTGTGGGGTGCTGATGGCGATAAAGCCTCCAGACCGGATGGTTTCAACTTCGATTTTTTGAATTTTTTCTGGGAGGATTTGGAAACTGACTTCTTTAATATTATGTCCAATTTTTATGTCACAGGATCTTTTTCTAAAGGAGTGGGCTCTTCTTTTATTCATTTAGTTCCCAAGATTGTGGATGCTTAAAAGCTTAGGGATTTCCGTCTCATAAGTTTGATTGGTTGTATTCAAAAAGTGATTTCCAAGATCTTGGCAGGTCGGATGAAAGGGGTTTTGGATTCTATTATCTTGGGGTCCCAAATGAGTTTCGTGGCCGGTAGGAGCATTGTGGATGGGTCGTTGATTCTTAACGAGGTTTATTCGTGGCTTAAGGCCAATAAGCAGAAGGGCATGTTTTTCAAAGTTGACTTTTTTCAAAGTTCAAAGTGTATGACTCAATTCATTGGGATTTTATTGATTCGATTTTATATCAAATGCGGTTCCCGGATAAGTGGAGGTGCTGGATAAGGGGCATTTTGAGCTCGGGTTGGTCTTCGGTTCTTGTGAATGGATCGCCAACTAAAGAGTTTAAGTGTTATAGAGGTGTGAGGCAAGGGGATCGGTTGTCTCCATACCTCTTTGTTGTGGTTATGGAAGCGTTAGATTGGATGCTAAGTAGGGCGGTGATAATGGGTATTTTAGATAGGGTGAGACTTCCAAATGGAGGCCCAGTTGTATCGCACCTTTTTTATGCCGATGATGCTATCATAATCGGAAATTGTTCTCTTTCTAATGTGGCCAATGTTAGGAGATTGTTTTGATGCTTTTATCTTATCTCGGGGCTTAAAGTGAATTATAAGAAATGTGCTTTGTTTGGTACTAATGTGAATCATGATGAGGTGCAGAAAATGGCAAATATGCTCGGGTGTAAAGGGGGCGAATTCCCGTTCACTTACTTGGGTTTGATGGTGGGCGCCAAGATCAATAGGAGAGAGAGAGAGTTTGAAGAAGGTTATTGAGGTTTTCCAAAGGAGGTTATATATCTAAGTGGAAGGCTAAGGCGTTATCTTTTGGAGGTCGTTTAGTATTAAAACCGTATTGAAAAGTCTTCCGACTTATTATTTTTCTTTGTATAAGGCGCAAAGAAATGTTATCAAGATCTTGGATAAAATCAGATTTAAGTTTCTTTGGGGAGGCTCGGAAGATAGAAAAAAATCCACTGGGTAAAGAAAGAAGAGGTGTGTAAGGAGAAGAGAGATGGTGGTTTGGGCCTCGTGAATTCATTGGATATCAATCTCAACTTGCTTAGCAAGTGGTTGGCGTTTAAAGGTGGAGGAAAATTGTTGCTATTTTAGTGTAATTAGGGATTGACTATTGATTGATCGGACTTTTAACTTATATTGGTCGGGTTCGGTGGTGCGGGGTAGTGCACGCTCGTATCGATAAAGTTAAGGGGGATCCAAGGGGGCAACGCCCCCGAGAGAGCGGGGTCCAAGGGGCGGCAGCCCCTGGCGGGGTCCAAGGGCTTTGGTTAGGCATAGTTTTACTAGAAAAATATTTTGTCCGGAAATTTAATTATAAATTTCGCAGGGACCAATAGTGTTAATTTGGCAGTTTTCGAATTGCAGATAACTGCAATTGCGCTCCTCCTCCTCCTAAAAGATCGATGATCATCAGAAAACAATACGGTTCAAAATTTTCTATCTCTGCAAAATTCTCGAATTCATCATGTTCGTCTCGATCGTATCCGATTGATTTTCTCGAGTGAACCACGAGAAAATTCAATCTGAAAGTGTATCACGCTTTCGAGATTATCCAAATTACCAACAAAAATCATTTGTGGGCGAGGGTAATTACTAGCATTCGTCAGGTGCAGGGACGGTCGTGTTTCTTTCCTTGTCGAAACGGGGTGAACGGGATTTGGAAATCGATTGTTGCTTGCAATGGGGCTTTGGTTAGGCATAGTTTTACTATGCAAGATATGATGGAGTTTAATAATGGAATTTGGACTTGGAATGGGACCGGTGGCAAGCTCAAAGTAACTCAAGGTCTGCTTTTATTCTTCACTGGAGTAGACTTGTGCCACTAAAGGTTAATTTCTTTGTTTGAAGAGCACAACGTAATAGGATTGCTACGATGGATTCGTTGCTTAAAAGGAATATAAATATTTCTTCGATTTGTGTAAGTTGTGTGGGGGAGATTCAGAGTCGGTCACTCATATTTTCGCGTGTTGTAGCTTTGCAGTGGGGGCTTGGCATGCGGTGGCGGCTTGGTGCAACATTCCGTGGGCGTTTATCCTCACGTTATGTTGATGCATATGGAAAGAAAGAAACAAAGTAATTTTCAATGGGAGATCTCCTTCTGTTAGCAAAGTTATTAAGGACATCATGACTTGACTCAAATATGGGTGGATAATAGAAGTAGTAAAGCTATAAATTGGAGTAGTTTCTCCATTATGTAATCTTTCCTTTTATTTTTGTTTGATGGTGGTGGTTTTTTTGTATTGTTGTTTGCTTCTTAGTGTCTTGCTAAGAGCTTTTGGGGTTTAATAAAGTGCCGTTCAAAAAAAAAAACTCATCAATTTTTTCTACAATAATATTTTCTATAGTTTAAACATAATATTATTTCTGACGGAAATCATCTTGAGCGTGTATCGAGAACTTTAAAATGAGCACGTGCGAATTACAAAAAAGCACATAAAATCCTTAAAAACCAAAACTGTTACTGAAATTGATCAGCTTAATTATAGCTTATTAAACCACCACATATGCATCTTCACTTGATCTTGCCAAATTTTAGCTCCTCCAAAAGTTGTGACAGATTCAGACTAAAATCTTTAGCAAGTGACACCTGCTTTTCAGCATAAAAACTTATTTCATTAGATATAGAAACCAACTTTTCCAGCAGCTTCATTTCTCCTCCAACCTCCAGATTTTGATCACTACTAAAACAGCTTTTCAGTTGCCCTTCAGAAGAGTTACTTGCATCTAGGGGAATTTGAGAATCCAAGTTTAACAGATCATGGGGCTTCAAAGCAGAATCTTCATAAGTACCGTCTGTTTCGACAGTATCCGCAATCACAACTGCATTAACCATGGCTGGTAGATCACCTAACCCAGTTTCACCAGCATCATCACTTGAGATTGGCTCGGTTTTGTTTGAGTTGGTGTCGGTCTGAATGTTTTCGTTATCAACTATCATTGGTAGTTGATTGGTTTTCTGATCAACAGTTTGAAACTCAACAGCAGCAACAACTTTCTCTTCTAGATAGTAGAAAAAAAAAAGAGTAAAATGAAACCAACAAAAATGATAAGTCAAACCGTTTAGAGAAATAAAACGGTTGGTTGGCTAGCAGATGGTGTGGGATCATATTGACAAGCATTTGGAGATATACCATCCCAATAAAAAAATATATTAAAATTAAAAATAGTATTAAAGCAATGATTTATAGAAAGAAAGTTTACCATAAGTTTCAATTTCAGGGTTAGTTTTCTGATCAACAGTTTGAAACTCAATAGCAGCAACAACTTTCTCTTCTAGATACAAGCAAAAAAGAACAAAATGAAACCAACAATTATTATAAAAGGTCTCTATTTGCATACCATCAAACTATTTACAAACGGCATTTTTTCAAACTTTTACTTTTACAACTTTTAAAAACGTCAAACAACCGGTTGAAAATTTTAAAAATGACTGTTTAACAATTTGAAAATTGCTATTTACAGGTGATGTGAGATTGTGTTTTGAGAATATAGCATCTCAATAATGGATCATGTATTAAAAATAGTAATAAAAAAATGATTTATAGAAAGATAACCATAAGTTTCCGTCGCAAGGTTAGATGAAGTTTTGGTAATGTTGTCATTCTTCTTCCTTTCAGCTCTCCTCTTCTTCGGACCAGAAGGCATGATTGCTTGTATTTAGGGATATAAACCTGCAAATATCAGATGGATAATATTGTGAGGAAGGAGGAGAGAAAACAATAATTTATAAGGGAGTCTTTTGTCTTTTGGGATTTCCTCAAGTAAAATAATTATTAGATCATTTAACATTCCATGAGTTACATCGTTTCATGTTATCCTTTTAGGTCCTATCCTATTATAACTATTTAATTAACAATGATTAATGGTTTCTTTTAACATTTTGGTTAATAATTTACTAGTATATAGTACGAAGCTTAGCTTTTAT
>JBCNJP010000017.1:84925581-85069982 GCA_039602395.1 Deinandra increscens subsp. villosa | reverse complement strand
GATTTGCGTGCGAAGGGATATCATCCGCTCATCTCCGCGTTTTTTTGATCTGACTTCGCTAATTTGTTTCCCATCTTCAGCGTTATTTTAGACGCTTAATTAATAAAGAAAAAAGACACGGAGTCTTTAACAGGGGTATTAACGTCCTTTTACCTTTAAATAAAAGACGCATAGACAACATTAAATACGCATCAACAAAATACACGCATACCTCAAACCTTTACACACAAAATAACGCATAAGTTCATCGTTTTCACGTAACTTAATAAAAAACCCACTAAGCTGAACATAATCTAATTACGCATCAACAAAAAACACGCATACCTCAAACTTTACACACAAAATAACGCAAACGTTCATCGTTTTCACGCAACTTAATAAAATACCACTAAGATGAACATAATCTAATTACGCATCAAGAAAAAACACGCATAACTCAAACTATTATATAAAAATCACGCATATGCTCCACTTTTTCACGCATTTTAAACGCACAACATTAAAAAAACGTCATAATCACGCATTAACTCGTTTCTTACAGTAAAATCAATGACTAACATCGGAGCAACAAATATAACGCATTATCTGCATGATAATAACGCAAAACATAAAAAATAAAATCAATTCTTGATTAAAAAACCACTTCATAAAATAAAAGACAACATCATCTGAATCACATCAAAAAAGATCTAGACAAAAGATGCAAGAAAATCCATCTTCAAATCAACCAAACTTTAATCAGCTGCATGATCTTCCAAATAGCTTGAACCTGGTCCTCATCAGCTATAGCCAGGTCAGCAAAAAACAAAACAGAAATATCACGCAATGACGAAGAAGGCATAGCAAGCAACTGATCCATAATTTTGTCACGATCAGACACACCAGCTCTTAAAACATTCAGGTGTTGCTTGAGAACATCACTAAAAAGAACATCCTTATTGATATGCTTCAATACTTTATCACGGACTTTCTGCTTCAGCATATCAGAAGAAGGTGGTGTCGTTGATGACGAGGACGAAGAGGCCATCTTCAAAGAATCTATTATTCTGAATTTCACTCAACTCAAAACACAAAAACTGTAAAAAACGCAAAGACACTATACAAAGAGGTAGAAAACCCTAGTTCTAAAATCGGACGGTCTAGAATGAAAACATTAAAATTATTTAAAAAAAATATATTTAAAAAAAGTAAATAAATAATAATATAACGCACCGGGTATATAAAACAGAAAAATGAAAAGGTAAACCCTAAAACCACCATTTCTATACTGTAAACACAAAAACCACCAAAACCCAAAACGATGGCTTCTTCTTCCTCTCCATCACAAGCAGAGAAGATCCTGAAGACTCTTCTCAAAAACAAAATTGAAGATGAAAAGCTAATGGATCAAATATCAAGGAACTCCCTAGGGATGCTAACAATCCTGACTTCAAATAACGTCAGGGATGATATGAACCTCATTAGCGAGCTCATTTCAGAAGATACAACAGACTTCATTGACAATACTGCTGCCTACATTTCAGAACAAATTAGGCTGGACACTGAGATAGCTGAGAAGGTCAAGGAACTGCTGCATCAAACACTGGAAAAAAACAAACGCAAGCAAAAAGGATTGAAAGGGATCGACAATTTCTAGTGTAATGCATGTTTAGTTTCCATTTTCTTTATTTTCAAAAAATGTAATGCTTACTTCTCTAATGAAATATATTGATAACGCTTTACTTTCAAGAAACAACTCCTGTTGAAAATTACGCAAAAAAACATACCAAAAACATGCACCAAATTCTCTAAGAAAAAAGACAAAACGTAAACAACCAAAAAAATAACGCAACTATTATCACAATTACGCATTTTGTTATTACGCATGCGGTATACAAAAAACGCAACTTGTAAAAAAGGCATAATTGAATATTCACTATCATTTAAAAAAATAACGCATGTTGATTACAAAAATTATGCAACTGAAAAAAACAATGTTATTTACAAAATAATGCATTGTATCTACTGTTCATCATCACCATCGTCTGAACCAACTTTTTTACCTTTACATGTCCTTCTATCATGGCCAGTAAGCCCATAAATCAAGCACTTCCTGCTCCTTTTACCAGCGCGACTACTCGCTTGTTCCTTCTTTGATTTAATTATTTTATGAGAGCCACGACCTTTGTTTTTAATACCACCAGGAAGTTTTGTGCTTCCATCAACAGGCTGATTGGCTCTTAAAATCTCAGCAAACCTATCTCTGCGATTTTTAGGAACAACTGGTCGATTCTCCTCATCAACCTTCTTCGCCATTTCTTTCATTTTATCCCTTACAGAGCACAAGACCTCAAGGTCTGGAGATAGGCGATTAATTATATATTCATAGGAAGACATAATATCACGCAAAACCTTGTCTACTTCATGAGCATTAGCAAAATTAGAATCACTGCTCAGGGGCATTGCTTTTTTGACTTTATTAGGTGCAGCTTCCTTGGTCCAACGCTTCATGATGTACTTTTGAGGGATTTCAGGTACCTCAAACATCGTCATCACATAAAACACATGAGAGCACAACAAACCATAACGCTCAAACCGTTTACAGCTACAGGTACATGTAATATCACCATCAATCCTTGTAAAGTCAACCTAAAAAGATGAAAAAGGACAACACATAAACACGCATAAAAACGCAGTCTGCATTTTATAAAATAACGCAAGCATATATTACAAAATCACGCAAAGCTATAATATTACTTACTTCCAGCAAACTAGGGCCAATTGCAACATGATCTTTAATAAAAAGCTTTGCAGTGTTATCACCATTTACGGTTTTCATGCCAAATCAGTTCCTGGTGCTGCAATATATCTCATCTTGGACGTCATTAAACATAACCCTCGTGTATATGCGTGTAGCTTGTTCCTCAATGGAAAATTCAGTCCACAGGTCAGGAAAAGTGTATCTGGAGTCATGATCATTCTTCTGATGGGTGTGTCTTTGAATCTCAAGTGAAGATTCATAATGGTTAAAAAATTCCAAAAGCGTCATTTGAGAATTTGTAACCTGAGAGAAAAAATGATTCTCACTCTCTGATCTAGAGGTCGTGCGCATGAGACCAGACATCCACTCATCTCAAAAATACGCAGGAATCCACATTCCTCTCATCTCAAACATCTCATACAACCACTTGTTAGAAGTCAGGTCATAATCATTCATGATTTTTAGCCACTCCGCATCAAAACATTCAGGATCAATAGAATCCGTCCACAAATGCTACACATTGCCTCTTTAAACTCCTCATCATTACACAACGCAGGCCCAACCTTCATGAGACATAAAAAAAACAACACATAAAAAATGTAAACACGCATGAACTGAACATAAAATCACGCAACAGTTAAATTATTTACGCATGACATTATTAAATCACATCAAACCTAAAAGGTTACGCAAAAAAAAAATCAAACCTTATCAGCAACTTTCTTCATTATGTGCCACATGCACAGTCTATGACGACACTGGTCAAAAACATTGTTCAATTACAATTTTCATCGCAGGATCTTGGTCTGTAACTACAACCTTGGGTTAACATCCAAAAGCCTTCAAAAACTTTTCAAGAAGCCACATGTATGACTCCGTTGTTTCAGATGACAACAGACCAGCACCAAAAGAAACATTACGAAAATGGTTATCAATTCTAGTGAAAGGAACAAAAACCATCTTGTACCTGTTGTATAACTCATATTCAACTTATCACGCATTTGATTAATTATAATCACGCTTATATAATAATAAATAACGCATGCAGTATACACTATCACGCAAGTGACAATAAATGAAACCCATACTTGTTTGTGTTGAAGGTTGCATCAAAAGAAACAATCTCTCCAAATGCTTGATAGTTTGCCTTGCATTCACCATCAGCCCAGAACATTGCAGTAAGTTTCCCCTCGTCATCAACCGTGTACTCAAATAAATAACCAGGAAGGAAATCTTTCTTGTTCAGCATCCTTCTAACAACAATCTCAGCATCATACTCACCAATATAGCAGTTCAGGTCCCTTTTAAAGTTCTTGCATTCGACCACAGTCGCTCCAACTTTCTCAAAACCTCCATATTTTGTCCTCATCACATTAAACGCTTTAACAGGACCAATGTTAACAAAAGATAATTCATAAATCTGAGATTCCTGAACTCTTGTCAGATGCCTGTTTGAGCGAAGAAAATGCATGTCTTCTTGACCAACAAGGTAGTGGTTGTGCCCCTCGACGAATTTATGCACTTTGTAAGATAAACCATCCCTCGAAGTGTACACAATATGTGCAAGGCAACCAGTACGGGTAGAATACTTCTTCCTAGGTTTTACTTTGTTTTTCCCCTTTACAGACACGCTACTCGAATCATATTTCTTGAAGGGTTTGTTACCTTCTTTGGAACAAACAAAATGCCTCCCCTTAATGACACCAGACACCTCATAAACATATCCTTTCCTAACTGTAAATCCAGATTGTTTACCATACTCATAGTAGAATGCCTCAGCTTCCTCCAAAGAAGTAAATATCATGCCCTCTTCAGGTTTAACTGACATCGGAATGGATGGAATGTGACATTCTTCACTTCTCAATTCTGTAAAAAATAACACAAACACATAATAGGTAATCACGCAAAAAATATTAATAAAAAATACGCAAATTGTATTTCTGGTAATCACGCAACAAATACAATATAACAAAAATAACGCAAACCTATGAATAGTAATAATGCAAACTATTTCTCTAAACAACTTTTCAATAAATCTAAATAACATAATAACACAATTTAATTAACAGAAACGCATGCAAAAACATACACCCGATACAAAAAACACGTAAAAACCTAAACTAACTTCAATAAACTGTATCTACGAAACAACTACACCAGTTAAAAACGCAATGTAACGATTACAAACATCCAAACAATAACTAATCTAAAAAATCACGAGAAAATAACTCAAAAACGACTTCGATCAAAATCAAATCACGTAAACCAGCTTCGAGCATCATTACAACAGGATTTCGCATAAAAAATAAATTCAAAACCGAATTCGATCCAAATAAAAACACATAAACCAGATTCTAAAAATCATTATAACACAATTAACAATAACAAAACACAAAAACTAAAAGATACGAAATAAAAATCATACCAAACGGACGTTGTTCATATTCAGGTTCCATGATCCCTCAGAAAACGCAAAATAAAACTATCGCAATATTTGAATGTCGTTTACGAGATCTGAATCTCTTAATGAACTAATATATATCGCAAAAGATATTCTACGTAAATATATGAGGAACATAACTGCTTCCGGATTATTAGCGCGCATGAAATCACGCAGGAATATCTTTTAAAACATGGAAAATGACGGAAAAGCCCATCCGCGTAAAACTTAAATCATTCCACGTGTCGGCCTCCCCTTCCTTCGCACGCTTCGCACGGAAAAAATGCCTTTGTATTTGAACTTTCACACACACACACACACACAGACACACACACACACACACATATATATATATATATATATATATATATATATATATATGGCACTATTCAGTGACCCGGGTAAATACCCGAGGTTGTGATATGAAAAAAAACAACTATAAGATAAAAAAATATAGAGCAAAGGGTGACAAGATAAATAATAGTCGATAATACATAAAGTTAAAGACGAACAATATTCCAATAATGTTAATTTTACAGGTTTGAGAAAACAGACTTGAAAACAATGTTTTTGGTTACATTGGTCTGGCCACCATTTTCATCTAAAATTAAAATTCGGATACCCATTTTGCTCTTGACTCTTGATAGAGCAACGTACAGCTGACCATGTGAGAATACCGGGTACTTTAGAAACAATCCAACTCTAGACAGCGATTGACCTTGACTTTTGTTTATGGTCATAGCAAAACAAACAGAAATTGGAAATTGTCTTCTTTAAAACCTGAATGCTATACGCTTATCACTTGGAATCAATGAGAGCCTTGGAATAAACGTTCGGTAGCAAATATTGTTACCAGATATGACTACTGCTTCAATAACACGTCGACCCAAATATGTAACCTGTAGCCTGGTCCCATTGCATAACCCATTTCTCTGATCAATATTTATGAGCAACATTATAGGCACACCGACCTTTAAAATTAGTCTGTGATTTGGGATACCAGAAAAATGCAAAGAGTTCAAAACATCAGGAGAATATAAATGGCTATCAAAACTATCGTGAACATCTTCATCTTCGCATAAAGTATCAGAACTTAGGTACTCATGCTGCTCACCTGCAAGAAAATAGAGTGAAGGCTAGTAAAATATATGAACTCTGATGAAAAAATAATGTTCAATAAATTTTGAAGTTCTAATGAAACGACTAAAGTTAGTAATTTTAATCACCTGGAACCAAAGACATTAAACAGTTGTTTATATCATCCACGACTTCGTTAGTGGGTGCAAGAAGTGATCTTTCCTTCCAGAAATCAGGATCTTTAAAATTGATAAGGAGTGAAGGATAAACAAAATCAATGAGATCACTAACAGGATCTGGTGATTTGTCAATAAGAAGATCAACAAGAATTACTATATTAGATTCACCATCATTATCTCCAGCCTCCTTTCCTTCTCCGATGTCTAGAAGCCATTTAGCAAAGGTCGCAGTTTCTTGTATATCAACTGAATCACCTCCTTGTTGAAAACGCATATTCTTTGTCAATGTAAGGACCTTACACTGTCTCCAAATATAAGATGATGTGATGCATGAGCTAACAACGTCTTCATTGAAAGCACCCTGAAGTACAGGAAGGATCTGTCTAAAATCTCCCCCGAAGACAACAACTTTACCACCAAACAACGGCTCAGACTCTATATCATTTCCTGTGGATAAAATGTCTCTTAAAGTTTTATCGAGGGCTTCAAAAGCATGTTTGTTTATCATTGGAGCCTTATCCCAAATTATCAACTTCGTTTCATCCAACAACTTTGACATATCACTGTGACATTTCATACGACAGATAGAATCTTCAGTAATGTTAATCGGTATATGAAACCGAGAATGAGCGGTTGTACCACCTTGTAGTAAAAGAGAGGCAATACCGCTGGAAGCAACATTTAAGACTATCTGACCTTTAGATCTCAATGCAGCAGACAACATGTTCCACAAAAATGTCTTTCCGGTACCTCCGTAACCGTATACGAAGAAAACACCTCCGCCTTTGTCAACTGCCATCATAATCTCATAAAAAATAGAACGTTGTACATCAGTCAAAGAGGAAGCGAAATTTTGAAATTGATTCAACTGATCTTCCCTATCATAATCAAGATGCTCATGTATTAAAACGTTACTGCATTTAGAAAGCTCAATGTCATCAGGAAACGACATGGTCAGGAAAGCACTTAGACTAGAGTTATGACGATACAAGATCTTTTAAATCTCACCCAATTTTAGATTCTTAAGTTGATCATCCTTATATGTCAAACCTAAAAATATATATAAAATAAAATAGTAAATAAGAAATCATATTTGTTGTAAATATATATAAACTTGCTAAAAATTTACTAATAAGAAACTATTTAGTAGAGTTAGTAAATAATCATTGAAATACAAACCTGGTCTTTTCAAGAGGAGTCTTTGTTGATGAAGAATTCCATCTGAAAGAAACTTCCAGCTATTTTCACAAACATGTTCAGGTCTAGATAGAGTATCAGAAAGCAACATAGGGGGGACAAAGAGGTTTCTCAAGTAATAACCAGTGCCGTGAAAGCTTGCCTCTTCAATTGCTTCGATATACTCCTTGTCATCGTCTAAAGGGCCCATGGCATAACATGCATCCCTAAAAGTAGGATGTAGAACACCATTAACTGTACAGATATCTTCGAATGATCTCGGACCTTTCACTTTGTTAAGAAGAACCCTTAAGAAATAAAGTTCACCGAGTTTAGGAGATACTGAATGGATCCGCCCAATCTGAAAACCTTGTTTCCTTGGTTTCCAGCACCTTCATGATGACATCCAAACAAACTTTGTTGGAAACTCAATATAACTCAATGCCCATTGCTTCTTCATATTCCTCATTGCACATCGTCCAACTTGAAAACTTTGAAGCTGATATAGATGGATTGTTAAGAACATCTTTGTAGGATCGAATTCTGGTTACAGAGTTGAACCAATTACAAGGTTTTACTTTAGAATTAATCAGGTGGAAACAAGTCAATTCGTATGCTCTGTTTGAAATAAAGTGATATGAAATCGAATAAAAGACAGGTATAACAATCATATTAGTAAAACTGAGCATTGTATTATAACTTGCAGATTTCAAAGTACATATCAGAGTGATTTACACTTTGCTTATTTAAAGCATAGTTACAAGTGTCTATATATAGTGCCCTAAGAAATCAGGAGAACCCTTGATTTTATCTAATTACGATCATCTCGACCGTCAAGTAAATATACATGAACTAGAATAATATTAAACTAGTCTAGAAGATAATCTTGTCACCTTCATGTCAGGAGAATGGCGGAAAATTGGATCAAATATGTCAGAGACAAGTGGAGCAGGTCAAGTTAATGTCCGAGATAACTCGCCTTACCCATGTAACTTGAGTTATCTCGGGAGTGTCCACTGTCTGAGATAAAACTGTACTCCCGAGGTAAAATAGGATTCCGAGGTAAAAAGTCCTTCCGAGGTAACTGTAAGTTATCTTGGGCAGTCTGTTCTTCCGAGGTAACTTATCTCGGGCCTTCTATTCTTCCTAGATAACATGTTTAGCCGATCAGCATCATTTCTTCAGGAGAAATAATTCCTTACAATCTCCCCCTAAGATGATGCTTCCAAAATCTCCCGAATATCATACTAAATGAAAAACAAAATGGTTAAAACTATTTTAACCAAAAACAACTAATATCTTCAGCAACACTGACTTCTTCTACTGATCTCTTGTCATGTCAAATTTGAACAGCCTGTTTGTGAGCATACAATCCACTATAGTTTTCTGATCATTGAAGTTCCATTCACATGGAATTATCTCTCTGTGTCGTGTGAATGATCCATAAGCTCTGTATATAATGTATCTGTCAGTAGCTAGATCCAATTCGACATGAGTAACAGAACAGTTAATTCTGATTGGTGCAGCAGATGAAGTTTCCCTTGTTGTAGTTGTGTCAAAGTGCATCCTTATCTTCATCATGAGGGACTGCTCTTGAGCACTTAATCTTTTGCCATCACCAGCAGAATTTCTTACATCACCAAGTTCTAAATCATATAAAGTAGTAAACACTTCATTGCTGCTGAGTTTTAGAACTTCATTGGTGGTTGTAGTAAATAGGTAGAGACCTGAGTCTTCGTCAAATCTCCAAGAAAGAATTCTTCTTCTCTCAGTATGCATATCCTCATGTTCTTTCTTGTCCGAAGATGAGTCAGAGCTAGAGGAAATGACTTGAGACCTTTTTCTTTTTTCCATTGATTTCTTTCTTCTTGATGTACCTGTAGTTGATTCTGGTGGATTCACAGGGTTGGCTGCTTCAGTGGGTGCTGAGATTGGTTGTGTAGAATTTGGTTGTGTGAAATGGTGAGTTGATTTTTGTATTGAAGGAATATGGGATGATTCTGGAGTGGGTTTTGGTTTGGGTTTGATGAGAGGTTCAATGGGTGTGAAGTTATCAACTCTGAATTTTGGTGGAATGGGTTTGCTGGGTTGGGATCTCTTGGCTGGTGGTTTTGAGAATTAAGGTCTGCTAGCCCTGAGAGGGTTTCTTTTGGTAGGAATGGTAGATATTTGTGTAGTAGTAGGTGGTGTAGAGGGTGTATTGCCAAGAAGTGAGTCTATGAGACTCATAGGTTTAGGGGGAAGAGAAGGTGTACCTGAGAAAGCTCCTAGAGGTCTAGGAATTCTTGTTCTTTCTGATGTCCTTGATTGCCCCTTTCTTATCTCATCGTACCTATCTCTTAGAGTGTTCAAAGAACATGGATTTATTGATTTCTTTTCTTCTCCTAAGATCTATATGAAATATCTCTTGAGTGCTCTTGTCCTCTCTGCTTTGGTAAGAGGAGCTTTAGCAATTTTTTGTTTTTCAACAATTTTCAATTGCTCATGGATGGTATTGTCTGCTTCAAGTCTTTGACTGAGCCTGAGATCTCCTTCTTCTTCTACTACCATTGATATTAATCCACATAAGTCATTAGCAGAGGTTAAGCTAATAGCTTCTAGTGTGACCCATCATCTGGCTAAGATTATATCTCTCCATTTCTTTAGTAATTCCCAGTTGGCAACATTTGCAGCTAGCCTGATCTTTTCTTTTTCTTTGTTAACTTTAAGGTCAGCTTCTTTGGCAAATGACTGATGCCTCTTTTCTTTAGCTTGGTCTAATTTCTTCTTTCTTTCTTCCATAGACCTTCTTTTAGCTTCTTTTATCAAATCAAGAACAACTTCATTGTTTTGATAAATTTGCAAATTGTCTTGAAGTGCAAAAGCTTCAGCCATATCTCTATCCAGTTTTTCCTGTTCCATTCTTTCAAGTATATCAGCTGCAAGTATAGAGTTTATCATACTTACATCACTGGCAGGTAAGGTAGTTTCTTGCCCATCCAGAAGCTTTGTAGGTTCTATGGCCTTTGCTTTCTTTGCTTCAAATATCTTTGCAAGAATATTTATACCTTCCCTGCTTATTCTTTTCAAGTCACCGAATTTCTTCAATTGAGCCATGTGACTCATCATTCTTTCATTGAATTCTTTTGATAATGCCTTGTCACATTCTCTTGTCCCATCACGATCTTCACCATGCCTGTCAAGAATAGGAATAAATACTGTTCTTGAACAGTCAATTTTGTTTTCAGGTGCTGACACATTCTTGTAGGCAGGTTTGAACTTCCTCTCATAATCTTCCTGTAGGAGTTCATCATCAGTCATTTTCTTCTTACCCTTCCCAAGATTTGGATTATCAGTAGGGTAGGTTATGACTTTGTCACTGATGGCAACTCTCTTGATAAATGGTGGCAGTGGATTGATTTTTACTTCACATGTTCCTGGCTTGTATTTGGCCCAGTAGTTGGCCAAAATATCTCTTACTATGTCTTCCACAGGAGTTGTAGGAGCAACAAGAACATCTTCTGAGTAGTCTTTTGTTGGTGGGAAGTAAGGTCCAAGTTCAATGAGATATCCTCTCTCATCTCTAACCCCTCCCAAATCTACTGGAGGAGCTTCAATCATCAGTATAGGTTCAACAGGAGGTGAAGAAGCAGAAGTTAACCAAGAAAAGCTGAATCCTTGATAAACTCTTTTTGCATGTAGCATTGCCAATGTTTCTACTTCTTCCCAAATGTTTGCTTGAGTGAACTCAAACCTGATTGGTTGCTCTGTGTCTGCTGCAAAGAACATGAAAGTGTTAGCTTCATCCTCCAGAGTAACTGTTTGCTCCGAGGTAACTTGTTCCGCAGCAGCAACAATAGCCAGTTCCGAGATAATCTGATCGCCCGAGATAACATTTTCTCCTGAGGTAAATTGTTCACCCGGGGTAATGTGTTCTCTCGAGATAATATCTTCAGCTTCCGAGGTAACTTCATCATTTACCTCGGGATCAATTAGATCTCTATAATCCTTCAAAACATCTTCTATTTGTTCATCAACAATATCCATATCAATTTTGTACACATTTTCGTTTATTTTCTGGATATTCTGATCTTTGTCAACAGTGTCTTCTTTCAGCACACTTTGAACTTCATAAGTTTAATTCACTTCCCATTTCTCAAAAACAAACACAAAACACATTAAAAACTAAAAAGCCATAATTTTACAGGGTCTCTTATTCTTCCCCTGCTTTTGATTTTTAATCACTCTATTTTTTCATTATTTTTAATATATATTTTTTTCATTTTTCATTTTTTTAAATTTTTTTTTAATTTTTTTTCATCATTTTTTCATTTTTTTTTATTTTTAAAGAAACACACTGACACACAACTGAAACCAAACAAATAAAATAAAATACACCTGGCCAAGCTAACCTTCAAAGTATTTAGCTGAAAAATTTCGAGACTTGGGTTTTGTGGAATGCATACCTCATTGTTTCAAAACTCAAACAACCAAGTCATCAATAGTACCTTTTGCTGATTTAAACATTTTACCTCTCAAGTAAACATACCCTCTGTTGACAATATTGCACGCCATGAAGTGAAGCGATGTTTCCTATCATGTGCTTGGAACAATCACTTATCAATAAACAAAGAAAATGTTAGTGATAGTTCTCCTTGACTGTTCCTGCACACAGTGAGATATTAGTTAGCCAATGGTACCCAGGCCATTGTGGTTCTGGGTACTCCCGAGGAGTCAATAAATGATACTTCTTTTAAGCACATGCCTTTATTGAAATCAGGGACTTGTGGTGTTGCTGCCATGGTCTTTGGTTTCCAAGTCTGAGGTGATTTAACAGTTGTTTTAGTCACTTTTAGTGTTGTGACTTTAGGTATTTTAACCTTCTTCAGTTTTGGTTTATTTTTCAAAATAGTTTAAGTTACCTTGGGCGGGGTAACTTTAGGTTTTTCAAACTTTTGTTGTTTTGAAATTTTTTTCTTCACCTGTTTTTGAAATTTTTTATAACTTGGAAAGTTGTTGTTTTGATTTAAAAGCTTTCTTTGGGCTTTGGCAGCACCCCAATGTTGATTAGAGGGTTTAAGCTTAGGACTGACGGTCTTCATTCCCTTAGGTGGTTACACCTTCATTGGGTTAGACTTAATAGAATCCTGAGATGAAACCCTTTGACTCTGCGGATAGTAGGGCTCAGAGGGGCGGTAGAGACAGTTTCGGGCAATATGACCAGCATTGCCACAATTAAAGCAAGTCTGCTTCTTTAGGTAGAAGTCAGACATGTAACCATTGGAATTCTTGGGCTGATAGGGAGGAGCACGACGTTGTGTCTGCATCAGGATGTAAGCAGATCCAGTGTTGACTCTCGCCCGATTCCTAGAAGCTTGTGCAGGATGAGCCTTTTCTGATCTTGTGCTCTTTGTAATCTTTGATGTGGAAGCACCATTTCTGCAGCCACAATTACATGACCCACATGATGAGATAGGAGACGCAACCACTCCCTTGAGCTTTTCATCTTTGACAACACCTGCAGATGGCACATGCGGTGGCTTAATGATGATCTTGGGCCTTTCATTTTTAGCTCCACTTGTAGATTCATCATTGGATGAACCTAAACCCTTGAATTTTGAACTAAAAGAGGGTAGCTCATATCCGTACCCTTGCTCTTGATCGAACATTGACCCAGAAGTCATAAATATCTTCCCCTCAGGCCTTATTGTCATAATCACCTTCTCCCGTTGTACTTCATCAACAACCTTGAAGTACACAGTATCTATTTAAGGATACTGTTTCAGATTCTTCTTAGCAACAGAAGTGTTTGCTTCTTTCTGAGTTACATTATTAACTCCCTTAGAACTCGAACCTGCACCCTTTGAATTGGATTTATGACATTTGTTGTACTTTTGGCACTCAACATCATCATTGGACACATCCTCAATAGTCACTTCAGATGCACCCCTTCCATCACTTTCAGTTTCAGTAGTGTCTTTAGCTGATCCTTTGCCATAAGTCATGGTTGACTCATTGTCTAATTCTTCTTGGGTCATTGGCGTCGTCCCGACCAAGACGCTATCAACTGGAGGAACAACTTCTTTATATCTAGACCCAGATCTATCAACTTGATTTTCATTGATTAACAGTCCCACCATATCTCTTGGAACTGGTGAAGGAATAATGCTATTTAGATTTTTCTGTTCCCTGCCCAGATTTATCTTTTCCAACCTGTCATGTCACAATGGCACAAGATAATGATTTACCCGCATCCAACATACGTTTATTTCTGAGTTGATAGGTATCAAACTTAACCAGCAGTTCATCATATTTGTGTTGCAAATCGTCCAACTGCTGTTTCAACTCGGATACTTCTATCTTGGAGCGATCATATAAGATAGACTTTTCAGTGGCAAGATCGTGATATTTTTGTATATCTTCTTTCTGGGCTTTCACCTTCTCTTCGCTCTTAAAAAATCTACCCTTAAATGAGCCAGTGGCACATTGTGCGTCAAATAACTCTATTTCCAAATTTTTTCGAATCTGTCTAAGACTAGGAATTAAACGAGCACACGTTGGATTATAACATATCGGCGTTTCAGTCTCTCAACTTCAACCACAATTCCACGTTGCTTGATCTTTTCATCATCCTCATTTCTGTCATAAGCTTTGCACACAGCATTCCAGAGAGCTTGAGCAGATTGACATTTTTTGAATTCTTTAGCAATTTCTGGAGATAAGGCCCTGGTCATAATCTCATAGGCTTCTTCATCTTTTTTTAATTCTTTCTCTGTCATCATCAGAATATTCATTCTCAGTTTTAGATGTCCATGCTTTAGGTCCTGTAAAATGTGTCGGCTTGAAAGGACCGTCCATCACGGATCTCCACAACTCCACACTTTTTAGATGGTTTCTCAAACTGCATTTCCAATCTTGAAAGTTGTCAGGATACAGCAAGCGAGGAGGACATGCAGGATTAGTACATTCCTGTGATGAATATGTATCTGAACTCATGTTGATGATTAAATAAAGTTGACAACCTGATCACGAGCTCAAAATAGAGAAAAATTCACCAAAACACCAAATACCGAAAAACACCTACTCAACTGAAAACCTCAGATTACAATCGAGAACCCTGATCGAGAACCAACTCTTCAATCGAATATCTAAAGAACACAGCTTCTTGATCGAAAAGTACTTCTTCAAACAAAAACCGAAACCTCAGCAACCTAGAATCATTTTGAACAAATTACACCATGAGGTCCAGAAAAATTCAACGAACAAAACCCCGTCAAAATTAATTTGCACCAACTTAAATTGAAAAGCCGTTTATTGCTTCAAAAACCGATCAATCTGGACCACTAATTTTAATTAAAAACCCAATGGTATAATCGTAAATAGTTCAAACTTCAAATTTACGTGACTTAGTTTCGAAATTATTTGAGTCTTCAAATATACGTAATACAACCTCTCAATGGCACTTTAGTAATTTATTTGATCTACTTCAATGTTTCTAAATCTAACTTGCCGCTAAAATAGACCTGCAACTCAAGGAAAATCAATTAGCGACAATCGGACCGAGCACACAATCAATCGAAAACCCTTTCCTGCCGAGAACCTAACAATGTCTTGATTTGAACCGAGAATCCGATCTTGAACCGTGAACTCGAACTCCTAGCCGAAAACCGTTAGCGGTCGAGAACCTGTGTACCCCGAACACCTGAGAATGAACTGAGAACTCGTGATGGAAATTGTACGACCGAAAACCCGAAGAGTAGCCGTTAACTCCACTTGATCGAGAACCCGGAGTGAGAACCTTCAAACGAAAAAGCCTAACACGGTCGAAAACAAACAACTCTATCAAAACCTGAACTCGATGGAGAACTACCAAAGTGGAACTCCTCAATTCGATCGAGAACCAAAACCGATCGAAAACCTCAACCCGATCGGAAAACTCCGCTTGATCGAAAAACCCAAACTCAAGATCGAAGACCTATGCTTCAATCGAAAACAACACTACAGGTCGAAAACCCAAATTCGATCGAAACCTTCTACTCGTTCGAAAACCAATTCACAATTGAAACCTCGTCGAAAATCTCAGCCAAACGAAATCCTTAACTCAATTGCAAACCTTTAAGTTGATCGAAATCCTCAACCAATCAAAATGTTGGAGAACAAGTTAGTCAAATCTAGCTATTTTCTTTAGAATTCTCAATTAACTTCTTTCCAAAACTACACCAAAATCAAAATACACTAGAGCCAAACGAAAACAAGTATTCTGAATCGAAAACTTGTTGAGAAAGTTAGTCAAACTTTCCAAAACAACTGGATCTTCTTTTCAAATCAGCTTCTCAATCGAAAACCTCCAGATGAGCACACTAGGGACAAAAATCTAAAGAACACAAAATCGAAATCCTCAAGAACAAGTCAAAAACACGATTACAATCCACAAAAACCTCAAAATCTTCGATCAAAAACAACCAGGTAGCCGAAAAACACAAGAACACGGATCGAAAACCAATTTCCAGAATAAAAAACCCTTGAATATGGATCGAAAACCTGCAAAACTTGAACAAAACTCCATAGAATTGTTAGAACTTCTTGAATCGATATCGTGCGAGCCATGAAACACGCGTTTCTTGGCTCTGATACCAATTGTAAGTCCCGAAAACGGTCCTAACACAATATCTAACCTCGATTGAGAGTGCGGAATCCAATCAATCGAGTGATTCAAGATACGAGAGACAGAAAACAAAGAACACAATTAAATGAATATGATTAAACTTGTAAAGATTGCACACGATCAACTATGAGTTGTCTGGTACAAACACTAGAGAATTTCGAATTCTCTTGGTCTCCTTGATCACCCCTCTCCTCTTGTCTCCAATGGCTAGCCCAATGACCAACCCTTACAAATGAGACCTAGGTGTGTTTATATATTACACACCTAACTGTACAAGGCTTTCTAAGCCCAAGCCCAAGCCCAAAACCTATAATTAATATAATTAATCATAGTAGACCCACTAAACCCAACCCACCTATATTTAATATTACAAGCCTCTAAATTATTCCCTTACAATGTCCACCAGCAGGTCAAGGTCAAAATCAGAAAGGCGAACGACGGCTATTTTCTAAGTTTGCTTGAGGGTAAGCAAAAGTCTAAGTGTGGCGATATTTGATGTACCTTAAATTATACATATATTCCGAGCAAATATCCCTCGCGTATTTGGTAAAATACGACTAACTATTGCAAAGAAACGGTGTTTTGTCTACTTTGTAGTTTTTCAGGTTTTACTAAGCCAAAATCACAAAAGGAACGGAAAATACAAGAAAAACTGAAGAATGCGATGATTTTGAGTTTAGCACGCCCCATGCCTCACCCAGCACGCCCCGTGCCCTATGCCAGCTTAAGCCCAGACAACACCAGCAGATATACGTACCGTGCTTCTGAATCAACTCTGCATCACATGGCCCATGCCTCTGACTTGATACGGCCAGTGCCCCATCTTGCACACCCAGTGCCACTGATGCTCGATGATTTAAAGATCGGTGGTCTGACTCAACACGCCCCGTGCCACTAATGACATGCCCGGTCCCCCTGACTTAGCACACGGCCCGTGCCTAGTTCAGCACGGCCCGTGCCTAGTTCAGCACGCACTGTGCCACTCTCGGCTGATCTATAAATAGAGGAGCCCTCTCACTTCCAACTTGCTCAATTCTTCTCCCTCTCTTCCACTAGTTTATCATCTTTTCAGTTTTGAGCCATTTGTTTTAGTGTTATTGATCTACTCGTCAAATATTGTAAGAACTTCAACTTATGGTGATAATGAATTGTTATTTGTCTACGAATCATTCATTATCTAGTAAGCAAATCTTTAGATTAACACTTGTCAGCCTCAATATTTCAAGTGTTAGTTAAATTCTTTCAACTAATCTTTGTCGGTTGGTAAACTGTCTTTTGTAAGCTTGCTTTAAGGTGAACTAATGACTTTATAAAAACTCTTTTTTATTGAAATTTTATTATTGATTTTTTGAACCAAACGTGCTCTACGTGTCACAGATCATTTGGGGAGTCGAAACCCCAAAGGCCGGACCTGTGACACCCCGTCGGGGGACGATGCATGATCCGAAAGGTGACTCGCGCCCCATGCTACATGATACGTTTGAGGTCCTTATGTCTATGTAACCAAACTCGGCCGACCACGCAAGTGCGGGGTGAAAGTATTTGGTTGGGAATGGGGGTTGGTAATATTTTGTCACTTAACGAAAGCCGAGATGGTACATGTTTGTGAACTTGGCTCTGGCTACGCCGGACGTGCATGCACGAGAGTGGTGCATGAAAGAAACGGACCTTAGTCCCTTAAAAAGATACTTTTTGTAATATAATAATCCGACACGCAGGGTTGTTCTCCTGCTGGTCCATGATGGCGTTTCGAGTACGGTAAGTCAGCCGGTTTGAGGGAACCCGTAACTGAGTGGCATTAACTTCACTATATTTGTTTGCTAATAGCACAGTTTCCCGAAGTTCGTACTCCTCGTAGACGATCGCCCAGGAGAGTAGTGATGCTTGATTTGAGGATGAGAGGCGGTCTTGCTGCCTGTTGGTGAATAATCTTACGGGAAGGGTATAATTTACGGGTTACCAACATCACCACTGATAAGTCTCACGAATGATATTATTTGCGACCGAATTGATCAAGACACGTCTTTTTAGTGTAGTTTATTTTGAGTAAAAAAATTATTTTACATATTTTACTAACATCTTTAGTTGAAGATTGGCCAGTTAGACGTCAGCAACGGTGAAGTACCAAGAGCCCTCCTTTTCCTTTGTTTCTTTAAAAAATCCCGATTCAACTTACCACTACTATACTGCCCACGATGAGTACACTTACCCGTGAATTTGGTGAAAGAGTAGTAGTTTAAGTAAATCGTGTTCATAAATTAAAAGCTTAACTACTATAAGGTGTCACAAAATAACGATAAATTTCATTTACACCACACGCACACCAGAACCACGGGCTCGGCGATCTGTGAGTAGTCGAACGGTTTTGTCACCAAATCTAAAAAACTAGACTCGATTTGTGAAATCGAACACCTTAGTTCGATTATATACCAAAAACCGACCCTAATGACCTAAACAAATCGGATTAACACTTCCTAAATCGAAGTTAATCGAAGGTTCGCCGTGGGTGTGAAAAACCGAATGCAAATCTTTAAAAAAACTGGAGTAAATTACATAAAAGGTCCTTTATGTTTTACCTAAATTTCGGATTAGGTCCTTTAACTTAAATAATTACACTAGACATCCTTTATGTTTTATACTTGTTTCGGAAAAAGTCCTTTATTACTAACTCTGTTAAATCAGTCCGTTAAGTCAGGGGTATTTTTGATATTTCACAAATTAAAGAACTATTTCTTTAATTACACGTTAATATTAATAAATTATAAAAGTCGCCCCTTTCTCAAATTCTACCGACTGAAGAGTAACCCAACTACGCAACTGCCGCCGCCACGCCGGAATCATCCGACGTCGACAATGAACAACTCGAAAGACGAATTTGAGGGTAACTTGGGGGAATCGTTCACTAATAACCGCAATATGGTTAAATCGGAATGGATATCAAGCGGTGTCGGAACCGGAGATAATAAATTGTTTCGGCACCGGTTGATAACGACGGATGTGAGAGCTAGGTTAGGAATGATGTTGGTGAAATCGACGCATCAAGAAAGCACGAGTTGATCTTCATCAGAAACTTATCAAAGCTCTCCCTATTAATCCATTATTTTGCTTCTTCTTCTTAAATAGGGGCTTGACTTTGACAACAAAATATTATCATGGTGGAGCAAGATATCATCATGGTGGATGTTGAATTCTTTGTAAAAATTCTACTAGAAATTGTTGATTACTTGATATAAAAAATTGCATCAATTTGCATCAATTTCATAATTGATGATGAAACAGATTTGACCCAAATAAGGTGCTACATAATTCTAATTTTACTTACTAGTTGCTCTTAAATTGTGAAACTGGCCCTCCAGGTCACTTTAATCCCACCATTGAAGAGAATTCCCCAAGCCACCATTAGCAAGCTCCGTCGGAGAATGTGAAAGGGATCCGGCAACGGTAGAGGCAAGTTAGGGGTTTGATTTTTAAGTGTTTTATTAAAAAGATAAAGTAAAATGACAAAAATGCCCCTGATTTAACAGATAATTTTAACAACGTTAGTGACAAAAGACATTCTCCGAAACAAGTATAAAACATAAAGGATGTCTGGTGTAATTATTATAGTTAAAGGACCTAATCCGAAATTTAGGTAAAATATAAAGGACCTTTTGTGTAATTTACTCAAAAAACTGAAAATTTATGAACGTAAATGAAAGTCAAGACCATCATCAGATGCGTAATGTAATCCAAACCTGTAGCAACAAAAATCAGATCCAGAGGTCAAGAATCAAGTGAGAAAATCACAAAAAACCGTTGAAGTGAGTTAGGATTCTTTCAGGGTTTAAAAGCAAGGTTCGGAGATTATGAACCTGTAGACCATCATTTTACTTATATAGGTCCGATGGTTCGCTTCCTTGCGAACCATCAGAACTTCTCTTTTAAAGTCTAATTTTTTTAGATTTTGCAATTTTTACCCAAACGTCTAATTTTCATGTTTAAGAAAAAATATAATTTCTCAATTACTTCAAACAATGATGTTGATTTGCTAATTCAAGCTTCGATTTGGTTTAGAAAAATTTAAAAACTTGCCATATCTGGTAGTCATTTGATCGAAAATAACGCAGAAACAAAATCTTTTTGTCTTTTAGAATCAAAACATACAAAAATCTTTTTAACTTTTTAAATTTTATACTAAAACACACCAAAAATCTTTTTAATTTTTCAAAATGATTGACAATCTAATGCATTATACCAAGATAACAAATGTAAATGCAATAAATTTATTTTTATGAGAAAGATCGTCACATGAGATCATATCAGTAATATGTACTATACACATTTCAATTTCAATTTAATCAGCATGCAAGTCAAATTGTTCACGAATACAACATTTTCATGTTTATTTCAGCTAAAAAAAATCAATTATTATAGCTTTCTGATGTGACTTAGGTATTAATTATCAAGCACAGAAATCATGGTACCCACACATACAAGTAATTGATAAGCCGACTTATTAGATTTTTTATTTTTCTTTTATTCACAACAAAATTTATGTACAGAGATATATTGTTCATAGTGTTTCATGCAAAAAGAAAACAGAATGTTAAATCGTCTACCTTAAAGTAGATCTTTCGATACGCAGATAAGGACTCAGATTTAACAATATAGGAAAAGGAAAAACAAGTTCAAGTTGTATAATTCAACAACAATCAAGTCGATACTTTCGTATATGAAGAGAAAGTCTGATAAATTATAAGAAACACCAAGAAAAATAAAGCAGAACCTCAAACGAACAACGACCAGGTCGATTTTTCGATACGCAGAGAAAGTCCGATCGTTTGAGAAAATAAAGAAATCAAATAGATATAAATCTTTCAAAAGAATACATGCATACACCTTTTTTCGATTAAGATCAACATTATACCAAAAAAGAACGGTGTTTCACCATAAATTTCAAGCTAGCATTATGTTTATATCATAATTGCATATATCAGATTTGATTAGCACATTCAATGGCACAAACAAGTACCTTCAACTTTTATTCCTACTTTATCCATGGCCAGTATCGTACACTGATGTACTATCATTTATCACAGAGGTTGGATCACATTTCTCAATTTTGTATTTTTTTTTTAAATTTTTTTACGCTTTTATATTTTTGAAACAGAAAACACAATCTTTATGTATTTTTCATATATTCTCCCCTAAAAAGCAGAAAAAGAAATGAAAATAACCAAAAAACGAAAAATAAAATTGAAAATGATCAACTGAACCAGATTACTTGGCAGTTAAGCAAATAATTCCATTGATTTGAAAAAGTCATTTGAAGCGGGTTTTATCAAAAGCCTTTGTAAATAAGTCTGCTCTTTGAAAATCAGTATGAATTTTCTACAAATCAATAAGCTTCTTCTCAAAGCAATCACGAATGAAATGATATCGAATATTAATGAGTGATTGGTCTTTTAATGTTGGACGGGATTTTTCGTGATGCATATAGCGGCAAAGTTATCAATAAAAATAGGAGTAGTAAGAAAATTCAAACCATAATCGTGCAATTGCTGTTGTATCCACAAAACCTGTGAACAACAACTTGAAGCAGCAACGTATACTGCCTCCACTGTAGATGTTGCGAATGGGGTCTGTTTCTTACACTGCCATGACACAAGTCGTTCCCCCAGAAACTAGCACCTGACAGTGGTAGACTTAAAATTAATCTTGCATCGCGCTGTAGTGTGAATCCAAGTAGACTGATAACTCAAACTTATCATCATGAGGTACCAGATGCCCAGTTTTGGACAACCCTTCAGATAAGCAAAAAACCTTTTTACTGCAACCAAATGTGAAACCTTCGGATCTGATTGATACCTAGCACACATAAAAACAACAAACGTTATATCAGGTCTAGACGCAGTAAGATACATTAACGACCCAACCATGGCTCAATAAAGTGTCAGGTCAACACTTTCACCAGAATCGTCCGGTGCGAGACCATGATTAACCTGAATGAGAGTATTTGGAATTCGAATGTCTCCGATCTTGAATCGCGCCAGGACATTATGAACATACTTCATTTGATGCAGAAAGATGCCTTTCTCTGGCTGATTCACTTGAAGACCCAAAAAGAAATTCATTTCACCCATTGAACTCATTTCCAACTTTGTTTGCATCACAAGCTTAAATTCCTTGCAGAGCTTGTCGTTTGTACTACCGAAAATAATGTCGTCGATGTAAACTTGTACCAATAACAAATCATTCCCGTCTTCTTTGAGAAAAGTGTGCAGTCAACCTTTCCATGCGAGAACCCATTTTCAAGTGAATGTGTAGATAAAGTCTCATACCAAGCCCGTGGAGCCTGATGAAGACCGTACAATGCCTTAACTAGCTTGTAAACGTGCTCTGGGAAATCAGGATCAAAAAATCCTGGTGGTTGTTTGACATAAACTTCTTCACGAATCTTCCCGTTCAGAAAATCACTCTTGACATCCATTTGATAAACTTTAAATCCTTTGAACCCTGCAAACGCCAAGAAGATGTGAATCGTTTCTGTTCTTGCTACTAGAGCGTAAACTTCATTGAAGTCGATCCCTTCTTGTTGAGAGAAGCCTTGGAAAACCAAGCGAGCTTTATTTCTAACGATAATTCCTTTATCGTCTTTCTTTCACTTGATCACCTTACGTGTACCGCAAGGTTCTTTAATATTCTTGGGTTTATCCACGAGATGCCATACCCCCAATTTCTGGAATTGTTGCAATTCTTCCTGCATTGCCTCCACCCAAGATGCGTCTTTCAACGCTTGATCTACTTTTGTAGGCTCAACTTGAGATAAGAAGAACGAATGAAATACTTTATTTTGAATTCCTGAATCCCGAATATCAGCAATTAACGCATTGACTGAATTGGATACTTGATGCCTTGTGTGAACCCCAAAATTAGGATCACCAATGATATTATCTTGCGGATGTATGTTATAAATTCTAAGAGTAGAAGTATTAGGGACCACAACGTTATCTTCAAAATTATTGAGATTCAATTATGCGACCTCTGAGTTGATGAAAGGAACAGATGAACTGGTAATCAGTAATAGAATTGTATCATCAATCGGTCCCAATTCAGCTTCATGAAAATCACTCTCATCTTCATCAGACGAACTAACATCCTCCAAATTTGAATCATTTTAACAAGAAGAAGCTAATGTAGCAGGAGTAGTATGTAACTGCGGAACATTCGACCCATGGATTTGCATCGAATGATACATAGGAACAATTAATTCTTCTTTGGAAACCTCATCATCAGAATCAATAATCACTGCAGAGAAAGAATTAACGAAAGGTGTGTAATCAAAGCCACGAACAGAACCCGCTTTTGCCGATGGAAAAGTATGTCTTTGACAATCAACATGCAAACAGTTTTCAATTGTCTTGGAAGCAGAATTAATAACTCTTTTCATTGGATATTTATATCCAACAAAAGTTCCATCGAAAACTTTCTAATCAAAATTCCCAGCCTCCTTGAGAACTGAGCACGTACACCCAAACGGTTCCAAACAATGTAGATTCGGCTTATGGCCATGAAGAAAACGATAACTAGTTTTCTCGAATCTTTTGACCATGAGAACACGATCTAGCACAAAACATTCTGTAGCAACTGCCTCGGTCCAAAATTGAATTACTAAACGAGCATCAGCTAACATCGTTCTCGCCATCTCTATTAATGTTCGATTCTTCCTCTCTGCTACACCATTTTGTTGAGAAGTACGTGGCACACTAAATTCTTGAATAATACCGTTTGAATTATAGAATTCTATCATGCTTGCATTTTTGAACTCGGTTCAAATATCACTTCGAATGCGACAAATTCTTTTCTTGTAGGCAGATTCAAATTTTGACAATAACTTTTAAAGAATTCCAGGTGTTTCATATTTAATTCGCATAAACACCACCCATGAGAAGCGTGAGAAATCATCCATTATCAACAAACAGTAATATTTACCGTCAATGCTACGGACATTCACAGGACTAAATAAGTCCATGTGAAGTAGCTCTAACGGGGTAACAATCGAATTTAGGAATTTGGAAGGATGAGATTTCTTCCGTTGCTTTCCCTTTTTGCAGGAAACACGCACATCATTGAAAGTGAAATGATTCTTTGTAACGCCTTCTACCAGATCATGGTTAACCAAGTAGTTCATCTTCGGTAGTTGATGTGTCCCATTCGGCGATGCCACATAATAGAATCTTTCTCAGTTGCTTTAGATAGAAAACATGTTACAGCAATCATTGGAGAAGCAGAATTCATATTAAGCACATACAAATCCCTAAATATTGGCGCACGCATCACAATCCAGTCATCAGGTATCTTGACACCAGGTTTCAAAATCAAGCACTCAGAGCTTGTGAAAACAGTAGTATACTACTTATCATAGATTTGGGATACACTCAGCAGATTGTGTTGCAACTGTTCCAAAAATTATACTTTGTCGAATGTGACATGGGCATTCCCTATTTTTCCTTCACCAGTAATTCTGCCGCCTTTATTTCCAACAAAAGTAAGATTCTCAAAATTTATTGGTTTTACGTCAAACAACAGGGAAATGTTACCCGTCATGTGCCGAGACGCTCCACTATCAACAAACCAAAAATTGTTGACAGCTTTCTTCTGAGCTCCCGACACAGGTCAGCAGATAATTAGTTTAAAGCAGGACCCAAGCTTGTAGCTTTGGGTCGACCGGTGACCTCAAAAAAATCTTTAGTGGATTTAGATGATATTTTTGGTAGCCACTTCCGTTTCAATGACAGAACAGATGAGCCAGATGTGGAAGTAGTGTTAGATGGATTACCAAAAGTATGTTCATCATGTTTAACAAATTTCTCTCGTTTGAAATGTTGCTTGGTAACCATCGGGTCATCTACCATCGTTTCCTTTGAAACATGTTTAGAATCAGAGTCAGAACTGTCTGATTTGTTTGATTTTACAGCGGAAGGCTTCTTTTCAGCAAGCATGCAACACTTAGTACGCAAGTGTCCGCGTTTGTGACAATGAAAACATCTCTGACGGCCAGGAATCAGAATTCCAATAGGATTTCCAAATTCATCAAACGACCCATCATCAAAGATGTGAGGTACATTTTCTTTTGGCTTATTGGTCTTGAACACTCTAGATTTAGACTTTGGAAGAGGTTTGAATAATGGACCATTATAACCAAATTCATTATAGAATCCATACTCATCCACATCACAGTTTTCTGAATAACGTTTTGGTGGGTTGGATTTAGAGTTGCATTGTCCAGAATACCCATATGATGATCCTTCACCAAAAGCATCATAGAAATTGTAATCATCACAAAATCCATAAGACTCGTACTCAAAAGAATTCGTCTTTAGTGAAAATCGACCATAAGAGTTATAAGAACTCTTTGGTGAGTACTTTGCAGATTGGGATTTGGACTTAGATTTCTGTTGTGTTGGTTGTGACTCTGACTTAGGTTTAGAAACAATTTTAGTTTCAGATACAACTTTGAGTCCAGAAGAAAAGGTAAACACTTTAGCTACTTGCTTCAGATCAACACAACACAATGGAAATAACTCATCAGAAAAGATTGTGTCACTGCCTTTCAAGCAGCAATCCTTTGTGTGTTATTTGAGTAACATTCATAGATTTACCTTTTGATTTTTCATCAATTTTCTCAGTTCTTTTGATCAAGTGCTGAAGTCACATTTTTGGAATTTGAATAAAATCCATTTTTCTTGTCATTCTGATGTGACTTCTGAGGTTTCTTTTGATTGACCTCAGATTTCACAACACTTGTATCAAAACCAGTTCCACCACGCTTGACACTTTTTGGTGGTGGAAATGGTGTGTCATCAAAGTTAGGCCTTAGTTGCTCGCCTTCGTTAGTTTTATCTTTTTTGTAATAGAAATCTACACCTTTTGAATTTTTTTTCTTCAAGAAATGTAAGAGCCTTTTCTTTTGAAAATTCTTCTTGTGGAGCAACCTGAGGTGTTTCTTTCACACTCTCCACATATTTAGTCTCAGTGACTGGTTTTTCAACCACAGGTTCACTAGATTCTGAGTGTTTCTGATCCGTAGGTTTTGGTTTTGAACCATGCTTTCCCGGCCTTTTCTTGTATGTTCCTTTGTATCGGTCAGAGGAACCAAGCAAGTTCTCAGTAAATTTAGAATAATCAAACACCACAGATGGTTTGATTTCGGTCTCAGTGGGTTCCAAACCATGGGAAATTGATGGTGGAACTGAATTACATCCTGACTATTTGAACACCTCTTCAATGTTTCATCTTTGAACAGGTAAGTTGCAAAGGAAGCTGAGTTTTTGGAATTTTCAAGTTGACGTTTAAGATCAAAAATTTCAATGTTTAATTCTCAGATTTTAGCATTAGCTTTTGCAAGCTTTTTATTTTTAGAAAAAATGTATTCCTCAGTTTTATTATTCAACTCGATCTTTGTATCTAGAGTCAAATTGTGTTCATTCTTTAGTTCAGACTTAATATCTTCCCACCTTTGTTTGAAAATTTTTGTGTTTGCTTCTGCCAGCATATACTTATCATAGTACGCTTTTTCATCTGATAGTTCCTGCAATTCTTAGCAGACAAAACACAAAGATCACATTGTTGAGAATCAACCTGTATGTCGGCCATGAACACTTGATGTGCATCTTCAAGAAAGTCATCACCGGTAAGTTCAAAATTTGTTTCTATAATCACATCATTAGCTACAGAACTACATAAGAAAGTAGATTCATCAGGAAATTCTATACTCCAATCATATCCCTCAATGGTTTGGGAAACCAAAGCTTTATTTCCTGAACCAGATGCATTAACATTTGTATTAGAAGTAGAAGGATTAGAGGTACCCCCTGGACTCTTAGCACTTTGTGAAGCATATTTCTGAATACAGACGAGAAGTTTCCCGCTTCTTGGCTTGATTGCACTTTTTTGCATAATGCCCATAGTTTTGACAATTAAAACATCTGACTTTTGGTTTGTAAAATCCAAGCTTTCCTTCACAATTTAAATCCTTTCGCCCCATTCTTTGCATAAACTTTTTCCCTCTTCGGACTAGCATTTCCATGGACCAATGATATCCATCAACTCTAGATCATCAGCATCTATTTGTTCGTAATCTTCATCCATCAAATCAACACTTGTTAATTTTCTAGCAACTACACCATCATATGATGACACCATGGCTGAAAACAAAGCCATAAGATCATTTGTTGTTTTAGCAAAAAAACTAACTTTGAATGGATGCAAAGCTGATTGATTTGAACGAACTGGATATGTAACAACCCCACTTTGAGTATACAATTCCATGGATGGTCCTCTGATACATTTTGATGCATAGTTGATGAATTCTCAACATAAAACGCAGTAGGTGTTGAGTTTGAACTAGTCTTCACCTTAGTATGATTGGTAGATGAATTTTCTCCAAAATAGACATCGGGATTTTGAATTTGTGTCAGTAGTGTCTTTACCCTAGTCATGTCTAATTCTCTCGCCAGCAAATTTTCAGTCAGCTCATCATAGGATACTTCATCAAAACCTTTATCATGTGTCAATAACAGAATGTAACCCTCCCATTTAGTAGGTAAAGCATCCAACAACTTTTCCTTCAGTTCCTTTGGCTGTTTCTTCACTACAACTATCTCAAGTTCGCTTACTAAGTGTTAAAGCCTTGAAACCAGATCATTAATAGTTTCATTCTAAAACATGATAGAAATTGTCATACTCTCTCAATAAGATTTTTTTCTTGCTCTTTTTGTACTGAGCGTTACCTTCGCATCTGTTAGACAAAGCCTCCCACAATCCTTTAGCAGTAGTATGCATCTTGAGTTGATGAAGAATTTCTTTAGGTAACGCCATAGACAACGTAGCATACGCTTTCTTTTCCAGTTTGAATGCGTCTTATTCTGTTTGAATCATCTTATTATATGGTTTATCCTCACCATTAAGTTGTGGTACTTCATAACCATCAAGCATTGGCGTCCATACACTCACATCAGTTACCCCAATATACGATTCATATCACGTCTTCCAATTGTGAAAGTTCTCAAATATCATCAATTTAGGAACCTTGTTGGTTGTTCCTATCTCATTATTGTAGTTTAGTAAAGCTTGAACAAAAGTTGATGTAACACCTGTGTCTGACCCATTTACAAAACCCAACCCAAATCTTAACTTGACGCGCAAATCTAAGTTTTAATTTAACGAATATCAGAAGAAACTTTCTAAATTATACATTTAAATTGTGTTCGGGATATTCCATAATCATTTTTGAAAACAAAATAATAAATTTGCAAAGTTTTAGGTTAAACGATTTGCTTAAAATAAAAATAAAGCGATTTTTACTTTTACGCAATTTCAGTAATCGATTTATCGTTTACCGGGAATCTCGAGGTTTTTATTTCAAAATATATACTTTGGAATATCCTACAATCATTTTACAACACTAGAAAACCAACTAATTAAATTATAAAGCAATTTTGTTAATTAAAACGCAAATAAATAAATTTACGGTTTTTCGTGCATATCCGGTATTAACCGGGAGTCACGAAAATTTCAAAATCATATTTTCATGTTCCCTAATGTTTTATAAGGTTAATATAAGTTGCTTGTAAAATTTTAGAGGTTAACGAGTTAAAACGAGAACGTATGAATAAAAAATATTAAATACGTATTTTTATACCTCGTTATGCGTATCCCGAGACTTAGAGAACCATGCGAAATTATTCTAAACGATTTTTGGACATAAAATGAAAAGGTTATAAAAGCCTAGGGATTAAAATTTCTCAAAAACCAAAATTTAGGGGTCAAATTGTAAATATAAACTGCAGGGACCAAAATTGTCAAATTGCCAAAGTAGCTCACGGGTCGCGAGGGGTCCGTCTCAAAGTGTCGCGACCCACGACACTTTCTGCAGTCGCAATTTGGCTACGATTTCTTCCTTTCTCTCCACGATTGACCCTCCTATGTGTCGTTTTTCTATCATGAGTCACTTGCTTCGTTGTCTACACATAAATCCGCATCTGTTGAGTATAAATAGACCTCCAAATCGCTCCATATCAGTCACCAATTTTGCAAATCTCCTCCTTGACAACCCTAAACTTCAACCGATTCTTGTTCAACAAAATTCTTGTTAATTCTGGGTAATTGGGAATGAATTAGGGTCTGAAATTTCGAAGGATATTATGTTATAACATATATTAAAGAACCCCTAAGTCAATTTTATGATTCCTAAAAGTTTGGTATTTTATTTAAAAATCAGTCAAAATTAGGGTTTTTGAGACGTTGTTTTGCCAAAATTGAACAAATAGGGTTAAATTCAGGGTGAATCTTTTAAGGTATATTATAAAATAATATTATAAGTAAAAGCCCTAAGTTTATTCCAATTAATAAAAGGTTTTGATAATTATTTAATAATTATGTTAAAATTAGGGTTGGTTTTTGGTCTTAGATCATGTTCATATATATAATAATTGTATATGAGTCCAAAAGTGATAAATAATAAAGTATTAAAAATACCGAGTTAATCAGATTCGTAGAAGTTCGTGCGAACCGGAAAAGGTAGGTGCATGTACTCTGGGTTTCTAGCAAAGCGGGGATATCGCATAAATCCCAACTGGGACCTAGCATACCTCACTGGGCGATCCCGAGGTGAGAGTTTACTTATAGCAATGCTCGTCTTCATATTATCACTAAACCCTAATTTCCCGATAAAGGGTAAAATTGTCTTTTAATCAGATAAAATCTAACACTCCTTAAGTTCCTCGTGTCCTTATAACTATAATCATTATGGTTCCCTATATTGATTTAGAATGTTCGTTTCATTAGGATAATCTCCAGATTGTTATCTCTCGCGATTGGTTCTATCTCTCGTTTAATAAGTTCCTCGTGTCCTTAGAACTATAATCATTATCAGGTGAGTATCCACTAAATCCTCCTCTTTTAATACTGTTGGTTATGACTATTCAATTCTTATTATCATTTCTAATTGTGATTCATTCGAATGATTGTTAGAGCATATTCCTATGCTACGTTGTGTCTCGTGTATTGTATCTAATCTAGAGCGTCTGTGTGAGTCAAGATAGTCAACTGGCCGTACCAGATGGTCAGCCGTACCAGATGGTACGGGCGTACCAAATGGTCCGCATGTGGTACGCTGGCCAGAAGTAAGTGACTATAAATAGTTCGTGTTAGAGAGAGTATAACTATTTCTGTCATTCTCATCTTCTTAACTGTGTGCAAACTGAGTGTGTTCTCTCTCTCTCTCTAGACTTTGTGTAATCTCTCTAAGTAAATCAATAAAGCAAAGCTTTATTTACTTGTTTGTGTTTCTCCGATTACCGAATCATGCAGTAGTAAGATCGTTCATGGTTTTACAAGTGTTATCAGAGCATCTGGTTGCTCTACTGCTGTATTTTTGATCAATTTTCGGATTTCTAGAGTGAGAAAGTGTGGGTTTTCTTCGTTTTTCATAAAATTTTTCCAATTCCGAGTGTTTCCAAGGTAAAAAATGATTTATGAGTGTTCCTAGTGAGTTTTCGCACCATTCTGAAGCAAATTCCAGTCCAAATTGTCAAAATTCGCGAAAATCCGTCGAATTCAGCGTGGTACGCTTCTGGTCCGCCTCAAGAACATCTGGTCCGCTTCAAGAAAATCTGGTACGCTGTTGGTCCGCTGCTTGTCCGCCAAGCAATCTTCATCGAGATTCTGGTCCGCTGAATCTGGTCCGCTAGGCAATCTTCAAGTCTGGTCCGTGGCAGTTATTTTTTGGTCCGCAGGTAGTTTCTCCGTACCATTTTGGTCCGCCGTACCAATTCTGGTCCGCTGAATCCGGTCCGCTGAATCTGAGTCCGCAGGTTCATTTGGTCCGCTGGCAGTTTCTTAAAAGTGTCATAACTTTTGCATCGGAAATCGCTACGAGAGCCATAAGTACTAAAATCGATCGTCTCGACGAGCTTTACATTGTTCGTTCAAAGTTGATTTTCAAAATCAAATTCTAACATCTTTGTTTTTGAGTTCGAAGTTTTGTCGGTCAATTTTTTAATTCAAAATGAGTGATTTTCACGCATTCTCAGCTGCTCAAACATCGTTGCAAGCAATGATGAATTATGATAACGAGATAGGAACAACTCAGAAGGTTCCTAAGTTGTTACAATTAGAAGATTATCACAATCGGAAGAAACGTTTTGAGTCATACATATTTTCTCAAGATGTTGATTCTTGGATCCCGATTGAAAAAGAATATGAGTATCCGACGATAAGCCCGAGAAAGCCAAAGATGATAAGTGATTTTGATGCTGATGAAAAGAAATTTTTTGCCCGAGAGAATAAAACGTATAGCTTTCTTACCATGGCTTTACCTAAAGACTTGATGCATCAGTTTAAGAATTACACAACTTGTAAAGAATTGTGGGATGCTATTGCTGAAAGATGTGAGGGTAATGAGCAATACAAGAAGACTCGGAAGAAAGTTTTAAAGAAAGAATTTGATAGATTTTGGACATTGTGCTAATGAGCAAATCAAAGATTTGATTGCAAGGTTTTCACATTTGTTCAATGAGCTTGAAGTTGTAGGTGTCAAGAAAGAAAGTGATGAGTTGAAGGAGAAGTTTCTAAAAGCTCTACCCGAAAAGTGGGGGAATTTTGTTATGATGTTGACTAATGATCCAAACTATTCTAGTTGTTCATTCAATCAGTTGAAAAGCAAATTAAAAGCGTGTGAAATGGAACAGCTTGTGAAAAAGTCAGCAACTCCGTCCGTTCAAAATCCTGAAGTATACTTTGGAGAAAATTCTAATACTATGCATGCTAAAACAAAATTACTTTCTATTTCAAGCAGTAATCCACCGGTAACAGCTTTTCTTGCTGGAAAGTCTGAAAACACTGGTTATTCTTTGGGTTGCAGATCATCAAGCAAGTCTATTTCTAATCAAGCAACCGACGATCTAGCTGATTTGTTATCTGCTTTCATATCATCTTCATCTGGATCCATCTTTAGTAAAATTGGTAATTCTAGTATGTTTCCAAAGGATTTAAGTCAGATGAATGATGATCAGCTGCATAAGTTAACTTATGAATGGCAATTTCCTATGCTTGTTCAAAGAGGAAAAAGATTTACGAAGAAACATGGAAAGCAATCTCTTTTTCAAGAAGGAAAGTTTGGTTTAGATAAGTCGAAGCTTAAATGTTTCAAATGTTCTAAATTTGGACATTTTGCTCGAGAATGCAATCAATGATCATCTGATAAGTGTAATTCGGATACACATGGTCAAACTAAAGATGCAAAGGCTCTAGTAGCTGAGGAAGGTTTTGATTGGACTGCAGAGTTTCCAGATGAATCTGCATTTGTAGTCCACCCTTCAGACAATTATGCATTGATGGCAAATATTAAGGTTGAATCAAGTGATTATGCATCTAAGATCAGTAAATCTGAAACGATTGATTCTGAAGTTAGTGGGTATGAGTCAACATGTGAATTTTGTGCTCAAAAAGAAAGAAAGATTCGAGAATTGAGTTCTGAAAAAGAAAGATTGATTGTTGAAAATGAGAAGACGGAAGAAGAATTAGAAAGTCTCCAGAAGAAATTTGAAGATTCTGATGAGATTCTCAAGATCAATGCGAGATTAGTCAGAGAGAAGAATGCTTTGATGGAAGAGTTTGTTGAGCTTCAAACAAAATTGGATGAAATGGTTAATTCAGATAAAGAACAAATTTTGAAGTTGCGAACTGAGAATGAAGAGTTGGTCAAAAGTGTTGAGAAATGGGAAAGTGAAGCAAAAGATGCCATTGGTGATTTTGATAATTTGTTCCAGAAATCAATTGCAAGAGTGGAATCGCTGAAGCAATCTTATGATGATCTCAAGAAAGAGTTTGATGAAGTTACTGCTAAGGAAAAAGATCGTCAAATGGAACATTCAATATTACTTGATAAAGTCACGATTTTAACACATGAAACAACTTGTTGAAAAGAAATATTGAGATTCATGAGGGTAGGGTGAAGAAAATTACCCAAGAAGTGTATGATGCCCATGATCAGATGCGACAAGAGAAGTTTTTGTCGAATAGGGATTCGGAACAATTGATTGAATCAGAAAAAGCATTAGGTGAAGCTCAAAAGAAAATATCTGATTTAAATGTTGAGGTTTTGGATCTGAAGCGACAATTGAACAATTTGAAGAATTCACATTCTTTTACAAGTAACTTGTGCAAAGATGAAAATTTCAAGAAAGTTTTTGGAAACGAAGAGTATAATCAAATTCCACATCCAGTTATTTCATCTGATGCTCTAGCTGATATTCATTTTTCTGATATAACTGGAGATTATTCTGAATTTATGTCTAAGAAATCTGAGAAGAAGGAACCAAAGTTTTCAACCAAGAAAGTGGAGAAGGATGAAAGTTTGATTGAATAATCTGTTAATTTATTTCTGGTGGAACTGGTGTTACTGATAAAGATATTTTTGATGATAAGATGGTGGAGACAGATGAGAAGATAGAGTCTGAAGAAAAGTTGGCTGCTGAGCTTGTTAAAGCTAACAATTTGAAGGGTATTAAAGCTAAATTTACCGAGGTTGCTCAAGCTGGTTCTTCTAAGTCCAAGTGGAATTGTCAAAGTTACCCGGTTATAAACGATCAGGTTTGGGTAATAACAATCAGAGATTTGAGCAGAAAGACAAGAAGAACATGCCAAAGAAGACTCCAAAGTCGAAGAAAGATACAAGTCTTGAACAAATCTATCATTTGGCACATGTATTCATTTCTACCATCGAGAAAGGATTCGGAGGAAAACAAAAAGAAAGAATGATTCCTACCCGAAGTCCTACTTCCAAATGGGTACATGCAAACATGTTTCAAGTTTTTGATGATTGTCTTGATAGTTATGAGTCTGATGAAAGATGTCATCAATTTCAGAGCAAACAACGATCTAACCGATCATATCGTTTGTGCTATCAATGTCGCCGAAAGGGACACATGGCACAGGATTGTCCTGAAATTACAAAACGATCATTTTCAAACAAATCTGCCACATTTATCGATGAATCAGGTAGAATTTTTACTGAGTCAACACCATTCAAATCAAACTCTAAAACAAAACAATTTTTTAAATATGACTCAAGTGTTGATGGTTCATCACGAGATGATGAATCGGTTAAAACTGAGAAGGAAAAAATGCAGTGGCGACCTAAAGTGGTCAGCAAGGCTGCAACTGATTTTGTGGAAGACACTGGTCGACCAGAAGCTGTGTGCTTCGGGTCATTTGAGTACTAATCTTTTAAAACAGTGTGCAGGGTACTTCAAGAAGACCTGTCAGTGATTATGGAGTTCAAGCTTCAAGCAATTGCTGATAGTGGAGTTTCCTGCTTAACTTAAATTGAATGCTTCATATTTCAAAACTGAAAGTTTTTCTGAAAGCTTAAACTGAAAGGTATCAGTATCGATTAGTCAATTTTTTTTCTTCTTTTATATTTCGTATGTAGTTTAGGGGGAGAAAATTGAAAAACCAAAAATAGTGTCTTTGTGTTTTTTTGTTAAAATGAAAATAAAAAAATAGAGTTTTCATTTTAAGGGGGAGAAAATGGAAAAATACAAAAACATTGAAAAATGAGAAATTGATCCGACATATTTGGGAAATGATGGTACATTGGCTTACATGTCTGGCTCATGAATAAACTAGATGAAAAAGCCATAAGATCATTGTTCGATGTGCTTGGTAGGCTCGGCATTAAATCAGAAAGTATTCAGATGTGATAAACACATTAAATACTAATGCTTGACCAAGTGGACAACATGTTGGTCCAAGATCAACAACCGTTCACGATATCTTAATCTTGAACAAGTGCGGAAACCTTGTACGAGATCGATTCAAGAGAAAGAAGATGAAATAGACTTGATATGAGTGAAGAACAACACAAAAAGATCAAATCTTGAATGATGAACAATCAACTTTCTTGAGATGAAGATTACGATCGGAATTACAAATGTGGAGGAAGAAAATCGTAAACCAACAACTAACTTGAATCATAAACAACATGAGTTTATATACTACCCATTACAAAAACCCTAATCATAATCATAAACCCACTAAGGAACCGGCCCAGTAAGCTCCTAATCGTAATCACCTCAAGCCCAAAACAAACTAAGCCCAATGTAATGTTCATGCCTCATAAAGTATAGCCCAACAATCTTCCCCTAGGCATGAACCATTAGAGCGTCTATGGTAGCAGCAAATCAAATCTGAAAGTATTAGGCATCTTGCTCGACCACCATTCACGCTCCACAATCCGGTTCGCTGTTCCATGAAAGATCCCCACCCGTATAGCATTTTCAAGATCATTCTCATCACCGAGAATAGGTTGGGAGGCGAGGAGCTTGATATCACGTTCACCAAACCTTTGCAGATCAACCGGATCATAGAAGCGGAATTCTCTCATCTTCTTGCAGACCACCACCACCTCGTGTGTTGTTGAATCATAAAACCAGTTGTCGAAGTCTTTCATTAACGTGCCATCTTCAATTTCTTCCAACATATTTATCACTCTAGTTCTTTTGGTGGGTGGTCGCCTTACTTCTCCGACAGGCTCTCCTGTTATAGGGTCAGTTCCAGTTTCAATCCATCTGACCTGTTTGAGCTCAAAGTTCACAAAGTTTTCTGCCAAATGGCTCATCAGGTTGTCACGAACTTGATCTACTTGAGCATTCCTCCATCTGTTTATATACGGTGCCCTCAACAAATTTCTGATCTCAGGCTCTGTCCAGGAGTGAAATTGCCCTCTTGTTCTGTAATACTCCACTGGACTGTATCCATCTCGGATTACTGCAAACAACTTCTTCCCACCATCATAGTGCCAGCACAAGATTGGTTCACGACTCCCCCTTTTGTCGATTTCGCTTACACCCACATCAATTGAGTACAGAGTGGGGGGAGGGGGACCTTGGTAGAAATCCTTGAACCAGTTGTCATGACTTTTCGGTGCCTTTGAGATGATTCTTCCTCCTCGAGCATAGTCAGACATTGCTATGGTGTCATCACCTTCATCTTCATGCACTATATCACCAGTTTTAGTACCTTGAGAAGAACTCTGCCCTATGACACCCTGAGCACTAAGGCTACTAGACTTCTGCACGTCTTCAAGTTTCTTTCTTAGATCATAGAAAGCTGCATACAGGAATCCAATGTTGGCTTCATTCTTGCTTTCCTTCTCCTTCAACCTCTTGTTTTCTTCTTTAAGCTCTTTTATCTCTCCCTCTCTCTTCCTGTTTTGAGATACAAGGAAGTTGATTTCAGGATCAAGACTTATCCTGAGGTCGACAAGGAGTTCACTAGCTTGTGCAAGTTCTTCAACAAGCGCTTGGTACGGACGAAAGCTTGGAATGACAGGGGGCTGGCTTGATTCAGGAGATAGGTTTATTCTCACCGGACTTGGCTCAACAAACATGTTATCCACATCAAAGAATTGCCTTTCATCATGAACTGGGCTATGTTCATTCTGAATAGGACTTTCAGTCTGCATTGGTGTTGGTTCTTGAACATTAGCTTGGACATCAGCTTGAGTTGAGCTTTCAATATATGTCGGTTCAGTCACATTCTCATCCTGAACATTTGCACCTCTGGGTTCAATCACCATCACCCCTGAGCTTGTCTTCTGAAACTTAAACCTGATAGATCTGGGATCATCTCTCTTTCTTGGTGAGGGTACACGCACAGGAATAGGTTCTACAAGTACATCATCCACTGTAAAATGAGCATCCAACTCCTGTGGAATTGAGCCACTGCTAGAAGAGGAGTTTAAGTCATCCCTCGTTCTCTTGTGGCTAATGGGCCCTAGATCCCCATAGATATCGTCATTCAGATTCTCATGTTCAGGGAAAATGTCATCCATCACATTTTCTTCATCAGAAGGTATATCCTCTGTTTCTCCCTAAACATTCACAGGAACAGTTGCTGTCACATCATGGTCTTCAGCAACAGACACATTGACCGGATGCACTTCCGGCTCGGAATCAGATTCTTCTTGATCTTGTTCCCTTGGAACTTCAGGGAATGCACCTCTCTTAGACCATTCAAGCCTCCCTTGAAAGCTATTCTTTCCCTTTCTATCTTGGGTTTGCAATCCGAACACACTGTTATCCATGAATTTGATATCCAGCTTCTCAATCCTTTCTTGTATCATAGGATACTTCTTCAGCACCACGATATGGACAAATCTTGGCGTCATAAGAAATTGTTCTCTGGCACTCAAATCAGCATTGCCAATCCAATCCATCAGCATCATCTTTGAAAAATTGAAGTCCCAGTCCAAGGCTAGTGCAACGAATGCTGTCCCATGCACTTTGTTTAGTTGGTCAAAACTTTTTCTCTTCCCCAAGAAGGATTTATGCATGTAGTGTGCCAGACACCTCCACTAGTGCGGCAGTAGCTTCTTGAAAATGGGAGGGAATTTTCCTTCATACCCCAAGGACTGAGCACCTTCTATCACAATGGTCTTTGAATACTCCATCGTATCTTCAGCTTTATCATTAATGTTCAAACCCTTGCGAATGTCTTCTTCAAGAATCTCAATCTGTCTGTTCGGAACTGTTGTAGTAATCCTTGTTTTGTCTGCACTTGCTCTTGCAGTTCCCCAGAATTCTCTGACAAGCTGCTCATCGATCAGCACGCTTGTTCTAAGTGCATAATTGATATTGCACACGTTCAGTCCTGCCACCAAAGAGTAGAATAACTGCATATGTTTCTCTGGAGGGTCATCAAGATAGGCCGGGATGCAGTGATCTCTCTCAAAGTGTATCTCTTCCTCAAGCATATCTTCTGCCATCTGAGACAACGAGACAAATACATCAGGTTTAAACTCATCAAAGTGCAATTATGTTAGTTAACATCATCTTGAAGTTCAAAAGATTATCACATTTTACCATTAAGTTCAGAAATCTTGATTAAAACTTTCAAGGAAAGGATTTGATCTTGTATCACAGATTAACTAAACAAATTTAAATTTGATCTTAAACAATTGAATTTAATGAAATTTCAAAAACATTTTGTGATTAATTTACATGTTTACGATTTTAAATCATACTTCAAATGGGTTTACGATCCTACAGGTGGGTTCACGATCGGGTTAAATCAAGTCCGGTCGTAATCTCTCGAAAACGCTAAGACCGATCGTAAACACCCTTTGTCGTAATCTATTTGGATCGTAAACCCCGATCATAAACGCAATCGGAATCGTGGATCGTAAACGTCGATCGTAATCACGAATGGTCGTTTTCTTCCTCGAGACGATCGTAAACGACGAATCTGCCATTTTTGAACCTGCAACAAGATCGTAAACACATCAAAACACAACATACTTGCAAAAAAACCAAATATGACTACCTTTATCGATTAATAACCACAATGTCGGCTTCAAATCACGAGAAATCGACTCGAAACACGAAGAACAACAAGATGAGCGACCGAGAGGTTAAACAAATAAAAACCGGTGATAAACTGACAAATCCGAGAAGAAACAGTCGATTGAGGGGTGTTCTGTGGTCGGAAAGTGATTGCCAGAGTGATGGTGTGCTCGGTTTACACAGAGGATGGCCGAAGGTGGGTGAGATCGTTTTTCTGGCGAGGTAGCGACGGTGGTTAGGGTTTCTCTGACAGATCATAAACGGAGAGAGGGATAGATGATGGATCGTAAATGTGGTTGTAAATGAGGGTGAAGTGGGTTTTGTTAAACAAAAAATTCATAACAGCCCCTCATGTTTTCAAAACTGCCAAATACACCCCAAACCTCATTTAAATGTAAAAACACTTGAAATGTTGTTAATTTTGAAAACCTTGAGAGTTGCAAAACTTCCCCTCAGACTCATACCCCGAGTATCTGATCTTGATCAATAAAATTAATTTTAAAGCAATCAAAGACTTAAAAAAATAAATCTTAAAACAAAGATAACCTAATTGCAGAAATTAAATATTCACTTGCCTCGAAGCTGATGTTTTTCATGGATCATACTAGACATATCTTTAACTGAGGAACCCTTTTCAGCCTCCGTTACTCGACGCTCTAGACGATTGCCAGAATTTTGAAACCACATAAACTCACATCCAGTTAATTTTCTTTTTAAGTGCTTAATTATGGTACAAAATTACCGTCATGTTTAACCGTCCCCACACCCAATTGTTCATAGAAAAACCTACCCAACCTCAGAGTTTATTGAGGATTCACAAACCCCCAACTTGAGGAACCATGCACCACCACTATGACTACCACTTATTTCCAAAATTATCAGTTGGTGATCAGGTCGGCCGCATAATCACGCAGAGAAGACCAAACAAAATAATTACTTTATATTTTTTCTTTTTCTTTTCATTTTTCATTTTCCTTTTAATTTTTGTTTTTCTTTTCTGAGGTGTTGTCATGATAGCAGAAACATGGCGTGTGAGAGAGTGAATACTAGGTACAATTACCACTCTCAACCCGTTTTTGCTGGGACTTAGTCTTTTAAACCATGTAAACTAGGACGGGAAACTAAACATATATAGAAGTTAAGTTTACTGCACTTACATTGATGATCATAGTTTTAGGTTGAACTTACTGAGAAATCATCTTTGAGCAATCTTTCACTTCAGCCTTACACGTGTCAGTCTCCGATTGTCTTGGACATTTATATCACCTCCTACCAACTCAAGGCAAACAAAACACTTTATAAAAACCTCAAACAGATTTTTCAGATTTTCTGAAACAATGACATTTCTTCCCCTGTTTTTATGAGGCTTTTGAAACATAAACACCCTTTTTTAATTATTTTTTTATAATATTTTTTTAAATCTTAAAGCAAAAGAAAGCAAAAATAAAAGCAAAACTATATACAGTATCAGCAACATCCTTAGGCCTTCAACACACATTTCAAAATTTGGACGAGGAAGGGGTTTTGTGAAAAGGTCAGAAACATTTTGATCAGAATTTACCTTTTCAAGCTGAATCAACTCCCTATCATAGCAATCACGAATGAAATGTACCTTGATATCTATGTGCTTGGTTTTGGAATGTTGAACAGGATTTTTTACAATTTGCAGAGCAGCAGCGTTGTCACAAAAAATTGGAGTATTAATGAATTCCATACCGTAGTCAGTGAGCTGATTCTGAATCCATACTACCTGTGAGCATCCAGCTGATGCTGCCACATATTCAGCTTCGGCAGTTGACTTGGAAACGGTATGTTGCTTCTTGCTCTGCCATGAGATGAGTCTGTCTCCCAAGTACTGACACCCTCTAGTTGTAGATTTCCTGTCAAGGTCACTACCTCCATAATCACTGTCAGTAAACGCAAACAATTGAAAATCAGTATTCTTAGGATACCAAAGTCCAAGCCGAGGCCTGCCCTTCAGATACCTAAGAATACGTTTAACAGCAGCTAAATGAGAGAGTTTAGGATTAGCCTGATAACGCGCGCACACACACACTGCATGCATGATATCCGACCTGTTGGCTGTTAAATACATGAGTGATCCGATCATCGAAGGATACATGAATTCACTCACTGATTCTCCATCTGCATCTGCTGTCAGTAGTGGTCTGGATGCCATGGGAGTGGAGATAGGTTTGGAGTCCTGCATCTTGAACTTTTCCAGAATCTCATTCACATATTTTGCTTGATGAATGAGAATTCCAGTTTCATCTTGTTTCACTTGTAACGCCAGGAAAAAGTTCATTTCCCCTTGATCACTCATCTCAAACTTCTTTTTCATGATATCCTCAAACTCAATGCATAATTCTTCATTTGTAGATCCGTAGATGATGTCATCCACATACACTTGCACCATTATGATATCATCATTCACCTTCTTTCTGAACAGAGTTTGATCAACCACTCCCCGAGTATAACCATTTTCTACCAAATGCTTTGACAGAGTCTCATACCACGTGCGGGGAGCTTGATGCAAACCATATAAAGCTTTATCCAGAAGATACACATGATCTGGATGCTCTTCATCCACAAACCCTGGCGGCTGAGCCACATAAACTTCTTCATTCATTTCAGCATAAAGGAAGGCTGTCTTCACATCCATCTGATGCACCGTGAAATTGAGATATGTTGCCACAGCAAGGAAGATTCGAATTGCGTCTAATCTAGCCACCGGAGCATATACCTCATCATAATCAACCCCATGAACCTGTCTATGTCCTTGAACAATCAGCCTGGCTTTGTTCCTAACAATTACACCCGTATCATCTTTCTTGTTCTTGTACAACCATCTTGTGGGTATAACCTTTTTATCTTCTGGCCTTTTCACTAGACGCCACACTCCCAATTTTGAGAACTAATTCAGTTCATTGTGCATAGCCTCAATCTAACTTGGATCTTTAAGAGCTACCATCACATTTGGAGGCTCTATCTGGGAGATGAAACATGAGTACATGCAATGGTTGATGTTACCCGTGCGGCTTCTAGTGGTGACACCTGCTGACACTGGCCCGACCACATTGCTAAGAGGATGATCTCTGTTGATTCTTGTGGTTTGAACATCTGGTACTGAAACAGAAACAGACAGGTTAGTATCATTAACATTATTAGTCATACCTAGTGTTTCAGGCTCCTTCTGATTATCATGAGTTCCTAAAGATCCTGGAACATCCACAACATCATCCTTAGGAGCTGCCGATGATACACTGTCTCTGACATTTTCCATAGATGGCCTCACTTCAGGAGCTGGAGCAATAATGTCTTCTTCTTCATCCAGACCAGGAAACATGCTTGAGTAATTGAAACCTTCATACAGTGATCCATAATCAAAAATCCAGTCTGGTCCAGTTCCTGGATCAGTTGGATTGTCTTCCAACCAGTCAACATTGAATGCCTCAATTATCATTTTGGTGGTTTTGTTGTAGACCCGATAATCACTATTTGCAGAATATCCGACAAAGTAGCATTCATCGGCCTTTGCTTCGAACTTCCCCACATCAGACTGAATCAGAACTGTGCAAGGGCACCCGAAGGTCTTGAAGTATCCCACCCTTGGCTTTTCTCCATAAATAATCTAATAAGGCGTCTTCTCATGCCGCTTGTTTAAAAGTACTCGATTCTGCACATAACAAGCAGTGTTGACTGCTTCGGCCTAAAAGAAAATTGGCAATCTCGCTTCACACTGCATAGTTCTGGCAGCTTCAATGAGTGTTCTGTTTCTTCTTTCAGCAACACCATTCTGTTGAGGTGTGTACGGTGCACTGTATTGCCTTTCTATACCTTTCTCTCCACAGAACATATTCAATTCATCATTCTTAAACTCTGTTCCGTTGTCTGATCGTATTGCCTTCACTTTCTTACTCATCTGATTTTCTATGAGAGTAACGAACTGTTTCACCAGTTCTGGAGTTTCATACTTATTTGAAAAAAAGAAAACCCAAGTGAATCGAGAGAAGTCATCCACTATCACCAGACAATACGCGAACTTGCTGATACTCAGAACTTGCATTGGGCCGAACAGATCCATATGAAGTAGTTGCAACACCGATGAGATAGAATTCATCATTTTAGATCGATGTGGTAACTTGTGCTGCTTCCCCTTAGCACATGCAACACACTTCTCAATTGATGTGAAGTCCTTGATCGGGAGATTTCGAACATGCTCTCCTTTTGCTAGCTTGTTCAGATTCTTCATGTTAGCATGTCCCAAGCGACGATGCCATAACAAGGCCAGATTTTCATTTTGCTTTGAAATAAGACAGGCTTCTTCAGATGACGGAGGATTACCCATATTGAGAAGATAAGAATTTGCTCGTCTTGGTGTACGCATCAGGATACACTCCTCGGGAATATTGACACCAGGCTTGAGGATGATGCATTCCTTCTTGTTGAATAACACAGAATATTCTCGATCACAAATCTGTGAAACACTGAGCAGACTATGTGATAATTCTTCTACATAATGCACATCTGAGAACTTCAAGCTGCCACTCTTCACCACACCTTTCTTGCTGATCCTGCCACCAACTCCACCAGCAAAAGATACACATCCTCCAATGAAATCTTCAACCTCTTCCAAAAGCGATAAATCTCCGGTCATATGTCGGGAGCAACCACTATCAACGTACTAGAGATTGTTGACAGTTCTTCTCGGCTGTCCCTACATGGATCAAAGATTAGTTAGAGTCAGGTACCCAGGCCATAACAAATCTGGGCACACCTTTGGAATCAGTATAGTTAACTAATTGAAGAGACATTCCTGCTTTTGATTCAGGTACATCAAACCTTGAGTGTTGACTTTTGGTTTCCAAACAGGATGTTTCTGTGGTTTCATCACATTGGTTGAGTTCTTCACTGATACAGGTTTCTTTTGTGGAGATGTGGCCTTTTTACCGGGAGATTTCTTGACAGGAGTCCACTCAAGTTTTAATTTTGTCTGAACAAATTTTTTTGTTTAAGAGACTTCTTTTGATTTTGAATTTTGTGTCTCAACCTTTGTTTTGCCTTTAGGTTTAGAAATTACTTTTGTTTTAGACACTTGTTTCTCAACAAATTCCGGTCTCATCTTATCATTCTTTTTGTAAACTCCTTTAGGTCTGTAAGTTGGTTTCAGAGTTTTGGCATCATTCCACTTTGCATCAACAGGCTTTGTCACTGGAGCTTTTGTGTTTAAAACCTTAGACTGTTGAGTCTTCATTGGTTCTGAACTTTGCTTCCCCTGTGACAAAGCTTATTGCTTTTGATCTTTGTTTCCACCTGTCATCATTTTCTTTAACATACTAGTCCGTGGATTTTGCGGATAGTATGGTTGATAAGGTCTATTCACACATCTCACAGCAAAGTGCCCTGGTTCTCCACACTGAAAACATTTCATAAGTCTAGGCCCATTTACATGACTACAGAGATATGAGCGTCTTGGAAAAGACGTCTTCCATTCAGGCTTATCATCCCATTTGTGTATTACATGTTTTGGAAATTTTTCTGGTTGTGTAATTAAACAAAATTGTTCCGATTTTGATTTGTTTGTTCTGTTGAAAGTAGACACAACCTGGGGATAAGGGACAAAGTCCTTGTGCTTAGACTCACGGCCAACTCTTGTGTTAGGCACACGAATTTTAAAACCATTAACTTTTTCATTAGAATCAGAAACATGTTTTAATGACAAAGACACAACAGACTGTTTTGACTTGGACATAGTAAGTTCTGACACAGATGCCAGAACATGTTAGAACAAAAATTTATGTGACTGACGCCATCAAATCTGTTTACCGAAGCATTTGACTGAAGAATCCATGTGAATCGATTTAGAGACTGAGTTGTGATGCTCGAGGCTTGCAAGATTGGACCGAAGACCGTTTTCTAGAAAAGTCAACCATTCGGGTCAACGGTCAACGTAAAATTCAATGGAAGATCGGTTCGAGCGAGTCAAGCTTCGGATTAATTTAATCAGCTTTGATTAAATTATTAATTTACGTTATTTGCTTTACTTGTAATTTCGTTCATTTGTCGTGTTTTTCTGTTGTTAGTCACCCTCACTATATATAGTGAGGGTGCCCATTACAAGTAAAGGAGTCTCCAAATGTGGAGATGATGATTTTTCTTGTAGAGTGTGAGATTTCCATTCTAGAGAGAGAGAGTGAGTCATGGATTCTAGAGAGAGAAATTGTTCTTCATGATTCATTGATTGTAATCTTTCGATTAATGAATTCATTCGATTTGTTCATCATCTTTCTTGTTTATGATTATTCATGATTCATCATCATCATCTTCTTCATTTGTTTTGAGTTTTCGAATCCAAACTCGTTCTTGCTCAAGATCGAGATTCTCGTAGTGAAAATCGGTCCTAACAAATGGTATCAGAGCGGGTACCGATCAGATTCATCTCACCGTGAATCTGGTCACTCGAATCTGAGATTTTGAGCTTGAATGGTGAAGATGAGAAAACTTAGTTTTTAGAGACTTTTTTCTATTTTTTTCTTCATTTTCGGATGGATTCTGATGATATGGATGATTGATTCGTGTTTGGGAGTGCATCTGGATGTTATTTAGTGCTTTACATCTTCAGATCTGGTGGAAAAATGAAGATCCGAAGCTATTTTTGGAACTTTGAAGTTTTTCCCGTATTTTAAGATTTTGAAGATTTTTAGCTTTGATTCTTCGTTTTTTGGGCATTTCTTCATGTTTTCGGATGAAGTGAGGTATGATTCTCAGTGGAAAACGCGTTCCGGATCCATTGGAAGCATCCGTTTCGTCTGAATCTCATCAGTTTGGGCAGATCTGGAAAAACACACACTTAGTGCGTGTTTCATGGTGTTCTTCGTGTTCTTGAAGATTTGCAGATCTTGAAGACTGTTTTGATCTGATTAGCTACTGTTAATGAAGTGTTGGTGGCCACAACATTGTCGTGGATGGTTTAGCTTCTCATCTCGTGCATCATTATGGGTTTTCCGATTGTTTCTGTGCAGATTTCAAGTTCATGAGTAAGTTTGCTTATGTTCATCCTATTTCCAGATTTGTTCATCAGTTTTGAAGGTTTGAAGATGCTCCTAGCGAACTTGTATCAGTTCTTAGCGGACTTGACTGGTCCTAGCGGACTTCTGGTTGGCTTAGCGAACTTGAACAAGCTTAGCGAACTTGTTTTATGCTTTAGCGGACTTGTCTCTAGCGGACTTCTCAGTGTCTTAGCGAACTTCTAGTATGCTTAGCGGACTTCTCAGGACTCTTAGCGTACTTCAGATCAGCTTAGCGGACTTGAACATTGTTAGCGGACTTGTTTCTGGGTCTTCGTTCGAGATTGCTTCTGAGAATTCGGTTCGTATAGACTTGTAGAGGACGTCGCTACGAGTCCGTGGGTATAAAATTCATCGAATTTGGTTGAGTATTATGGGAGATATGAGCGAAATACTGTTTTCCGGTGGCGAGCTCGTGTTTCCGGTGAAGACTCCGATCAAATTAGGGTTTGCGGGTGTTGAGGACGACATCGCTGACGTGGCAGCATATTAATGGCTGTGAGGGAATGTTTGACCTTCGCACTCTCTCTCCTCCTAATTTGTTGTCGAGTCCTGATTGGTATGAGAAAAGCTCGTGGGCCCAGATTCTTCTAAAGAACCGTTGAAATATAAGGCACTGTTGGACTCTGATTGGCTGACCACATTCTCGTGGGTCCCGCCAGCTGCAAGGAGCTGTTAAAGGCATTCATTCTGTCGCTTCCTGATTGGTTGTTGTAACCATCACGCGGATCATCATTTTGAGCCTTTGGATCCACTTATTTTCAGCCGCAAGATCAGTATTTATGCTCATTTCTGATTGGCTGAAATCCATATACACGGATTGTGGTCTTCTTGAGCTAAAACCTGATTGGTTGCTTTTTAATCACACGGATTCTGGTTTTTCAGGACTAAAATCTGATTGGTTGAATTATTTTGACATGGATTATGGCTTTCTCTTGAGGGATTTTTTCATTAATTAATTTTCAGCAATATTTCGTCAAACGCGGGCGTTTTTCTTATCAGTTTTTCAAGACGAACAAGATAATGCCGCGACGGAATTTCAGAAAATTTATTGGTCGCGGATTTATTCTATTTTAATTGGGTTCAAGTTTTTGGTGACTTCAGACCACGTTTGCTATCGATCACTGACGGGTTAACTTTATTATCCGGTTAATTACGAAGTTTTCTCGTTATGTCTTACGTTTTATTTTTTAGCTGATGCAGCGTGGATGTCAGCTAACCGGATTAACTGGAATCTCAGTTAATTATGGAATTTATCCGTTAAATTTCTCGAGAAGCCGTTCCTTGACGAAAATTGACAGAATTTTTCGGTTTGAGCCGTTTTCGCCGATATTTCTCAGAGATCTTCACGGAATTTATTTCCGAGCTCATTTTTCTTCGCCCAAAATTACGAAGACTCCGATTTTGATTATTTTCGCTCGCGATCTCGATTTTTTCTTAGATTTGACATTTATTTTCATTTTCGCATCCAACCTCAGTCACGCGGATTATTCACAACTGTCAGCATCCGGCTTCCGGTTTTTCGCAAGATTGTCCGATTTCAAGATTGTTTATCCGGTTTCTCTAGGAAACCGATCGCGACGGTTCGACTCTCCGCATCTATTTTTACGCTTCTGACTTGATGTTTTTAAGGAGATTTAGAGAAATAGGGGGAATTATTGTGAATTTGGATATCGGGTCGATTATCTGAAGTTGGAGCATGTTCGGTGTCAAACTGGTTTATCTGATTCAGTCTATTGCGGTTTGGACTCCGAGATGTAGCATTTTCTCAGTATTGTACCCGACCGTGTGAACCGAGTGAGCGGAACACTTGGATCTCGAACTGGAGCAACAAGAACAGAAGAAGCTTATTCAGAGGGGGAATCTCTTCGACAGATTGTCTCCGGTTTATCAGTTTCTCATTGAAGATGTACGGCAGAGCGATTCTTCAACAGTTGAACATATTTGAAAGCGTCAGTCAAGGGGGAAATTGTTAGAACAAAAATTTATGTGACTGACGCCATCAAATCTGTTTACCAAAGCATTCGACTGAAGAATCCTTGTGAATCGATTTAGAGACTAAGTTGTGATGCTCGAGGCTTGCGAGATTGGACCGAAGACCGTTTTCTGGAAAAGTCAACCGTTCGGGTCAACGGTCAACGTAAAAGTCAACGGAAGATCGGTTCGAGCGAGTCAAGCTTCGGATTAATTTAATCAACTTTGATTTAATTATCAATTTACGTTATTTGCTTTACTTGTAATTTCGTTCTTTTGTCGTGTTTTTCTGTTGTTAGTCACCCTCACTATATATAGTGAGGGTGCCCATTACAAGTAAAGGAGTCTCCGAATGTGGAGATGATGATTTTTCTTGTAGAGTGTGAGATTTCCATTCTAGAGAGAGAGAGAGTGAGTCATGGATTCTAGAGAGAGAAAGTGTTCTTCATGATTCATTGATTGTAATCTTTCGATTAATGAATTCATTCGATTTGTTCATCTTTCTTCTTATGTTGATTATCTATGATTCATCATCATCATCTTCTTCATTTGTTTTGAGTTTTCGAATCCGAACTCGTTTTTGCTCAAGATCGAGATTCTCGTAGTGAAAATCGGTCCTAACAGAACATCGTCCTTAGGTAAATCAGAATTTAAACTACTAGACGCATGACACTCTTTGACTCTTAAGCATTCACCATCCTTCTCAGAAACATCTTGGATCCTTACTTCATCTGCACATGAAACAAAAATGTCAGACGAACCAGCATTTTTGTTTAATGGTTCCTGGGATGGACCTGGTTCACTTATGGATGCCACTATTCTATTCTGATTACCCAGCCCATACATCATATGTTTCTCATTTTCTAGTTCCTTTTCTGTCATAGGTTTCACACCGACCAATACACTATCTAGGGGAGGTCCTGCTTCATGCATTTCTGATTCAGATCTATCTACCTGATCCTCCTCATAGATCATACCTATTATATCTCTAGGCACGGGTTTAGGAACATTATTCTTGTTTTGTTCTAGAAAAACTAATTCCTATTCCTCCTTTATCCTTACCAAACCTAACATCGGTTATGCAGTTGGACAAAGCCATTCCAGCTTCAAGCATTTTTTTATTTCTCATTTGATTCACATCTAATTTTACTTGCATCTCATTGTTCTGATGTGTAAGTTCATCTACCTGCTTTCTAAGCTCAGCAATCTCTAACTTAGCATTGTCATAAAGGACAGACTTCTCAGAGGCTAGGGCTTGGAATTTATCTATATCCAATTTCTGAGCTTTAACTTTCTCCTCACTCTTTTACCATCTACTCTTAAACTAAATTCTAGAACATTGCATATCAAATAATTCTATCTCACTATTTTTCCAAAGTTGTCTAAGGCCAGGAATTAAACGAGCACAAGTGGGATTAGTACATACCTTTGTGTTGTCAACCTCGGCTGTAAATGCCTCTTTGTCTTCAACCAGGTTCTCCTCATCAGTGACCACAAAGGCATGTTCTTCATCAGCATCATTCTCCATCTGAGCAATCATAGTACCCGTCAGACTAAGTTCATTTACCTGCGAAGCCCATTGATATTCCCCGTAATCCTGCACGACCAAAGCCTTTGTCTCTGCTTTCCCTTTACCATCTCCAGCTTTCTTCTCTTCTGGCTTCTCTCTCTTGGGCTTGGTACACTCCCTTGCAAAGTGCCCGTACTCATCACAGTTGAAGCCTCTGAGCTTACTCTTATCAAAACCCATCCTAATCTTGTCCTGATCCTTCCAGACATTCCTTCCAGTCTTAGCCATAAACTTCTTAGCATGAAAAACTGCCATTGCTATCTGCCAGGACACATCAAGCATTTCCACATCTTCAGGATTGATTTGATTTAGTTCTCCCGATAGCATATCAGTAGGCACCAGTGTTCCAGCCATAAGTGCATGGTAACTGTTCATGAATCCCATTCCAAGGGCAAAATTGGGATCATTGGTAGCATTTCCCTCATCAGGGTTGATCATTCCACTTGAACTTGCTTGAGATCATACCATGAATGCAGTTAACTTTCTGTTAGCACTTGATTCATTTCCAGATGAACTTTCAGCTTGCTTTGATCCTACTTCTTCAGATAAAAGTTCCTGATTCAACTTTCCTGCCATGCTTAGTGAGCTTAGATGATTCAGCTCCCTCTGTTTATCATCAATCATCTTTGACTTCAGTTTGTTGATCAGCTCATCAACAGTTAACTCACTCAGCTTGTTGTTATCTTTGATAATTGAGATGTTGGTATTCCAGTTCTTGGGTAAACTGTTTAAGAGTTTCAGATTCTTGTCTTCTTGTTCAGTTTCAACATCGTAGCTTGACATCTCAGTAATTAAGGACACAAATCTTTGGACTTGAGCTTCAAAGGACTCTCCTTGAATATGATTGAACAAGTTGAACTTATGCTTCAGCATCTGCTTATGGCTCGCCTTAATATCGGGATTACCTTCATAGGCCACCACCAGAGCATCCCAGAGTTTCTTTGTAGTCTTGTACTTCTTAAACCCTTGAGCAATCTCCGGCGTCAACGCCATTGTCATGATAGCATAAGCTCTCTCATCCTTGTTACATCTTTCCCAATCATCATCTGAGTATTCTGCTTCAGTCTTTACCACTCCAACCTTTCCTGCTTCAGTGTTTGTGGGTATGAACGGTCCATTCACACAGATCTCCAAAGTCTCAAATCAACGCTTTTCAAATGGTTCTGGAATCTGTATTTCCATTCAAGGAAGTTATCAGCAGAAGTGAGTCTAGGAGGACGTGTAGTTGATCCAATCTCAAAGTCCAGTTTTTGGTACATGCTCGTTTCGAAATCCATGATGAAAGCTAAGGAAAACTTAAAACTAAAAGTCCAAATGTCCAAAAAGAAGAGTTTCCGATCGTAAATCCCGTTTACGATTTTGAGACGCACGCTGATCATAATCCCTTAATCGTAAACACACCCCGGATCGTAAACTCCTGACTCCGATTTAAATAGGTCGCAAACCCGAATCCTATTCAAGCAAGTCGTAAACTCGATTCCGATAGAATAAAATCGTAAACTCGGTTCCGATTAAAACAAATCGTAAACACGTTTCCGGCAGGTTAAAATCGTAAACACTCAAAGCTCCGAACTTGAAGTCGTAAACTCGAAACTTGTGATCGTAATCCTTCAAAAAACACTTCTTGAAGTCGTAAACACCAAAATAACGAAGAACACCAGTCGTAAACTGCCAAAACAACCCAGAAAATTATCGTAAACCCATAAAAACAGCAGCAGGTCAATCGTAAACTCAAAGAGCAGCTCCAAAACTTTCAAAAATTCGAACTTTTTCAGTAAAATCTTGAATCCAATACCGTGCGAACCTCGAATCAGTGATTCTTAGCTCTGATACCAATTGTTGGTCCAAGTGCGGAAACCTTGTACGAGATCGATTCAAGAGAAAGAAGATGAAATAGACTTGATATGAGTGAAGAACAACACAAAAAGATCAAATCTTGAATGATGAACAATCAACTTTCTTGAGATGAAGATTACGATCGTAATTACAAATGTGGAGGAAGAAAATCGTAAACCAACAACTAACTTGAATCATAAACAACATGGGTTTATATACTACCCATTACAAAAACCCTAATCATAATTATAAACCCACTAAGGAACCGGCCAAGTAAGCTCCTAATCGTAATCACCTCAAGCCCAAAACAAACTAAGCCCAATCTAATGTTGATGCCTCATAAAGTATAGCCCAACACAACATCTTGATGCATATCTCAAGATATCAAGAAAAAGATATGTGAAAAAGGAAAATGAGAAGTCACTGTGTTTACATGTGTTCATTGTGTAAAGATTTAAACTTGTTTGATTTTCTTTATTTTGTCAAACGATCGGACTTTCTCTGCGTGTCCACAAGACCGACCCGATTGTTGTTCGTTTGACATTCGGCTTTATTTTCTTTGGTGTTTCGTATAACTCATCAGACTTTCTCTGCGTGTACGGGAGTACCGACCTGATTGTTGTTGGGTTATACAATTTCAACTTGTTTTATTTTCTTATTTTGTTAAATCCGAGGCCTTATCTGCGTATCGAAAGACCGACCTTAAGGTAGATGATTTAACATTCTTATTTCTTTTTGCATGGAAACACAGTTGACTAAATCATGAATACAATCATTGTGTGATTAAATCACAAATGAAATCACAAAGTGTGATAGTGTGGGGTACACTGGTCAAAGCAAACCTAATCAATTCAATAACATATCCGGATGTTATGAGTATGATTGTGCCTGAGTTTAAGATCGACAAATTATACCAACAATCGGCATGACTTGTGTGCTGAAGTAATTGAAATTGAAGTATAGTTCAGCATGTCATGACCAATATGATCCCAAGTTGTGATCTTTCTTGCAAAAGACAAAAATAGTGTGTAATTCAGTATTTCATTTCTGATTTTCGTTTATGTTTCATATCTAAAAAATCCAAAAAGATTTTAGGTGTGTTTTAGTATAATTTTATAAAAATCAAAAAGATTTTCGGTGTGTTTTGATATAAAGTTTCAAAAAGCCAAAAAGATTTTGTTTCTCATTTGTTTTCGATCGATCGATACAATGATACAAAATTCAAAATTCAAAACTATATCTTGGATTCTCGAAGAGAAGTTTTGCGCCAAGATTAAATTAACTTTCAAAAGAAAAGAAAAGCTGCATTTCTGTCTTCTTAAATTACAGGTTTCTGTGTGAACAAGACTCAAACATGGTGAAAGGGGGAGTAGGTAATATCTTTCACAAGTGGATCTTGAAGTTCAAAGACTGTTCAAGATTAATCCAGCCATGCAAGCTCTATTTCTGACAAAATTTCAAGTTGAAGATCAGACGCAGTGATGCTGAAGATTGAAGTTTTGTTAGATAGATAGATAGCTAGATACAATACACGTTAAGGGGGAGTTTGTTAGAGCATATTCTTATGCTACATTGTGTCTCGTGTATTGTCTCTAATCTAGAGCATCTGTGTGAGTCAAGATAGTCAACTGGTCGTACCAGATGGTCAGCCGTACCAGATGGTACGGACGTACCAAATGGTCCGCAGGTGGTAGACTGGCCAGAAGTAAGTGACTATAAATAGTTCGTGTTAGAGAGAGTCTAACTAGTTCCGTCATTCTCATCTTCTTAACTGTGGGCAAACTGAGTGTGTTCTTTCTCTCTCTAGACTTTGTGTAATCTCTCTAAGTGAATCAATAAAGCAAAGCTTTATTTACTTGTTTGTGTTTCTCCGATTACCGAATCATGCAGTAGTAAGATCGTTCATGGTTTTACAAGGATAATCCGAGTTGTGAGAAATCATACCTGCATTATCTTTAAATGTTTTGGGGGTGTAACACGTATCTCTATTTCATATCGTTTCTCAAAACTGAAAACACGATTATATGTTGATTGAATACGTTCTATGTATGTTAAATTTGTGTGGATTATTGTGATTGGTTTTCCACTGGCATTGTACTCTATTTCAAAAGGCGTACTCATTAACATACCGAGTCGGGGTTACAGTAATAGATCTATTGGTTTGACAGCCCACTTGGCCTGCCTGGAGGCGTCAAGTGATTGGAAGCCTAGTTGTCTAGGGTTTGATGCGCTTGCTCATTATCTCTAACTCATTACTTGTTTGACTATACATATGAAAATATCTCGTTATACATATATCTCTGTTGAAATTATACATATAATATTTAAACTTGTGTTTGCTCACCAACTACTTTTGTAGTTGACACTTTATCTTATACATGTTGCAGGGACCCATACTTGAGCTATGCTGTGATCATGCTAGGATTGTTGGACCTAGATTAAAGACTTTAAATCAGTTTGATAAGTATTTTGCATGTTTAACTTTATTGTACCATATCTTTACTTGATTAATGAAAAATGGCATGTTTAAGTATTACAACTTAAGTTAGTTTTCATGTGCATCTGGACAATCATTACGCCCCGACGTATTCCGTCGTCGGTTAGGGTGTGGCAGTTGACATGGCTGCGAATGCCTGAAACGGATCCAGTTTGTAACTTGAATGAATCTGTCCCAACGAACCAATCACTCCACCAATGAACCAACCACAAACCAGGGGAAAACCAACGAACAAATATGCGAACCATTTAACACCAACGAACCAATTGGTACGGTGTAACCGCAGCGAACCAATTCAATAACTGCCACGAACCACTATTGAAGATACTCTTCCGAATGAAGACACAACAAATCGATAGCTTGAATGTTGCCTAGCAAACCAAGGATAGCAAACCACGGATTAGCGAACCAATGAGCCTATGAAGATACACTAACGAACCAGGACATTCATCCCGTGAACCAAAAGTTCATCCAACGAACCATCAGGAATTCGACTGATTTTGAGAAAAACGATGAACTTTGATAAGCTGGACCATGCAAAGCTCACTCTAGGTGTACTGAATCATCCTATCGGATCAGAATCGATTAAACGCTCACAAAATTGCAAAATTTTGATTAAAAAGATTACTTTGACTAAAAAAACGCTAAAGTAGATCAGAAACTGAAGCTTTGATACCACTTGTAAGTACAGTTTATGATTGATCTACTAAGCAAGGAGTCAAACGAGTAATCGAGACATAGAACATGATGTAAATACACTCTTGATTTTCATTGAATGATTCAAAACAAGAGTTGCAAATAAGTACATAGGTATGTGTCACACCCCGATGTTCCAGATTACGTGGGTATGTGACGTCATGGGGTCATAGTCGTGGATACAAGGAACGACCTCCATCAGTTTTGTTTACGTTTGAAAACAAAATATGTTATCAAAGTTGCAGCGGATTGTATAAAAGATAACATTGTCTTACAATACTGAAATGAGAACGTTATGATAAGAAATACGATTGTTCATTATTTATTTAGATAGTAAAAGGTGACCATGACTCCATTCCTAATGCAGGCCCTGTTGTTTGACAGACTTCCCATTTGCACACCGAGAGCGATCTTAGTTACCTGAGAAATACATGAGTTTTGAAAGGGTCAACGTAATGTTGGTGAGTTCACAGGTTTAGGACTCTACAAAATGTATTTGTAAAACAGTTGATGATATACAAGATATTATAATGGTTTACTCGTCGTTGCATTGATCTACCTGTTCCTTGATTTAAAAACTAACAGATTTACCCACCTATGGTAATTTCCCCTAAGAAATACCAATGGCGTAGAATAACTGACATGTACCCCCAGACGTGTATGCATGGAGTCAGAACTGGAGCGACCAGATAGGACAGGGGCGTCAACCCAAATAGATCTATTCACTAGTTATCGTTTCGTTGCAGGAACTAATTGAAATCAATTGTTGGTGGGATTTGTAGCAATATGTTGTATAACAAATTACTCTGAAGGGGTATGAAAGAACATATAATCAATAAGGCGTAACAGTTATACCATAATATCAAGTAAAAAGATTTGTTTGATCATGATTTCTCCCCCAAAGTATTTAAACCGTTTTAAAAGAAAGGGACCGTGAAACTCACATGTTCCAGGTGAATGATCGTGACAGCTGATACGAGCTGTAAGTAACTGATGTCCTAATATTGATAATAATAATAGACATGATTTAGTTCCTTGGTTTGGTTTGAATAACGTTTAGTCACCCAATGATCCTGGTCGAGTCTTGAAAACTTATTTCCGTTTGTAATGTTTGGAAAACCCATTCGTAATGTTTATTCGTTGTATAAATATTTAGACTTGCCATGATATTTAAAACAATAAACATGTGGATCGATGTAAATAATTATTAGTCGAATAATTATTTAATAGTTTTGTAAGAATATATATGAACATATATATTTATTTTAGATCTCAATTGTGATAAATAATATGTATTATTTATTCCGTTGTTTGGTTTATATTGGGTCCTACGCTCGTAGTTATTGATAAGTAATTACGCGTATAAGTTACAAATTATTATTCAAATAATTGTTATAATCTTGTGAGAAATATCGATCGTTTAAGCTTATTGATGACGTTAATAACTTTACGATGGTACTTTGATGAAAATAAAGTTAGTTCTTTATCTTCGAGTTGGAATGTATATATATACTTGGTGAAAGTAAATGTTTTATTTTCCTTGTATTTGTGTCGTTACTTTGCAGCATGTTATAATAGTAGGTACTATTATTATTGCGGCTTCGAGAACTTTGTTTGATAAAGTTTTCTATTGGTTTAACTTATACAACTTTTCTTTAAAACCGATTGGTTACTCAAAACATTTATTATTTAACAACCACTTGAATGGTTCAAGGTTTTAGGAAAAATAAGGTTTTGAATGAAACATGGCATAAAATATAGTTAAGCCATTGCGACGAAATAAGTTCGAAAGTGTTTTGGTTCGTCGTGTTTGTTTGGTTAATTTCGTTCGATCGTTACAAATTTATATTTGTTATTTTTAAACAAAGAATATTTGTTTATTCGGAAAAACAATATAAGTCTTTTATCAAACCTTTTGATCAATTTTTAACTTATAAAAGTGACTAACATTTTTAGAAAAATTCGTTAGGTTCCGCTTTTATATAGGTCCTAAACCATTTCTTCGTGTCGTTCATTTCATCAACAAATCAAGTCATATAATATCGTTTGCTTGGTATAACAATAATAATATAAGTATAAGATTAAACTTAGATAGTTGCTATCTTTCACCTTGTTGTTTTTAACCAATTTAGTCAACAATTAGTATATAAATAACATAAGTATAAGTTATCATTTTATGTGAGGTTTTAACCCGAGACGCGAGATGAATCTTCAAGACTCGTTAGGATCTTTCGGGTGTAACTAGAATGAAGAAAGAAAGAAGTGAATCGAGGATTCTAACCACTAGTGAGCTAGGAGGAGATGGTGGCGGTCTAGGGTGGCGGTGGCGGTTGCACTCGGCGACGGGGAGGAGGAGACAGTGGCTCAGCAGCGGCGGCTGAGGGTGTCGGGTCAGTGGCAGCGTTGGGTCAGGAAGGAGGGGCGATGGTGGTGGTTGATGGTGGCGATCGCGGTGGTTGATGGTGGTGTTTGAGGTTGATGATGATGGCGATGGCGATCGAAGATGGTGATGGTGGTGGCGGCGGTCCTCGGTTGTGACGAGAGGGAGAGGAGGCGGAGCACTCCAGCGGCGGCTGGGGTGGTGCTCGGCGTCGGAACTAGTGGCGGCAGAGGGTTGCGATGGTGGTGGTTGTGAGCTGTTGGATCGGTGGCAGCAGGTGGTGTGGCACCGGATCTGGGTGGCAGCAGGACGCTGCGGTGGTTGTCGGCAGGGGTGGTGAAGGGGGGAAGTGGTGGTGGCCGATTAGTGTGGAGGAGAAAGGAAGAGGTGGTGGTTTTGTAGTGGTGGTTTTGTAGTGGTGGTTGCGTGTGAAATTGTGAATGGGGCATGTTGTAGTCCTTTTAACACATGTTAAAAATCTTTCGGTAGATTTTGTAAGTAATCTAAACCATGGTTAGGTTAGATAGTTAACCTAGGTTAGGATATAGGTTAGTTAGATATTTTGTGGGGTTTAAGTAATTAGGTGGTATTAGTTTTATAAAAACTAACAACTTTACCCAGATATTTTATAAAACTACAAAAATATAAAATGTAGTGTTTCCATAAAATAATAAATAAAAAGTTGACGGAAACTTTGAATGGGCCGAAAATTGTAAAAGCGGTTGTTGGGCCGGTATAGTTCGTGTCAGGCCGGTATGCGAGGCTTTCTCCGATTTTCGCGCGGTTTGTTTCGTTATTCACCAAAATTAGTCGGGATCGATATGTTTGAGTTTTAAATTGTCGGTTGACTCGTCGGGTCATGTTTTTGGGCTCGGTTCGTTCGTTTTGTGTTATTGGGCCATGTCCGGCCCAATTCGGTATACGGGCGATTCATACCGAATCGTCCTACCGTTTTGGTCGAGACAGGTTCCTAAATTAATTACGAGGCTTCAATATTGTTAAATAATTATTGTTTTGGCCGTAAATTAATTATTTAGAAATTTTAGTTTTATTTATTTTATTTGTTCGCGTACCGCGTTTTAAAATAAACAATTGTTTTGTTCCGCTTTGAGCTCGAATATTTTATATTATTAAAACTAACTAAAGTTTTAAATAAAACGTTCGCCCAAAGACTTTATCGAGCATCGGTGTGATTTTCTCACGACACTGTTTCGATAAAATATAAAAGTCATTTTATATTTTTATTTTTCTTGTTATTAAAGTTCCACCGATCTCATGGTGAACTTTTCCTTTTGTTCTGGGTTTGTTTTTCCTATACGAACGTGGGAATTTGTCAAGGGTGGACGTTTACGTGTACAGTATTTACTAATATTACTACTAGTTCAAGTTAGGCACATGTATATATGTATATATATAGTCAAAGTATAGGTTTGACCCGGTATTTTCGGACGGGTTGTCACATTCTCCCCCAGTTGAAGGAATTTCGTCCCGAAATTTAGTTTCGAGTACTGGTGGAGGCGACATTCGTCGAAGAGACCAGGGTACTTTTTACGCATCTGATTCTCACGTTCCCAGGTGTACTCTGGGCCTCGTCGAGAGTTCCAACGTGCTTTTATGATGGGAATGCGACTATGTTTTAAGTCTTTTGACCTCACGGTCAAGGATCTTTACGGGCTCTTAGAAGTGAAGGTTTTCGTCGACTTGAGTTTCGTCAAGCGGGATGACGAGCGTTTCGTCGGATAAAAGCTTATTCAGATTACAGACGTGAAAAACGTTATGAACACTACTTAACTCGTCGGGTAGGAGTAGTCTATTGGTGACTGGGCTAATTGTTTCTATGATTTCGAAAGGACTGATGTAACGAGGGTTAAGCTTTTCTCGTTTGCTGAATCTGATGACACCTTTCCAAGGTGACACTTTCAGCATGACGTGGTCGTCCTTTCTCGAATTTCAATGGTTTACGGCGTTTGTCGGCATGGCTCTTTTGTCGATCTCGAGCGGATTTTAGGTGATTTTTGACTTGGAATATTTTCTCGATTGTTTCAAAGGTTAGCTCGGAACCTGTTAACTGGTTGTCGCAAATTTTCAGTCCAACAGAGCGGTGATCTGCACTTTCTTCCATAAAGTGCCTCGAATGGTGCGGCTTGAACGCTTGTGTGATAACTGTTGTTATAGGGGAATTCTGCAAGAGGCAGGTGGTCATCCCAATTGGGTCCAAAGTCAATCACACATGCTCGCAACCTATCCTCAAGCGTTTAGATGGTTCTCTCACTTTGGCCATCTGTTTGCGGATGGTAGGCAGTACTCATGTCGAGGCGAGTACCCAAAGTTTTATAGAGAGATTGCCAGAAGTTGGCAGTGAAATGACTTTCGCAGTCAGAAGTGATAGAGATAGGCACTCCGTGTCGCGACACGACTTCTTTCATATAGGTCTTGGTTCGTTTCTTCATGTTGTCGGTCTCCTTGATTGGCAGGAAGTGCGTTGATTTCGTTTGTCGATCTACTATTACCCAAATAGCGTCGCATCCTGGTCTAGCTCTTGGTAGCTTGGTGACGAAGTCCATAGATATCTCTGATGGGGTCGTGGGAGTACTCTAGTTCTTGATAGCTTCTACCTTAGAGGGATCTACGTGAATAACCTTGTTATTGATTACATGGCCTAAGAAATGAACTTCGCGTATCCAAAAGTCGCATTTGGAAAATTCTTGCGTACAGTTCTTCCTTCCTTAGTAATTCCAGGATAAGTCTCAGATGTTGCTCGTGTCCTTCCTTACTACGTGAGTAGATCAGAATATCATTGATGAACGCGATAACAAATTTATCCAAGTAAGGTTTGCACACACGGTTCATTAAGTCCATGAACACTGCTGGTGCACTGGTCAAATGGCATTAATAGAAACTCGTAGTGGCCATAGCGTGTTCTTGAACGCTGTCTGTGATATGTCTTCATCTCTCACTCAAAGTTGGTGATAACCTGATCTCAGGTCAATCTTGGAGTAGTAGTTTGATCCTTGGAGTTGGTCGAACAAGTCTTCGATTCTTGGTAATGGATAACGATTCTTTACGGTTAGTTTATTCAGCTCTTTGTAGTCGATACACATTCGGAATTGTCGTCTTTCTCTTTCACCTACAATACCGGTGCACTACAAGGGGAGTGGCTTGGTCGGATAAATCCTTTATCTAACAACTCTTGTAGTTGACTAGATGGTTCCTGTATTTCGGATGGTGCAAGAAGGTAAGGGGATTTGGTGACGGGGGCGGATCCGGGTGTTAGGTTGTTACGAAATTCTACTTGTCGAAGGGGTGGTAAACCGGGTAAGTCTTCAGGGAATACTTCTGGAAGTTCACGGACCGTTGGTACGTCTTCAACACGTTTCTCCTTAGGCTCCGTGTGCTAAAATGGTGTGGCATCCTTTCGGAAGGAATTTTCGTGCTTACATGCTAGATATGATGTTTAGCTGGGCTTCACTCTTTTCGCCTTGCACGTTAAGAGTGTTGCCGTCTGCTAGTGGCACTCGGACTATCTTCTCGTGATAGACGATTTTTTGGCATGGTTCTTAGCTAACCAATCTATTCCTGATGACAACATCGAAGTTTCCTAACTCGACTGGCATTAAGTCGATGTCGAACGAATGTTCGGAGAGTTCTATGGAACATCCTTTGTAGGTTTCTCCAGTTTCTATTATCTCCTTATTTTCTAATTCTACGGTGAACTTACTGTCTAAGGCAACGGGGGCGATTTCGAATATTTGACTAAAATCGATGGACACGAAGCTTATAAAAACACCAGTACCGAATAATACGGGGGCATAATGGTGGTTGAATAGAAACGTACCCGTCACTGCGTTGCACGTTGGAGTTCTGGTTCTTCGCCTTCGGGCAGTCCCTCTTCCAATGACCGTTGGCACCACAATTGAAGCATGCGCGATCTGGGAAATTGCGAGTAATGTGGCCCTTGGCCTTGCAGTGGGTGCAAAAGATATTTCCGCAGTCGAGGGTGTTGTGAAGGTTGCACTTGTTGCACACGGGTGCGTCACCAGTGTAACTTGACCGTCTATGCTCCTGCACGGGGGCAGTAGCAGCATAGATCTTCACCGGTTCCGAGCTCTTCTCAGGAACTTCTTCCGAGTTCTTATCGTTTCTGCTCTTCCAGAAATCTCTTTTCTATTTGTTGTCTTGCTTCTTTCCTGATGAGGTGGTCGCACTGACCTCTGCGGGTTCAATTTCGGGATTCTTCTTAGCAAAGGCTACACCCTGGCGGGTGGCTTGGTATACTAGGCTATGTGCTAGACGCATGGCTTCTTGGAAAGTAGCTGGTTTGGATGCAAGGACGTTTCCTTGAATGTGTGGTGCAAGTACCCAAATGTATCTTTCAATCTTCTTGTGTGGTGGCGTCACCATGGTCGAGCAAAGATGGGCAAGTTCGCGGAATCGTTTGGTGTATCCAGTGACGTCAGAACCGTTCATGGTTAGTCCCCAAAACTCTGCTTCGAGTTTCTGCAGTTCTTCGCGAGGACAATATTCGTCTCGCAAAAGTTGCTTGAGTTCATCCCATGTCATGGCATAGGCTAGGTCTGTTCCCATGGAATCGGCGTGGGAGTTCCACCACGTTAATGCGCCATCAATGAACGTACAGGTGGCGTACTTGACCTTGTAGCCATCGGGACAATTGCTGATGTGAAACAAAGACTCGGCCTTCTCGAACCATCGGATCAAGCCCACGGCACCTTCTGTGCCCTTGAAGTTTGTGGGTTTGCAGTTCATGAAGTCCTTATAGGAACACTCACGTGGACCTGAAACGTTAGTCGCAAACCTATGAATATAATTTCCGAAGGGCGGTCTATATTTTGTTTTTAACGTTTTGGGTACACAGTCTTACCGCGGGGTGAGTTGTGTTGCCTATCGTGTTCTCGTTGTGTTTCACTAGCGGCGACTGCTTCAGCGACTCGTTGAGTGATTAGCGCTTCGATGTCGGCGGCATTCATCACTGGTGGGGGCGTGTTGGTTCTGGCACTACGTCTAGGAGGCATGTTCTACTGTAGGCTTTCTAAGCGATGAGATATAGGATAATTCAGATGGTATATATATATATATATATATCACACATAAATACATACATATATAGAATGTATAGGATCGTATATATAAGTATAATATCACAACATCACAACCAAAAAACCATTGCATAACCATAAGCGTTACCATTAGCATTACATATGAATTTTACATATAAGAAACAAAATATTCAAGTTATAGCCTAACAACATCATTTATATCTAATATAAATAGTGTTAGGGGTGCTCTGACCCGTCAAAACATACATATCCGAATTTGTTTCCCAAAATGTCAAAATTTGTGGACGTACGTCCATAGTGATGTAATACCTAAAAAGGTCCTGCTGGGGGTTCTGGTGGTGCTAGAAGTGCTAGGGTTTGGAAGATGGTGGTGAGGTAGGCCTGGTTGGTGGCGATGTTGTTCTCCAAAGAGATGACTCGATATTCCAGATGGTCTTGTAGGATGAAGGTGTCGGCGTCCAAGCTACAAACGGCGGTAAACTGGGCCATCATTGTGTCCATATCGGAAATGGTAGAGGCTAGGACTTCTTCTACTAAGGTCACTCGCATCTCAATCTCCATCAGATCCTTAGAACACGGCGCCTCAGCGATGTCGATCTCCATTGCATCTAGCCTATTCTCGTGGCGGCGGATGTGGGCTACGAGGAGCGGGACTGTCTCGCTGACAGGCTCCTTGGTCAGAGGTGGGATACTCAGGAGTGTGGAGGCCGTAGTGGACGACTCTCCGGCCTCATGAGTGCTAGGGAGACCTTCACTGATATGCCACTCTCGTAGGGCGTTGAGAAGGAATCCAAAGCGTCGGGCCTTGGTCATCCGTTTCCGCTTCAGAGCGAGCTGGTCAGGATGATCAGAAAAGGCGGGGCGTTTCTTAAGGAGTCCCACGGTTTTCCGTGGCGTGTAACCATGTCTACCATCGTCAGGGATACGACGATAGATCCCATGTGCCCGGGTACGGCTAGGCGAGATATCCGGGTCCTCATGCACACGAGGAACCTCGATGGAGGTAAGAAGTGCAGTGCCAACTGCTATAACGGCGTCGGCTTCGGCTATGGCGATAGCATTGGCGGAGAGAGGTGCGGTGATGGCTCCAAAGGCAACCTCGGTAGGCTCCTCGGTGGTGTCGTCTGATGTTCGGTGGTGAACGGTGCCGGTAGCGGGCTCGGCGGGTAGGACGTCTGTGGACTGTGGTAGTAGGTGGAATGTCGTGCGGTGTAGAAGGTGTGTGTTCTGGTGTAGATGCACTATGCCTTGTCCCGGAAGATATGCAAACGACTTGCTCTGAAGTCATCTCTACGATACATGTTCCAAGACAACATAATGTCAGTAACAGTCATATATATATGAGCAAAGCAGTAAATATACACATAATTATATCAAGACCACACATAGATTCATGACACGCATTTTGAATATGTGTACCTCATGATGTTGGTAGCGAGTCTCGTATGCAAATGGAAGTCTCGTAGAGCGGGCTATAGCCTAGGTCTCTTTTGTTTTTGTTTCCTAGTTCGCTATAACCATGGCTCTGATACCAATCTGTCACACCCCGATGTTCCCGATTACGTGGGCATGTGACGTCATGGGGTCATAGTCGTGGATACAAGGAACGACCTCTATCAGTTTTGTTTACGTTTGAAAACCAAGTATGTTATCAAAGTTGCAGCAGATTGTATAAAAGATAACACTGTCTTACAATACTGAAACGAGAACGTTACGATAAGAAATACGATTGTTCATGGTTTATTTAGATAGTAAAAGGTGACCATGACTCCATTCCTAATGCAGGCCCTGTTGTTTGACAGAATTCCCATTTGCACACCGAGAGCGATCTTAGTTACTTGAGAAATACATGAGTTTTGAAAGGGTCAACGTAATGTTGGTGAGTTCACAGGTTTAGGACTCTACAAAATGTATTTGTAAAACAGTTGATGATATACAAGATATTATAATGGTTTACTCGTCGTTGTATTGATCTACATGTTCCTTGATTTCAAAAATTAACAGATTTACCCAACTATGGTAACTTCCCCTAAGAAATACCAATGGCGTAGAATAACTGACATGTACCCCCAAACGTGTATGCACAATGTCAGAACTGGAGCGACAAGATAGGACAGGGGAGTCAACCCAAATAGATCTATTCACTAGTTATCGTTTCGTTACAGGAACTAATTGAAATCAATTGCTGGTGGGATTTGTAGCAATATGTTGTATAACAAATTACTATGAAGGGGTATGAAAGAACATATAATCAATAAGGCGTAACAGTTATACCATAATATCAAGTAAAAATATTTGTTTGATCGTGATTTCTCCCCCAAAGTATAAAAACGGTTTTAAAAGAAAGGGACCGTGAAACTCACATATTCCAGGTGAATGATCGTAACAGCTGATACGAGCTGTAAGTAACTAATGTCCTAATATTGATAATAATAATAGACATGATTTAGTTCCTTGGTTTGGTTTGAATAACGTTTAGTCATCCAATAATCCTGGTCGAGTCTTGACAACTTATTCCCGTTTGTAATGTTTGGAAAACCTGTTCGTAATGTTTATTCGTTTTATAAATATTTAGACTTGCCATGATATATAAAACAATAAACATGTGGATCGATGTAAATAATTATTAGTCGAATTATTATTCAATAGTTTTGTAAGAATATATATGAACATATATATTTATTTTAGATCTCAATTGTGATAAATAATATGTATTATTTATTCCGTTGTTTGATTTATATTGGGTCCTACGCTCGTAGTTATTGATAAGTAATTACGCGTATAAGTTACAAATTATTATTCAAATAATTGTTATAATCTTGTGAGAAAAATCGATCGTTTAAGCTTATTGATGACGTTAATAACTTTACGATGGTACTTTAATGAAAATAAAGTTAGTTCATTATCTTCGAGTTGGAATGTCTATATATACTTGGTGAAAATAAATGTTTTATTTTCCTTGTATTTGTGTCGTTACTTTGAAGCATGTTATAATAGTAGGTACTATTATTATTGCGGCTTCGAGAACATTGTTTGATAAGGTTTTCTAATTGTTTAAGTTATACAACTTTTCTTTAAAACCGATTGATTACTCAAAACATTTATTATTTAATAACCACATGATGGTTCAAGGTTTTAGAAAAACCTACGGGTGGCGGACTAGGGTGGCGGTGGCGGTTACACTCGACGACGGGGAGGAGAAGACAGTGGCTCAGCAGCGGCGGCTGAGGGTGTCGGGTTAGTGGCAGCGTCGGGTCAGGAAGGAGGGGAGATGGTGGTGGTTGATGGTGGCGGTCGTGGCGGTGGTTGATGGTGGTGTTTGAGGTTGATGATGATGGCGATGGCAGTCGGAGATGATGATGAGAGTGGTGATGGTGGTGGCGGCGGTCCTCGGCTGTGACGAGAGGAAGAAGAGGCGGAGCACTCCAGCGGCGGCGGCTGGGGTGGTGCTCGGCGTCGAAACCAGTGGCGGTAGAGGGTTGCGATGGTGGTGGTTGTGAGCTGTTGGCTCGGTGGCAGCAGGTGGTGTGGCGCCGGATCTGGGTGGCAGCAGGAGGCTGCGGTGGTCTAGACACACCTAGTTAAACATCAACTTTAAATAATTATATTGATGTACGGAATCCAGTCGACAAAAACTACTAAAATAATACATAGGTCTAGACACACCTAGTTAAACCCAGAAAACCTAAAACTAGACCGAATTGAAAGGCAAGTGTACCTATCGAATGCAGATGAGCTTGTGTAAGACCGAAATCGAACCCTAAGGACACTTAATAACAAAATTAACTACGGATATGTGAAATTGATTAAACGATAGATTTTGATTTGGTTTTTAGTTGAGAATTTAGTTAAATAAATTAACTAATCTTTAACTACCAAAACTAGAAAACTTAGACGAAACCAAATGCGAGAAAGGTACCACCTTGACCTTGAATTCTAACTGATACTAATGACTTCACTCGGCTATGAAAATTATGATGGGAATTGGGATCTTAGACATCATCCTAAAGAATCTCTAGTGGACCGCAGATCACTGACCGAGTGTGACGTAAAAGAGAACCTAAAGACTGAAATCTGACACTGATTGGTTAAGTCACCTCTCTGTGTCACACCCCCAAAAATCCACCCGCGGAGTATCACCGCAAATAGGGGTGTGGCCGACCAAGATCTGAGTCACGAGACACACGGAACATACTATATGTACGACAAACGTCTTAAAAACAAGTTTAACAATCCAAAAATTTAAAACAAGTTTATCAGATTTGCGGAAGCGAATTAAAAACAGACCAAGTTAAATTGTTTTACGCCCAAGTAAACAAATGAAAAACAAAAGTTTAACAAACCATGCATTCAAGAATCAAAATATGATCCTAACGTGCTCATTAGTTCTCCTACGGACCTGAGAAGAAACGTGTAAAGTGTCAACGCCGGGTCGGTGAGTTCAAAGAGTTACGTAAGTAGATAAACAACATTTATCTAAAATAGTAATTTAACCATTTATTCTCAACGAAGCATAAACAACGCATGAATCACACACCATGTAATAAAAATAGTTTAATAGCATTTTATATATTTTGGATAGCTAGTCTTGTTATTTGTGGCCCCATAGGATTTGTGTCCCCATTCCTGACAGTTTATGACTTCGTCTTCTAGCCATGTTATAATGTCAAGCATGACCACAATTAGGATAACTTAATACCCCTTCTCCACTCCCGAAGGCAGTGAGGCTAGAGCGACCAGCCAGTGCAGGGTTTGTCAACCCCAACAAATCTGTTTCACATTTCTCCATTATCTTATCGATACTAATGGTACACGTTATTATTGGAAGGACTCTGTAACACCCCAACCCGAGTAGGGATGATGTGTCACTCATACAGTAAACAGAGATAGCAACAATCCAAAGTACTTAATTCAAATACTTAAAAATCCAAAAATCCAGGCTTTTAAACGAAAACATGTCAAGTTCAAAGGAAGAAATAAGTTAAAATAAATAAACTTTTAAAACTCTTGCACTTTTTCTCGTCCTAATGAGTTTTATTCTCTCTTGATCTCTTTCCCTTTTTCCCCACAAGCACCTGTCATAACAATAAAGAAGACACAAGAAAAAAAACGGTTGAGCCAAAAATTGCTCAGTAACGGTGGAACAATAGCAGTACAATGTAACAATGAGGATAAAACAAATATACGACTCAGAAGAAATAAATGAGACGTATCAATAAGGAAATACCCATTTGAGCCAGTAACAGTAACAATATGTACATTGGCTGCAACCCTAATGTACCAGTAATGTGATATGGGAGTCTGGGCACACACACCTAACCAATTCACCAATAATAGTAATTTTCCTAGGATCGATCCATATGCCTCTAGTTAACTAACTAGTGCAGCAACTTAGCACATCATTAACTACTTCGAGACGCCGTGGCAAATCGCTCCGCCACAGATAGAGCACGTCAAAAGGTGCCACAAATGACGCCCTATGGTCCCCATAGGTGGATATGCTCGGGTATTGAGGCCAAATAAACGGTAACATATACAAGTCAATGCAAAAGTATCGATAACCTTAACTCTAAGGTATAACAATGTCTATATCCAATGGGAACATGCGATAATGAGTACAAGCTAGGGAACTATCCTATCGCATGTAAACAATTCAATAAAACAATACAATGTCTTTTTAACAACAGTCAATGAAACGGTATGACACTAATCAATGAAACGGTTCAATAAGGCAGTTACGATGAAAACACTTGAAGTAATAAATACGAACTCAACGAAAATAATTAAGCTACGAGGGAAAGGTCGAAAAACCACACCTTAGCTTATAAGCAAGAAGATCACGAGGAGCGGTAATGCTATGCCGGTGTCAAGAATCACGAGGACCTAGAGTTAATTATATTCAAGATTAAATTTACCCTTTTTACCTTTAGAGAAAGTCTACATATTTTTATTAAAGCTTAGTGTTTTATATGCTCTCAGTTTGTTTGAAGAGTTTAGAAAAATTTGTCATGACCTTTGGGAAATCGTAGAAGTTCTATTGATAAAATGACACTATCTCATACCTTTATTTATTATTTATTTATTTATTTTTAAAATAACCAAATTAATAGGACTAAAAATAATTCTACAGTGGGTTAACTTGAGACTTCATAAAAATAAAAGAACTATATTATTATCTAATTAATAAAGTTGGTAATATTAATGTTCCCATAACAGCAATTTAGTCATAAAGGGAGTTTGAATACGTGGAGTTGAAAAGCACATGAGAAGGAACAGAAATCTAAGACGATTTAAATGCATTTGATATGGTGGGTATGGTACAGATTCAGGCCCAATTTCCATATATATATATATATATATATATATATATATATATATATATATATACAAGTTGCAGGTTCAATTCGATTCCTTCATCTAATTTGCATTTGCATAAATCCTTACTCATGCGTAGTCTACAAGTAGTGGTTAGATTAGGATTTAAAGGTACCTCGTGTCGGAGAACCAGTCGATCGTTGCTGTACAACCGACCGAGATCCAACAACAAGTCAGTGGTTTCGTGATGCCTCAAAAGATTGGTAGCGGTAGCGTTCGAATGAAGTTTGGTACGCCAGAAGTTCAAAGCTATGTATCAAGACGGTTATTCGCCAGATTGTTGAGTTGCAAAACAGGGATATCGAATGGATAGAAAAATTTAATGGTACCTGGAGCGTGAAGAAGATGCAGAACGGTCTTGTCGTGTGGTATAATTTCGTGGATGTTCAGGTCTTGTACGGCGACCAACGGGGTGGCGAGCGGCGGTGCGGTGGTGGCGTTTAACGACGGCAGCAACAACTTCGAAGAAACAAACGGCGGAGCAGAATAGGGGGAAGTTCTTGTGCGTTCGACTTAGGGTTAGAGGAGGTATTATATATCATGAAAGGTTTCAATAGGCGATCGTAGTCCAAATCCCGAATTCTCGCAAGTTCGTTTGAAAAGGCTCCCAAAAGATAAAGGATGTTAGACGTGATCTTGACTTTTAAAAATCAAAATTACAATATAAATATGAAGATCATGGAACATGCGGATCGATGTGCTGCTATGGACATTTTTTTTTTGAACAGCGAATCTTATTAAACAGGCTCCTAGCAAGACGCAGGGAGCCACACAAAACAAAACAAGAGCTTACATCTTAAATTTAACCCAATCCTCCCAATTGAGATCCCTCCATTTCCCTCTATTTTTAACCCACATATAACTTAAACATTTAACATCTCTAACAATCTTCTCGATACAAGGTTTTTTCTTGTCAAAGATCACTTCGTTCCTGCTCCTCCAAATCACCCAACACGCCGTCATAATAACCGCAAAAAAGATAGACTTTTTTTTGCTGCAGAAACTCGAGGAATCAACCACCAGGAGGAGGTCCTGCGTATCAAAAGCAAACACCGGAGGGACGCCACACCAACTGGACACCGACTGCCAAACCACCGACGCAAAACTGCAACCAACCAACAAGTGATAGCAGGACTCTTCGCCATCTTTACACATCACGCACCTCGTATCCGCAACCTGAACCTTCCTTCTAGACAGCTCCACAAGAGTAGCAATCCTATCCTTTAGAACTCTCCAAAAAAAGAGGTTAATTTTTGACGGGACAAGTCGGTTCCACGGCATAATGAAGCCATCGCAACCAACGCTACCCGTGGCTTCCATAATTAAATTCCTCATTCCTCTCGTCGTGAAGATCCCCGAGCTGTCTCCCTTCCAAACTACTCCTCTCTCTTCCACGGAAAGCAATTCTTTGAGCACGATATTATCCTTGAGTAACAAGTCTTCACAACGAGCTATATTAGCCCAAACACCCCCCAATAACCTTTTCGACGGGACCAGACCAGCCTCTCTTTTTTTAAAATGTATCCCGTCTATAACCTTTCTCCACAAACGATCCGGCTCTTAAAGTACCTCCAAAACCATTTACTAAGGGCGCATTTATTAGAGACCTCGAGAGGAACAATACCCAAACCCCCCTTTGATTTAGGTTGAGCAACCTCCTCCCGTTTAACCCAGTGGATACAATGTTTAGAACCGTCTCCCCCACCCCACAAAAACCTAAAACGGATCCTTTCCAATTTTACGATAACCTTAACCGGAGCTTTATAGATCGAGAAGAAATACGAAGGCAAACTTTCAAGGACCGACTTAACTAGGACAAGGCGGCCACCCATAGAGAGGGATTTAGCCTTCCACCGAGAAAGCCTATCCTCGAAAGTCTTCACCACCGGGTCCCAACTCTTAATTTTATTCATGTTCTCCCCAACAACAAGACCAAGGTACTCAAATGGAAGATTTCCAGCCTTACATCTCAATTTATCAGCCATCTCCTTAACCTCCAAATCATTTATATTGGTCCCATACAAACAACATTTATCAAGGTTTACCTTCAAACCGGACACCATCCCAAAGATCCGAAGCAATCGAGCAAGATTCCGCATATTGAGGCAGCTCCATTCACCCACAATTATGGCGTCATCGGCAAAAAAAACATGAGAAACACATGGGCCTTCGTTAGGAATTTGGATACCGTGGAAAGCCCCAAAGCCCGAGGCTTTAGAGAACATCCAATGAAAAACCTCCATAATAATCACAAACAAAAACGGGGACAAAGGGTCCCCTTGCCTCACCCCCCTCCCACATTGAAACTCCGACGTGGGGGAACCGTTAACGAGCACCGACGTCCGAGATGCCGAAAGAGAGCCCCGAATCCATAACCTCCATTTAGGCGGGAAGTTCATTTGCTCCAAAATATCCTCAAGGAAATCCCAATCAACCGTATCGTAAGCTTTCTCGAAATCAATTTTGAAAAACATGGAGGGTCTCTTATACTTCTTACTCCAAGTAACAAGCTCATTTATAATCAGAGCACCATCGGTTATGTTCCTCCCTGCCACAAAAGCCATCTGGTTCTCCGAGATCACCGAGCCAATACAAAGCCTAAGACGATTAGCCAACACTTTAGCGATCACTTTCGGGATGCAACCCACCAAACTAATGGGTCTATAGTCCGACAGGGATTGCGGGTCTTGCTTCTTTGCAATCAAGTGAATGAAAGCAGCCCCACAACCTTTCCCCACCCTCCCATCCTCGAAAAAAGTCGAAAAAACTCTGTAAAAATCATCCTCCAAAATATCCCAGAACCTTTTGATAAACGCAAAACTGAATCCATCCGGCCCGGGAGACTTATCACTCCCGCACTCCCAAACCGCCGCCTTAATTTCCACTTTCGAGAACGGAACAATTAAGCCATTCCCCTCCGCCTCCGATAACCTGTGAATATCCTCACATTTCATATTCGGTTTCCATCCCCCATCTCTTTTAAACTTGTCCCCAAAAAATTTCCAAACAACTCTCTTAATCGAAATAGGATCAGAGACCCAACGACCGTCGATTAACAGACCATTGATCCTACTAGACGCCTTTTTCGAATTAGCTACACCGTGAAAGAAAGACGAGTTTTCGTCCCCCTCGATAGCCCATTTAATTCTCGCCTTTTGTCTGATATCTTCTAATCTATTCTCCTCTAATTCAATCAATTTAATCTTGCTCCTCTCCCATCTCTCTGAGTCCTCATCGGAAAGAATACCTACCTCCGCCATTAATTCCGCCACTCTACAATTTTCCAGAGCCTCATTCTTATCTTCATTATCCTTTTTACTTACCCTAGCCCTCCACTCTTTGATTGCAGCTTTTATACACTTAAGTTTATTCAACAGGAACTCATCCGGCCTGGTATTATCATCAACAATGGCCCTCGACGCCCCCTCCTTCACAACCTCCTCGAGCTCAGGATGATTCAACCACGAATTATAGAATCGAAATGGGGGAGGCCCAAAATCCGAGTGAGAAAGCTTGAGAAGCAGAGGATTATGGTCCGACCATCGCCGAGGCAACGCCGACACCGTAGCCGCAGGCCATTTATCAAGAACCTGATCACAGACAAAAATATGGTCAATTTTGCTAAAGCTTTTACCTCTGCCCTCCATATACGTGAAAGATCCACCGCCCTGCTTGTATTCATGAAGCCCAGCCTCCATTAAGAAAGAATTAAACTCATCCGCCGCTGCAGGATAAAAGCGAGAGAACTTTCTTTCCTCTTTAGCCCGGACTTCGTTGAAATCACCGACCACTATCCACCACCCATCCAAGATACTCTTCCAGTCAAGAATTCTTTTCCACAACTCCCTCTTCTCTTTTATACTTTGCCCAGAATACACATTCACCACATTCACCGAAACAGACAAACCCACCACCGCCCCGACCGTAATCAAGAAATTCGCATCTTTCACCACTCTGAGAAGAGTAAAAACCCCCGGATCCCACAAGTTGATAAGGCCACCAGATCTACCCCTGGCCGGAACCCATTCCATTCTCACATCACCCCTACCCCAAAGCCTTTCTACCGGAATAAAACCGTGCTCCGGCACCAGAGACTCCTGAATACACATAAACGAAAAACGGTTGTCCCTCCTCAACTGATTAACCCAAACAATTTTCTTCTTGTCTCTAACCCCCCGAATATTCAACAACAGAAGATCCATCACTTAAAACCTCTCCTTTCACCCAACAACACCTGACGGACCTCACTCTCCCTTCCTTCGCACTGGACTCCGACGCAGGCCCCCATCCTAATAGTCTCGAGAACTTCATCAGCTAGATCGATGTCTTGGCGTTCTTGAGTGTTAAAATCCCAATAGTCTCTGTCCTCCCAATTTTCCCAGAAAGCATCTTTCTTTTTCTTATTCCTTTGACTCCCCTTGTGACCCCGGGATATAACAGATCCCAATTTTCTCTGGCCCATACTCCCTTTGCCCATATTAGCCAGGCCCAAATTAGAATTAGCAGCCCGATCACTTACATCCTCCGGCCCATAATTATCCGTATCCCCCACATTCTCCTTCTGGGACCCACTACGCCTCCCAACATCATCATCGTCCTTAGTCTTGGAAGACGCACCGTCATCACCCTCGGGAAACCTAACAGGCCCTTGCCGCCCCTCCCCATGCACGCTTTCTTGATCACCAACCTTTTCATCTCCCCTCCCATGCATCTTCACGTCCGGAGAGCGCTCTCCGGCGGCAGCCGGAACCACCACCGACGGGATGCTGTGGGCAACGGATCTTTCTTCCACACCTTGCTGCCCACAAATGAACTCAGGGAACCATTCTGTCTCCATTTCTCCCACCGAACATCGGAATCTTTTCTCCTTCCACACGATCGTGATACATTCCTCTATTTTTTCCGGGTTAGATATGAGAACTCCAACCTTTTTCCAAGTCAGATTGATGTCATATACATCCGCATCCGAGGACTGGATCACCTCGCCAAACTTGCTACCAACAGCGTCAACAACACCTGCTTCCCATAACTGTGGAAGGATATATTATATATATATTATAGATTACTATTATTTTTAATAGGATGTTTTAAATATCGGGTATTTCAGACTCCCTTGGCATGTTTTCCTCTATGGTTTACAAAATAGTATATAAAATAAACATTTGCATTTATCAAAAGATGTGTTACCACATCTCTTCTCCCCCATAAGCAATGCAAGTTAAAAAGTGGGGCCGTGAACTCCCCTTGGTTGCATAATAGTAAACCGAATAGTCAAAGCTGACAAAAGATGGTGAATCCCTCTAGACTTCACCTAAGACACATAATAGTGTGAGTGTTTGACCATGTTGACCGACTGTCCCGATATTCACGGACGAACGACAAGTTGACTCGACATCACATTGGTGATTGTATTAGTTTTTCTAATATTTATCTTAACACGTATATCACATATCACATGTTACTTCGTGACAAATATTAATGTGTCACAATTTATTACGATGTTATCCTGCGTATACAATGTAAGATCGTGGGGCGATCTTACAAAGTCTTTGTCATTCCCATTGAGGTAGGAGACTTAGGACTTATACACATGTATAACCCATAATTAATTTGACCTAAAGCAGTGGCGGATCCAGGAAAGAATATCAGGGGTAGCGGGGACTAACGGGAGTTCGGGGGCAGCGCCCCCGAAAAATTTTTTTAGGTAGTTAACGGGCTTTTAATCATATTTTTTAAGAGGCTTTTGATCATATTTTTAAGTAAAAGCCATAAAATTTCTTCCAGGGGTTGCGAAAAATTCATTTCAGGGGTCGCGAAAAACCGAAAACCTATAAAAAAAAAATTGCACGTCGGGGTAAAAGTTCAGGGGTAGCGGGCGCTACCCCTGGGCCCTTACTGGGTCCACCCCTGACCTAAAGCACATAAACATATAGCCAAGCATTTACAAGTTCATACACTTGCGTCACATAATTATTTATTTTTCTGGAAAATAAATATTTACAGCGTATAAGCTAAGTTCATGTCAAAATCACATTGTTATCACACGTTAAGTCACAAGAATTCATGTTATATCTCAAACCATATTAAGTGTTCGCAACAACATGCACGCACATTACATTAACCTATGATCACGTTTTGTACAAGAAAAAGAAATATTTATTTAAATATATTATTTTTCATGCAAGTTACCATCCGAACCCTAACTCTATCACTCGTTATGCATCCAATAACCTATATCATGCAACTTTAGATTTAACATAAATCAACTACCTTTACCCTAGATCTAGCATGCATGAATGTATAGATCGGATTTTATCAAAGATTTCACGTAAAGTTTACAACTTTATTGCATAACAACCCTAGATCTAACATTATTAAGCATCCATGACATGAATCAAGCTTCAAGATCACACCTTTATCCAATCATCATATCATCCATAAAAATCACATTTTTCATAAAAATCCAAACTTTATCATCCTAATCACTTGATCTATGCATGCAAACCTCATATCATCATCTAAGTAACCTAGATATAGCATAAAATTAGGAAGTTGATGACTTTTACACAAAACAAAGCAAGGAAACAACATACCGATGATAAAGGAACATTCGGGAACAAAAAAAAACTTGGATTTTGATACCTCTTCAAGGTTTTGGATCAAAGACGGTTAAGGACAGAATTTTAGGCTGATGGGACTTTTTGGGAGGAGCACAAATGAGAATAATTACATTTATATAGTGGGATTTAAGGGTTTTTGCCCATCTGATGGGTTCGGGGACCATCATAGGGGTCTGACCAGGCAGTTTCGTAGTCCGCGAAATGCCCAGGTGAGCTCCCTGTTTGACTTTTGTTGATCGGTCCTCGTTTTGTCTGTTTTTCGTGTTTTTGGTAACGGTTTTCTACGTTTCATCACATTATTAATTCACCGTCATATTTATCATATTGAATCCAATAAAATCAAGTATAAACATGACATATATCATAATACAATTGCATAATTAAATTCACGCAACAGTTTCACACCTAAGTCATAGTACGTATCGGTTTTTAGTTAATTACCAATGTTTCGAGACTCAAACTTGTGTGTGATGTTCGTGAGGTGTACATAAAATATGGTTATATTTTTCAAACCTTTTAGCAGCTTTAAGCTTTTAAATTTATAATACCTGATTTACTTGACAACTACTATTTTAGCACATTACACGGGCAAGTATACCCATCGTGGGCAGTATAGTAGTGGTAAGTTGAATCAGGGTCGATCAGGACACAATGGAAAGTGAGAGCTCTGGATACTCAGTTCGCTGTTATCATCTAGCCAAGTCTAACTTTAGTTTTAAGAAAATACAATAAAATAAAAGTAATAAGATGGTATTTTAGAGAAGTGTAAATCGAAGTGGTTGAGGAAAGTTGAACGAACACTTATATTCCTACTTATGATTGTTCACTAGCAGAAGACCAACCACCTTTCGGAATATTAGGTTGATTCACCATCCAACTACCAATCGTCTACGAGGAGTACAAATGCCGATGGAAGGTGCTGCTAGTGAACAAACGAAGTGGTGTAATGCCACTTAGTGACGGGGTCCCTCAAATCGGCCGACTTACCATACTCGACATGCCGTAATGAACCAGCAGGGTAACAACCCTGCGTGCCGGATTACTTTATTATGAAAATTATCTTTTTAAGGGACTAAGGTTCGTTTCTTCCATGCACCTCTCTCACGCATGCACGTCCGACTAACCAGAGCCAAGTTCACAAACACGTACCATCTCGGCTTCCATGAAGTGACAAAATATTACCAACCTCCATTCCCAACCAAATACTTTCAGCCCGCACTTGCGTGACAGCCGAGTTTGCTCACATAGACATAAGGACCTCGAACGTATCATGTAGCATGGGGCGCGAATCACCTTTCGGATCATGCATCATCCCCCGACCGGGTGTCACAAGTCCGGCCTTTGGGATTTCGACTCCCCAAATGGTCTGTGATACGTAGAGGACTTTTGGTTCAGAAAATCAGTAACAAACTTTCAATAAAAAGGTTTTCATAAAGTCATTAGACACACCTTAAGCGAGCTTATAAGGTCGTTAACCAACCCGCCAAAGGTTTGTTATCTCCCAAGTAAGTATAAGAGTTTAGCCAAGCATGGCTTTAATGATTTGCTTAAGAGAAAGAGAAGATTTCATAGACAAAATCTTACAAATTATTATTTAAGTTAAAGTTCTTATAAACTTGATTACAAGACTCGAAAATACCAAATGACTCGATACATGGGAGAAGAAGAAAAGAATTGAGCAAGTTGCAAATGAGGAGGAGGCCGGCTTTTATAGGAAGCTCATGGAGTTTGGCACGGCCCATGCCTAGTTTGGCACGGGGAGTGTCGTGTCAGGAAGATCATCGAGAATCAACACTCTGACATCGCACGGGCCGTGCCTAGCTTGGCACGGGCCGTGCTATGTTAGATGGACAGTTCCACGGGGCGTGCTAAGTCAGGGGCACGGGTGTGCTAATCAGACGCGTGTCCTAGAAGCTTCGGGCAACTGGCACGGGGCATGCTAGGTCATGCACGGGGCGTGCTAAACTTTGCAAATCCTGGAAGTTTACATTTTTCTTCTGTTTTTTATCATAATCTGTTCCTTTTGTGATTTTTGCCCTTTCAAACCTGAAAAATTAAAAAGAAAACAAAATAGACTTGTTTTGAAGTTAGTAAATCAGATTTTTGCCGTTTTGCAAGAGATATTTGGTCTAATAATACGTATAATTTGATGTTTATCACCTCCAAACCTAATCTCAGGCACCTTAAGCTAGAAGGAGCTACCACTAATCAACTATGAATGACTCGGAATAACAAATTAGAAAACTAACCTAGGGAATTTCCTTTTGGGACAATTTGGTCCTAAGTAATTTACCAACCCGATAACTATCATCCTTTTGAGCTTGTTTAGAAAGCAGCACACAAGAATCAAATAATTAAATACCAATGAATCCTATGACTACAACAAAACAAGTCACATTAATTTGCAAGCACAAGTCCTACGAATTGACTACTTTATCCAAACCGGAAAGCAAGGATTATTTGATAATTAAAAATCTAACTCAAGCATACATATGCATCAAACACAGAAAATTAGTGGAATTTAGAAGATTATCCAACATTAATCAAATTACTAAAAACGAATTAAAGTTGTAAATATCAAACAATTGTCATAATGATCTAGGTGGTTGCAAATACCTAGCCAACCACCATGTCTACGTAGATACAAACATAAAGATCGAGTCATGCACAAAAAACATGATTTCGTCTAAGTTAATTACAAGAATTAAATAGAAAGGATAAACCAGATAACAAAAAACGCAGATGAATAGATGATTCCAGCGATCCCTCCTTTGATCCCATCCTTTCTTGCCTTCAAAATCGTTTCTAGGGTCTCCCAAAATTGAAAGCAGAAGCAAAAGTCCCAAACAAAACCCACAAATTCGAATTTATAAGAAAAATTAGGGTTCTGTAGTATTTTAGGGTTCACGTGTATCGCCTAGGTCCTATAGATCCTCCAAGCGATACGCTTGGAGGCACAACGAGACAAAATAATCGGGTTTGACCCTTCTTGGCCGCCTTTGACTTTCCCGGTACGCACGTATCGCGTAAAACATCCTTAGGTCTAGGTGGTACGCCTAGACCTCCCTTTTTAGCATTTTTCTTTATTTTTTTCTTTAAACTTTCTCACTCTTCTTGTGGCCTCGGGAATTTATCACTTACCTACAAAAACATCATAAAAACATAAATAAAGACTCACTAATAGAAAATGACTCAAAAAAATAAAACGACTCAATTTGGGACTAAAACCAACTCAATTAATGTACAAAACACAAAGGAAAATAAGATGTATATGCAATACATGAAACATCCCCACACTTATCCATTTTTCGACCCGAAAAATACCGGAAATGGAATCATAACCAGCGCATTTAACTTTTAAATTAGCAAATTATCAGATTTCAATCATATTAAACGTAGCCTAGCTCGATTACCGGTATTTCGATCCGATTAAACCCAACTACCGATCCTTAGCCCCAAATGCATCAATTAGTATTATTCATGTCATTATATGGCATCATTCAACCTAATGGGTCCCACTCTTAAAAATACAACTTTACCCCAATCCCGTCTCAAGATATCAAGGCCTAGGTTAAACCATATAGGTTTTTCTACCCTAATATTTAAGTATATAGGTGTCTTAAAAATAGTGAAATAATGGATGAATGAATGAATTATTTATTTGAGCTATTTTTCAATTTATTTTTCCTTGAATTACACCTAGAGGCGCATCCACCAAGTGGCGAACTCAATGGGAAGCACATAGGGTATTCAGTTCAATACCTAACCTAGAGGTGAAAAACTTTCAAGTCGCCATCCTAAAATCTAACACATAGGCATCAACATGTTATGTAAATTTTTTTATAGCTAGCTCAAACAAATGGAAATGCAAATGGGAGCGCCACCAATATCGAATTTATTTTCATAAAAAGATAGAGGTGTGCTGATACTTAAGAGACAAATATATATGAAAATATTAAGGTACATATCATCTATTTTGACAGTTTCATTTGCATTGATCAAATTAAGGCGGACACCCCCTAAAAGCATCCTAATTTATTAAAGATTAAAATTTATTCATAAATTAACACATAAGGATATTTAAACTTTTACGATCGGCTGGGCGTACCAATACATCGAAACTAGCTAATCAATAACTAATTATTAAAATTTAACAATTACACACAGTTAATTAGAACATTGACCCCCCAGTTGTACTATCATTTCCTATTTATACGCAGCAAAACTCGAGAACATTTTCTTTCTCAAATTTTCATTTTTTTTTGGATTTTTAAGGTTTTTCAAAAAAAAAATCAAATACACCAAAAATAAAAAATAAAGACGCAAGTCACCCATCCCCATACTTAAACAACACATTGTCCCCAATGTGAGATGAGAGTAAAATAAAAATAAAAATAAAGCACATGAAAAATAAAAATAAAAATAAAAATAAAAAATGCAAAATAATTAATCAAGAAAAATAAGTCGAAACAAACTCACCTGATTTATAATTTAGATGAATGACAGGCGAGCTTATACCACAGGTCCTCCGTTGAAATCTACAAATCATCCAAGCGCGAATATCATCAAACTTGCAAGACACAAAACAAAAAGCACACTCGACAAAAAACGATAAATCACGAAAAAGAAAATAAATAAGAGCAAAGATAAAACAAAAATAAGTTGAAAGGGCTCACCCGAAACTTCAGAGACTGGCAACACGGAACATGACCGGTCGGAACAAACTCAGTAAACAAAAAATAAAGAAAAATTTAAATTAATTTTTTTTGTTTACATCCTCTAGACGTATCGCCTAGAACCAATGCAACTCCTAAGCAATACGCCTAGGATAGCAAATAACGGGACCCAGGTCAACTCCTCATGCATATCGCCTACCAACATCAACCATCTATGCGATACGAATAGAACGAAAATTCCAGGGAACTTTTACAGACTTTTAGACTTGAAATTTTTCTATCTCTTTCTCTCCAACCCCACTTTGGTTGAACTTTCTTCAACATACCTGCACATTTAGCCTTAACACAAACCTAGAAAATTTCTCAACTTGAAGATCAATGTAGGGAGGAATTCATAGTTTTGTTTAGCTTGTTTGTATAGTTTAGTTTCATTTGTAATGATGTCTTTTGGTAGGCTAGCGAAACTACCGAGCGAAACTGTAGTTTCGCTCGGTACCTAGTTTAGACTGTCTCAGTGACAGTTTCGCTTGGCCAGCGAAACTGCCAGCGAAACTGTTCACTGGACAGTATATATATGCCGCCTTGTGCAGCCTTTTTGCAACTTTTGCAACATTGGTGAACCCTAATACAAGAAATCGTTTATTGGTGAGTTTTGGTGACGGCTAGGAGCATTTCTTACTATTTTTGTAGCTTGTAATCATCTCTTATCAATCTTTGGTTCATGTTGTGATTGTTCAAGGCTAGAAAACCATTTTAGCTATTGAGAATCATCTATTGTTGTTATTTCTTTGGTTTTCTTCTCAAAACACCTTCATTTGCACTGATAAAGATCAGTGAGGACCAACAATATGGTATCAGAGCCTTTGTGCTCTTGATTTTGGTGTTTGAAATTTGAAAAATCGCGTCCAGCGAAACTGCGTGTTCATCCGGCGAAACTGAACGAAAGTTCATCGTTTGCGAGCGAAACTGTCAGCGATCATGCCTAAGTTTCGCTGACAGTGTCGCCGTGAATGCCAGCGAAACTGCAGTGTCGCGGCGAAACTGAACTGGTCAGTGTCGCTGAGATCATTGTCGCGAACCTGTTTATTTCGCCGTGTGCGATCTTATGGCCTATTAGCGAAACAACAATTTCGCAGCGAAACTATCAAATTTTTTTTAAATATTGAATTTAAATTTAATTTGATTTAATGGAAGTTCGGTTTTTGCTCACAAGCTCTCGGTTTCATGTGCAGAACAATGTCAGATCTAAAGCACGATCCTCGGAGCCATGTCACCGCATACTTGGATCTCCGCACCGATAAATCTCTAGGATTCAGAGACTGCATCGAGTGGCCGAAGCAGTCTTGCATATCTCATGCGATTTCATACTCACCAATCATCGATGATAGACATATTAAAGAATTTTGGCTCACGGCTCAGTATGACGTTAGAGCTAAGCCTGAGTGTATTCGGGCAAGAGTCATGAAGAAGGATCTTGTAATCACAATGAAGACCATTGCTGAAGCTCTAAAGCTGGAGAATGATGTCGGTGATGTTACCAAGCTAAAGGAGTTAGATGTTTTAAGAGGTTTTGAAAGAGAAATGGGTTATGAAGGAGGAGATCTATGGAAAGCTAAGAAGGAAATTAAGAAATCCTTAATGTCAAAAGAATGGAGATATATTGCCCATGTCTTCATTTCTTGCCTCGATGACAGGAAAGGCGGATCTGATGGTTTAAATCTGAACTGGGCTGAGGCAATGTTATTAGTCTGCAGAGGCAAGAAAGCTAATATTCCTCAAAGAATCTTTGATGCCATGACGGCAAACATTCAAGCGTTAAAGAAGTCTAGATGGTTGTTGTACCCAAGGTTCCTGGAAATGATCATTGAACATCTGGCACCTGAATTGCCCAAGCAGGGTGTTGCTCTTGTTCTTAATCCCATGCACCCAAGAATCCTCTCAGACTGTGCTGCAACAAGAGCTGATTTCTCCGGATACACCACATACTTAATGAAACACATGTATCCTGCTCAAAGGTATGAATACATCAAGAAGCTAATAGAAGATGAGAACAAAAGAAGAAAAGAAGGAAAGGTGAGTGAAAATGTGAAGGGTAAGAGGAAACAATACGTGAGAAGCTCAGGAAAGGAGCAGGTAGATGAAATTGAAGAAGAACTTGAGAACCTTGCACAAAAGAAACAGAAATCTAAAGAAAAGCAGGGTGTTCCCACAAAAGATGAGTTAAGGGCTTCTAAGAAAAGAAGAATAGATCCCAGGGCTGAACTGGACGAAGATATCATCAGAGGTGTAAATACCTCTTTGGCTAATGAATTGGGCATGATCAAGACCAAACTGGTTAATTCGGAAATCAGAGAAAAGGAGAAAGATGCTCAGATCAAAAACATGAACGAGATCATTGCTAAACAATCTTCCTTGATCAAATTTTTGGTGGTAGAGATGAACGAAATCAAGAAGCAACTGAACTTGCCAGGTCAAATGAGTGATGCTGAGATCGAATCAGTTGGTGACATCTTAAAGGATACATCCGGAGCAGCGGGAGGCAGTGGTTCTGGTGAAGCTGGTAGAGCAGGAGGTAGTGGATCTGGTGGAGTCGGAGGAAGTGGAACAGGTGTGAATGATGCTGATGATAGTGGAGCCCCCAATGCTGAAGACTTGGATGCTATCAATGTCAGTGATGCAAATCTGTTTAGTGTTGAAACAGAGCAACCACAGCCTGAGATTGTCCAAGCTAAATTCGTTTTGATCGATGAAAGTGAAGATGAGGCTGATATTGATGATCACACAGAGCCGGAAAGCTATACTTGGAAAGAACATTCTCTCACTTATCAAGCTAAGATAAGTTCCATAAGTGAAGAAGTTCTTGAATTTAACAGAGAAGAATGGTTTAAGAAACCTGAGCTTGAAAATCAAACCCCTCTGTTTCAAAACATGGCTCAGCCTAGAAGAAAAGAGTCGGATAGACATATCATTAGCTGGAAATTCAGTGAGTCTGTGCATGCATTTATGATCAAGAGAAGAGGGGGTAGCATTACCTATATTCGCAAACGTGAAAATTTCAAGACCTTGCCCAGATGGGATCTGAGGAGGTTGGTAGAGCTTCCCCTCATCGATGAAGACAAAAGCATCAGGGCTACAAATCTGAGAATAATGCTTCAGCAGGCTGCAAAGGACGACTTTGTGTCGTTTGGATTTATGAAGGGGAAGAGGATGAAGTCAACAACTGAAATTGATGAAGTTACTGGGAAGCCGAAGGTCTCCTTAAAGTTCAAGCCAGCAAAGACAATGAGCAGGATCAGAATACCTGATCAAGAACCGTCAAGGCTGCAAAATTTCAAAAAGTGGTTTTATGACAACCAAACTGGGGAAGCTGTGATAAGAATAGGAGAAACTGATGAGATTAGATTGTTTGACCCCATGGAAGTATTCTCCTTCAGTAATGATGATTTGAAGACTCTCTGTGAAAATCCTATCAGATGTGGGGCAGGAGACGACACTGTTGAAGAAGCTAACCTGTTTGTGAGGGTAGCCAACAAAGCCAGAGGGATTATCAAAGAGATACGGGATTTAGCAGAGAAAGTCAAGGAAGGTGAAGAGAGAATGGAAGAGGACAGCGATCTAGCAAACAGAATGAACAAAACATGGAGCGGACTTGGAGAATCTTCTGTAAAGGTTGTGAAGTCTGCTGAGGTTCCGGTTGCTGATGAACCAGTTGTTGTGGAGGAACCAGAGACTGAGATCCCCGTTGCTGAAGAGCCAATTAATTTGGGGGAACCAGAGTCCGATGCCCCAGGTGCTGCTGAAACAACCATTGTGGGGGAATCTGAAAATAATGTCCCAGTTGCTGACACGTCAATTATTTCGGGGGAATCAGGGACTCCAGATCAGAACAAGGAGCCGAACCAAACTGAAGCCGGAGCCGACAAATGAAGATCAAGAAGCTGAATCCCTCCCTAGGGGGAATATTGAAGATCAATGTAGGGAGGAATTCATAGTTTTGTTTAGCTTGTTTGTATAGTTTAGTTTCATTTGTAATGATGTCTTTTGGTAGGCTAGTGAAACTACCGAGCGAAACTGTAGTTTCGCTCGGTACCTAGTTTAGACTGTCTCAGTGACAGTTTCGCTTGGCCATCGAAACTGCCAGCGAAACTGTTCACTGGACAGTATATATATGCCGCCTTGTGCAGCCTTTTTACAACTTTTGCAACATTGGTGAACCCTAATACAAGAAATCGTTTATTGGTGAGTTTTGGTGACGGCTAGGAGCATTTCTTACTATTTTTGTAGCTTGTAATCATCTCTTATCAATCTTTGGTTCATGTTGTGATTGTTCAAGGCTAGAAAACCATTTTAGCTATTGAGAATCATCTATTGTTGTTATTTCTTTGGTTTTCTTCTCACACCTTCATTTGCACTGATAAAGATCAGTGAGGACCAACACAACTCATTCCCATCATTGTGAATCTCCCAAAATTTCTGCAAACACCACAAAGCACAAAACTGAAAAACAAGAAAACGCACACAAACTAAAAAAAAACACAGAAATTCAAATAAAGGTACATACTTTACATCTCAGGCACTAATCAAGTCAACTCAAAAACATAAAACAACCTCCCAATCTACAATCGGGAGGCTTTGATTTCACATCCTTCATCAACCTACTACTGGTTTCCACCCTTCCAACCACCTACTATCAACGTAGACTTCCAACCACTTAAACATAGTAATTCCAACAATCGTTTAACCTTCCAATACTTGTAATGACCCGGTAGGAATCTAATTCTACATAAGAAACTCATTTCCGGGTCATTTACACAATCAACTACCACCAACCTCCCCACACTTGGTCTAAGCACTATATCATCATCCAAATCACCTAAATCACCAAGGGTGGCTCTTCTAGAATCAGCCTCAACTACCACAACCTCCTTTTTCAGAAACTCAATCTCGAGTTCTCCTAAGGGGTCAAGAATTGCAACTTTTTCAACTAACTCGTCTAACCCCCTGGGAGCTTCCCCACACTTGGGGCCTATTACTACCCACTCATCGAGATTCGTCACACCCTCACGAACCTCCCATTTCTCAGATTCTTCTATAATCTCATCCTCACCCAACCTATTACCTATCACCAACTCCTTCCTAGTAACTAGGTTGACACAACGATCTACACATGATCTCAATGATTCTAACAAGCACACAGATTCATTGTTTTTCTCATCCGACATGCGAACCCTAAAAATCACACTCTCACTATCAATTCTCAAAGTAGTAGACCCTCAAAAGTATCAACCAAAGCACAAGCAGTCCTATGGAAAGGTCTACCTAAAATTAAAGGGCATTTAACATCATAGTCAGTATCAACAATCACAAAATCCACAGGAATAAAGTTATGAACTTTAACAAGAACATTTTCTACAATTCCTTTAGGTGTCACCACAGATCCGTCAGCCAACGAAATGGTCATGCGGGTAGGGGCAGGATCTCCTAATCCTAGGTGCTGAAAAATGGAATAAGGCATGACATTGATGGAAGCACCGAGATCCGCCAAAGCACGTGTCACAGAAGAGCTACCAAAAACCCAAGGAATGGTGAATGTTCCTGTCGGTTAACTTCTCAGGTAGCTTATTCTGGACAATAGCATTGAGCATCGAGTGTAATTTCAGATAAAGCTTCTAATTTCTTTTTATTAGACAACATTTCTTTTAAGAATTTGGCATAATTAGGCATCTTTTATAAAACTTTGGTGAAAGGAAACAATATCCCAAGCGACCTAAGAAGTTCAAGAAACTGACCATATTCATTCGCGTTCTTCTGTTAAATTAGGCATTCAGGGTAGGGCACACACTTCAAGTCATCTAATGTAATCGGACTTGTGATGGACTCTCCACTACTTTACCACTCCTCGTGGTAACTACATTAACCGATGCGTTGAGGTTTTTATATGTACTACCTGAAAATTGACCCCCTCAGTTATTTAGTTCCTTTAGCTACTTTGCTATATCTCCTACCGAGCGCTGCAGATCTAAGAAAGAAGCTTGTTGGTTCCTAAGCAGCGTGTCATGCTCAAGCAACTTCTTTTGCATGGCCTCATCTCTTGCATTCATTTGTGTGACAATCTGGGTCTGGTTTGCAACTAAATCTCTCATCTCCCTTATGCCAGACCCGCCATCTACTCTCTCACTCTGATTGTTCCTCGCTTGAAACCCTGGTGGGTTACTTCCATCTCGCCATCCTGAATTTTGTCCGTTCCTCCAATCGCACTGAAATGAATTACCGAACTGGTTTCGGTTTCCAATGTAATCTACCTGCTCCGCAGAGGCGAGCGGGAAATCTCGAGTGTCGTGAGCGCCTCGACACAGCTCACATTTGGCTTTGATGTAGAGTCGAATTTCTTCTAAAGCCTTGTATATATTCTTGAGCTCCTTGGGATTCATGGTCTCTGAGCCAATGTGATGGACACCGTGGGCGGATGTAGAAGGAGCAAGTGATCTAGTCGAGGCCAAGATGGCTCTTCGATCTCTGCGTGTCTGCTATTCGGCAATCTAAAGCTCTCGAAAAGTTGTTTACACTCATCTACGGTGAGCTTTTCCATATATGTCCTCCAGCTGAAATGTTAAACTCCTTCTGAACAGTGTAAGGAAGTCCATTGTAGAACTTATCGATGATGGCCCAGTTTGTCAACCCGTGTTGCGGACATCTGCTCAGGAGGGTGTGAAAACGCTCATAAGCCACCAAATACGGCTTGTCAGGGTCCATTCGAAAGGAGTGGATTTCCTCCCGAGTACGCGAAGCCTTCGCTGGAGGATGATATTTCTTCAGGATTTTTTTCTTCAGATCGTCCTAGGTGGCGATCAAATTAGGAGGCAAAGTCTCAATCCAAACGACGGCTCGAGAGGCGAGTGAATAAGAGACAATCGAAGATAGATAACATCATTCGCGACCCCCCTGAGCCCAAATGTGTTGCAGATACGAACAAAGCGAGATAGGTGCGCCGGTGCGTCTTCATCATCACGTCCGTTAAATTGTATGGAATTCGTCAATGCGTTGATGTCGTGTGATGGTACCTGCCAATTCGCGGTGTTGGTGATGGTAGTTTGAGCAATTGCAAACTAAGCACCGTTGTCACTGGCGCTGGCTTGCTCATGGACGGTGACACGGGCCACCATGGTGGATAGGTCAGGAAATGGGATGGATTTAGAAGTGTCACGTGAAGTGGGTGTAGAAGTGGATGCTTGAGAAGGAGTAGTGGTGGTGATGAAGTTCTCTAATTCCGCGCGAAAGACACAGAACCGTTCACGAATGTCGTGGTTGGGATCAGAAAGTGGTGAAAGCTCAGGTTGACCTGGTGAACGGGTGGGTGACATAAAATGAAAGAAAAATAAAAAATAAAAACTAGAAAAGTAAAAACCTAGAATCTAGACTCGAAAAAGGAAATCCTAAGACTCTAGACACAAGAAAACCTAAAAAGACTCAAAATTTCCTAATCACGACCTAAGTTAATCTTGCTATTGCCAAGTGTCCCTGGCAACGGCGCCAAAAACTTGATGTGTTCGGAAGTATAACTAAAAATAACTAATTTATCCTAGACCTAACCTAGACCTAAACACACCTAATTTTACCAAAAATCCTAAAACTAACCGAACCTAAAGGCAAGTGTACCTATCGGTGTTGGTATAGCTTATGGAAGACCGGGATCATCGAACCCTAGAGATACTACGTAGGTAGACTCAACCTAGGACTTAATGAAATAGAACTTTGAGAGTTTTGGTTTTAAAGATTTAAGTTTAACTAATTTAACTAACTTCAACTAACTAGAAACCAAAATTTACAAACTTTGAGAAATAATCAGATGAGGAAAGGCACCACCTAGACCTAAACTCCTATTTAACACTCACAACTTAACTCGGTTTTAGCAATCCTGATGGCGGTTAGTTCACATTTTGAGTACTTCCTAAAGACAATCCTATGCTCAGACAAGAGTTCACCTTTTGAATACTTCCTACTTCAACTAGACCTAACCACCCTTAAACCTAATCTCGAGCACCTTAAGCTAGCAGGAGCTACCACTGATCAACTATGAATGACTCGGAATAACAAATTAGTAAACTAACCTAGGGAATTTCCTTTTGGGACAATTTGGTCCTAAGCAATTTACCAACCCGACTACCCGATAACTATCATCCTTTTGAGCTTGTTTGCAGCACATAAGAATCAAATAATTAAATACTATGACTACAACAAAGCAAGTCACATCAATTTGCAAGCACAAGTCCTATGAATTGACTACTTTACCCAAATGGAAGACTCCCGCAAGTAAAGAAAGGATTATTTGATAATTAGAAATCTAACTCAAGCATACATATGCTTCAAACACAGAAAATTAGCGGAATGTAGAAGATTTTCCAACATCAATTAAATTACTAAAAACCTAATTAAAGTCGTAAATATCAACCAATTTTCATAATGGTCTAGGTGATTGCAAATACCTAGCCAACCACCACGTTTAATGCAGAAACAAACATAAAGATCGATCTTGCACATCAAACATGATTTCGTGTAAGTTAATTACAAGAATCAAATAGAAAGGATAAACCGGATAGCAAAAATCGTAGATGAATAGATGATTCCAGCGATCCCTTCTTTGATCCCAGCCTTTCTTGCCTTCAAAATCGTCTCTAGGGTCTCCCAAAATTGACAGCAGAAGCAAAAGTCCTGAACAAAACCCACAAATTCAAATTTATAAGAAAAATTAGGGTTTTGTAGAATCTTAGGGTTCACACGTATCGCCTAGAGCCTATAGATTCCCCAAGCGATACGCTTTGACTTCTCAGCCGCCTTTGACTTTCTCGGTACGCGTGTATCGCGTAAAACATTCCCTTTCAACATTTTTCTTTATTTTTTTCTTTAAATCTCTCACTTCTCTTGTGGCCTCAGGAATTTATCACTTACCTATAAAAACATCATGAAAACATAAATAAAACTCAATAATAGAAAATGACTCTATACAAATAAAACGACTCAATTTGGGGCGAAAACCGACTAAATTAATGTACAAAACACAAAGAAAAATAAGATGTATTTGCAATACATCAATCTGTTGATCGAATCCTGAAATCGTTAATATAAAATACAGATAATAATAATAAAGATTACCTGTGGTCATCTGGTTGAGATCAGCAGAAGTCAGGTTGTCCATCCTGTGAGTAGCCTTGGTTCCCCTTTAGGGTGTATGCTAATGATGGTGGCAATCGTAAAGGGGTTTACGATTTAGAGAGGGACGAGAGAGAGAGGAACGAATATTGATGTTGGTGATTAACCTCTAAACTCTCTAATAAGGTCCTATTTATAAACCCAAGGGGAAACCCTAGTCTATCTAATAAGGGCAATTACGTCCATCAAATAAATGCCAGATAGGGTTAATAAGGTAATTCATTTATTAAGATAAATGGTTGAGGCCATAATAATATTTATATAATATATATCCATAAATAAGTGGATATATATATTTAGATATAAATATTCATCTTACATTCTCCCACTTGGCCGAGTAATCATTTATAATGAGCTATTAGATAAGCCTGATCAGGGGTTAATACTCATTTCAATTTTAAACCAGAATTGCAGCAGAAAAATACAGTCATAGAATTGATTATCCAACTCAAGACCCCCATTAACCATACTACAACCCCAAATTTAAAATTCAACTTAAAATCATAATCAATTACAGAAAATAAGCCCTTACCGTTGATTTATAACAAAACTATCTATATGTCAATAAGGCATGCATAACATATTCAGAGACAAAATCAAACGTATGAGGAAAATTAATAATTAGTCATTCATATTGTGATACGCTTGGTCATCAGTAAACCTCGTCTTTATTATGAGATCTCAGAAAAGACTTATGAGGATAGACCTTTAGTTATAGGATCCTTAAGCATATCATGAATGTTTTCAATACAAGGACTTAGTTCCTCTATTTGTTCTAAAATGAACAATAATCTTGTATCGAAAGTTTTAATGCAGCTCCGCTTAAAACTGTTACCGTTTTAAGAAATTAGGGTAGCTGACTTTATCACAATAAGTCTTCAATATGTTATTTATCTGGAGTTAAAGAATTATGAGTCCACTGATAAATTTACCAACAACGTTTTAGTGACAAATATATCATGTCATAGTTTAGGTTGTTGTTATCAGGTTCTTATGACTCCTTCATGATCCATAAGATAAATATGTCCGCAGACATAAGGATATACCTCTGAGTTGACATTTAATATCTTTTGAATACAATAAAGTCAAAATTTAAAGATAGTCAACTACTTTAAGTTTCTCACTTCTTCTATAGTTCAAATTTATAGTCTTTCGTTTCTTATAGATATTGAAATGCCGTCTTAGATGCTTTATGATAAACTATCTTTAGGAAATGGTATTCATCATTTATAGTGTTTCAGCAATGAAGACTATATCTAAACGAGTATAGACTTGAATACATAAGGCTTCTAACCAATGAAGCATATGATTTAATTACTTGAACTTTTATCATTAATCTCCTTTAGTTACTAGAGTTACAGTTAAAGAGCAACGTTGCATGTTGTAATGTGTTCAACACATGGTTAAAACTAATAAGACTTAATTAATGTCTTATTAGTTTGATCTTGATGTATTTTGATGCTTATTGCATAAGAAGCATCTCCAAGATTTTAATGTCAAAATTATGCGAGAATAAGTCGCTTTGACTTATGCAACAAGATTAATATATTACTTGCCTGAAACAATGTATATAAGGGCAAGTGTTGTATTAGTTGCTCCCACTCATCTTAAGGTAGGCCCATTTATCCACTTGATGAAGATTGATTACATTTGTAATTTCATCAATATTTAAATTTCACTTGTAAATTTTGCTTATATTAACCCTTAATATGAATTTACTCATCTTAAAGACTAAGTGTTCTTATCTTTCAGGCTTGAACCTTAAGTTTAATTTATGAACATGTCTTTATGTTAATTGAGTATTAAGGAAAGATATTTATAAGTCCGTTAAATGTCACTCGTAATTATAAGTGAGTAATAAAGACAATGATGATCTCTCAAAGAATCTTTTAGAAAAGGAATAGCCTTTAGAAAACAACAATTTATAACGTTTAATTTCTCCTTCCGGATTTCAGTTCAGCTATGGAAAACTCAACTTCTAACGTTATTCTGATTTAGGGAGTTAAGCTCATTCATAATAGCTTTATTCCATCAGATGATTGATTGATTGCTAATAATGGCTTTAGTATAAGAGATATGATTGGTAATCTTTCCAATATCCATGTAAGCTTTATTGAGGTAGGTTTCATCAAAATATGGAGGTAACTTTAGCCAGTTGATCAGATTTTCAACAATAGTGCATGACAATTGTCATCATGATTAATATTTGTTGTTATCTGATTTGGTAATTTCTTCATGAAGATTGATCAATAAGTTGATTTCTCATCGATTAAGTAAGGTCGGAATCAAAATGATCAACCGTTTCAAGTTTATATTTGATGACCTACTAAGTTGGATCTAATGGGTTGAAGCAAAACATTAATGGTTTTCATAGATTTCCTCTTAATTATGTAAGTCAGAGATATTAGGAGTAACTAAGTGTGTGGAAGTGGATCAGTGTTATGGCGGCGTGGTGTACAAGAGGTGTAATCGGAGTTAAATTTAGAGTTACATTTAACTTTGTCTCCCCCCCCCCCCCCCCCGCCTCTTGTACTTTAGGCAAGTCATGGATAAGGACTTTCACTGCTCCCACTGACCTTTAGGGACAAGTCATAGATAAGGACTTGGACTACTCCCACTAATCTTAGAATTTCTTAGGAACTTGTCATGCAACATGCTTAATTTTGAGGATTTTAAGGTTTAATTACGACTAATAACTAATCATATTGTTTATACTTGGTTGCTTTCATGTCTGATTTCAGAATGAATTTTAGGGACATTTTAGGTAACCCTGTTTAGCATATGAGTTGTTATATTGAGAGCCTTGGTATATAGGAATAGATATGTAACTGAGATGACATATTTATTATCATGTTTATAAGGATACTTAGATACATAACTTAATAATGTATCTTTAGAAGTATCATACATGAGCTACTGGTTCACCCTACTATAATCCTAATGGATTGAGGTTGTTACCATTAATTGTATGTCAATCTTGGTATTTAATCTATTAGATCTAATCTCACAACTGTCATTTTATGGTTAAGTTGATTTCAACTTTATCCTTAAAAGTTTTAGGTGAGAAAGACATTTCTCCTTAATTAGATACAAGGATAAATAATCAATTATGTGAGTGATAAATGACTTATGCCCAGATATTCCATTTTGGGATAAGATCCACTAATATGCTTGAGTTTTGGTAAGTTAGAACTCTTAGTGGAACCTTGTTTATTCCCTTACACATATATTGTCTTTGTTAAGTTCTCACTTACGTGATAACAAAGATTATGAACATTTATTATCTAGTTGTAAGTTATAAAGATTTCAATCCACGTAAGAGCAACTAGATAAGTATAACCAACAATTTTGAGAGAATGAGGTAATAGTGACATTGTCATAGTTCTTTGAAACCTTATAACCGTCAGTGTCTTACTTAGGTAATGATACTAAGTTTCAAGTTATGTTGGATCACAATTAGGTATCATAAAGTGTAATGCAGTGATAGTTTTTCATGGTTTGTACAACTTTGACATTAATTTTGTCAATTGCTCTCATTATAGTTGTTGTTTGATTTATTTCTAGTGCATTGATTGTAAGAGATCTTTATAATACTAGTTCCAGTTCACTATGTTAGTTTAAGAATTAATGGGCATAGCTATCATTATTGATTATTCTTTGTTAGCCAGTTGTTCAATTAGAAACTTATAACTGGAAGTTTTCTTGTATCTTATTTTAGAAAATTAGAACTATCCTCCTTATTTAAGCTAATTTAATTGTATAAGGGTATAATGATTTTGAGGTGAACAAATCTGCTTTTCTAGTTTAAGGCATTGTTTATCCTTTGCACACAATATTGTCATACACTCGCTTTCCGTTGGTACTTGTGAGTGATGACAAAAAAAAATGTTTAAGTGTGCTAAGAAAATATGCATTATGAAATGCTCTAGAAAAGTCTATCTTGAAACATGTGTAAGCCCCGTAAGGGTCATGTTTTCAATTATTATGATGTGTTTACTAAATCATTAACCTAATTTACACTTTATATAAAGCATCATTAGATGTACAGTGTTTGCATGTATTTAAGAAGTTCTCCTAAACTTTATTACTTACACGATGTCTAGATTAGGAAATCTGAAACATCTCCCCTCATTACATTTTTAAAGAGATTTTGATTTTCATGATAGACAATTTTATGTAGACTTTACTCGCTTTTAGTGTTCTGGTTGTAAAATCTTTTATTTTAAGAGTCTTTTGTCTTAAGAGATAATCAAGATCATTTTAATGAGAGGGAAACATATATGGAAACCTTTAGTGATTATAAATTTAGAGTGGATTCTTTATGGAGATTAAAAGATATATTAGTTCGAGAGAAGATATAAGAGTGATTTTAAGGGGTACTTAAAACTAAGGCACAATTAATAATGCATAATGATAAGCTAATGCATAATAATGATGCATAATAATAATAATGTATTATCATAAACTAAGGCATAATAATAATAATGCATGATAATAATGTGCAATCATGAAACAAAAGAAGATGTGATATAGTCTGTTATATCACCAAAATAACAGACTAGTTAGGTTCTACTTAAATGAGTCGGCTTTCGCTTTGGTTACTTGCCTATCACCTAAACATAATGAACAAAATAAGGGTATGTGCAAAAACAATGTAACACATCAGCTTTGGCCAGAAATGATACACTTAAGTTTTATGCACAAATTAGTTTCGCTGAATACAGGTATGACCCATCAGCTTTGGCCAGAAAGGAAACACATGTATGTATAAGGCGAATGCTTAATTTTAGTTGATGAACATCGCAAAACAACGAATCAGCTTTGGCCAGAATCGAGGTTTTAAATATGTTATCAAGTTAAGCAAACAAATTAGTTTAATTTTAAATAATTCAACTTGTATTGTAAAATTAAATGACATTAGTTAATGTAGTAAATCAGCTTTGGCCAGAAATTACGACTTTTAAAGATGTCATCAACTTAATTAAGACAAGTTGATAAATTAATCTAATTTTAATTGTAAATCAGTGTCAATAAGTTGACTTGTAAGATGATGTTAAATGACATCATATATATATAGGTAACAAATCAGCGTTGGCCAGAATTGTAACCTTATTAGATGTCCATTATTAAATTTAAATAAGACAAGTCAATTAGTTATCTGATTTTAATTGGTGTTAGGTTTTGTAAAACATAAACATATAAGGTTTAAACAAAACAAATCTAATATCCGGTCGAAAAGGGGTTTCCGATCGAAAAGGTGTACCCTGATCGAAAAGTGAGCTTTACGATCAAAAAATCAGACTTTTCGATCGGATCGGAAAGCCGGTCGAAAATCCGGTCGAAAAGTTCATCGAAAAGTCAATCGAAAAGTAGGTTTTCGATCAAAAAGTGGACTTTTTGATCGGATCGAAAAGTGGAATGGTTCGATCGAGAAGTCGATCGCGAAGCCATATGATCGAAAAGTAAGCTTTTCGATCGAAGAGCAGGGACTAAGCCACATGATTCGATCGAAAAAACCAATAAAAGAAAGCCGGTAGAAAAGCCGGTAGAAAAGCCGGTAGAAAAGCCATATGGCCCGATCGAAAAGCCGATCGAAAAGCCATATGGTCCGATCGAAAAGCAGGGACCAAGCCACATCTTTCGATCGGAAAGTAAGTTATTTGGTCGAAAAGTAAGCTTTTCGATCGAGTATTTCTATTTCGATCGATAAGGTAATAATCTCTCAAAATCAGTTAGGGTTTTATCATAGTTTTCCAAAACCAAAATCTGACTAGAGTTTTGGGTTTGTTTTAAAACCGATTTTGATTATGTGCTTAAAAACGAATTAGGGTTTCGAGATTTTAGATAGAATCGAAAACCCTTTATCAGATTTCGAAAATAGTTAGTAGTAAGGATATGGACGAATTCAGATTTATGATTCGATTGAGCAACATATGCTCTGATACCACATGTTGATCGAATCCTGAAATCGTTAATATAAAATACAGATAATAATAATAAAGATTACCTGTGGTCATCTGGTTGAGATCAGCAGAAGTCAGGTTGTCCATCCTGTGAGTAGCCTTGGTTCCCCTTTAGGGTGTATGCTAATGATGGTGGCAATCGTAAAGGGGTTTACGATTTAGAGAGGGACGAGAGAGAGAGAGGAACGAATATCGATGTTGGTGATTAACCTCTAAACTCTCTAATAAGGTCCTATTTATACACCTAAGGGGAAACCCTAGTCTATCTAATAAGGGCAATTACGCCCATCAAATAAATGCCAGATAGGGTTAACAAGGTAATTCATTTATTAAGATAAATGGTTGAGGCCATAATAATATTTATATAATATATATCCATAAATAAGTGGATATATATATTTAGATATAAATATTCATCTTACACAATCACCTCTCGAATTTCTAGATAATGCAGAACACCAAAACCGAGCATACAATTGATAACTATTCCTATGGAATGGGACGTCTCCAAACCACACTTTAATTACAAACCCTAGGACATGCAATCAGCTACAATACCCAAACTAGAATACATTCGTAGATAGTGCAAGGAACAATCAACAACCTTAACCCTAATTACTGCGCATATGCATCAAAAGAGAAAGTGAAAGATATTTTACTAAAGCACCAATCCATCACAATTTACATAAAACCGAGAAAAAGTCATAAACGTCAATTATTCATTGCAATGGTCTAGATGACACATATGACATATAATTTAGTCGAGAATTATATCAATGGTCATAACATTCATAAAGATGGAAGCTTGAATTGTAAACATGGACGTGTCTTAAATAATTACTAGAAAACAAAGAAAAGAGTTAAAACCCGACAATCAATCGGAGTCGAATGCTTGATCCCGAAGTCTTTGTTCCGTGGGGTTTTTCTTGTTCTGGTTCGCAAATCTCCTGGTCAGCCGTAGCTTCCATTCAAAATTCCCGTCTAACTCCTATATTTAATATCGTTCGTAGGTTTTTTTTTTGTTGTGGTTAGAAGGTTCCATCCCAAGTCAGAATGTCAAACTGCATTCGGTCCCCTAAATATATATATCCACTTATTGTCCATATTGAACTCTTGCTCACCTATCCCACGTGCACAACCCCTCTTGAGGCAGTTTAATTCTCTACGGTTTATTTGTTGTGTGAGCCATTAGCCCACGTGACTTCCATGACAAGCCCCAACATCATATTACTCTATTTCATTTAGAGCAACTTTCATTGTGGTGTAGTGGTAGGAAGCTTGTGTTCTCTACTTGAGACAAAGGTTTGATTCTTACGGGCAGCACTTTGGAAGGGGCATTGGCGATGAGGGGTGACTTGGGGCTGAAAGGTCACAAGTTCGATCCCTGAGCTCCCAGGTTTTACCACCCGGCCGCTCGCGGAGGTGGATTTTCCCTGGAATGAGCTCAACTGGTGTAAATAGTCCTCGGGTTTTCCGGGACATTCGTTGGCCGTTCAAAAAAAAAAAAACTCTATTTCATTTAGTCCACACCTCTCCACATTGAATATTTACTTCCATTTAAATCACCATTTACAATCTAAGAATTTATGATTTAGTTCCTGTAGAGAGAAAATATTAATTTAGCAGTTAAACTTATAAACTTACAAGATTTAAATATAAACTAAGTAGTCTTTTACCTGTGCATCACACGATTAGAGTTTAAAAAAATACTAAAATAAATAAAATAATATTGAACTAAAAAATTAAGTTTTAAAGTAAAATAAATACATGTTTAAAAGAAGAAAAATATCTAAAGGTTACAAATTATAAAATATAGATATATATATATATATATATATGGTTAGATTCAAATGAGAACTTTTTTTTTTTGAGAACTTTTGAGAACCATTCCGAGCCACTAATTTTCAGGGGGGGGGGAAGAATTCAAATTCATGGGGGGGATTTCCTTATATATAACTTCTGGCTCAGAATGGTTCTCAAAAGTTCTCAAACCCAATTGGTTCTCAATTGATCCTCTCCCTATATATATATCTATTACTATATATAATACATATTGCCCTAAAGGGCATTTTCGTCATGAAAAATGCTTAATCCTTAAGACGCGTACAACTCATCTAGCATTAAGTACAAGTGTCTATAGCAACACATTTACACCCTTCTTAACCTTAAACCCTTCTCAGCTTACTTTTTAGGGTTATTGTGGTCATTTACTCTAAATTCTCAAATGTATACACGCATGCTTTCCCTGCACCCTCGATCCTCCCTTCAGACGCGTGCTTTCCCTGCACCTCGATCCTCCCTCTCACGCTTCTCCAGCCATCTCTCTTCTTCGATTGGCAAACTCTTCACCGTGAGATTTCAATGATGGTTGATTGTAAGGCCACGATTAGAATTGGGATTCAAATTGAAGGCGCCCAATACTGATTTTAGACTCTATAAATTCGACAGTTTATCCTCCATTACGTTACACCAATTACCCCTATATGTGAAGCTCTCGGCACCGATTACGCATATTTGTGGAGCTCCGTTCGAATCTCTCTTTTCTGCTCTTTGATCTTGATGAATCTCGATAGTGATTCCCTTACAACATTTGACATGTATGTTCGTTTTCTTTAATTTCTTACATTTTATCATATAGGAGAATTATGGTTTTAGTTTGATTCGTGTGTTCGCAGGGCTCAACTGGGTTCATTTATACAACTGGGTTCGTTTTCTTTAATTTCTTACATTTTATCATATAGGAGAATTAGGGTTTCTTTAATTTCTTACATTTGACATGTATGTTCGTTTTCTTTAATTTCTCATTATGGCTATCTTCTTTGTCATTGATATTCTTTGCCCCAAATAGCTGAAATGAGAATGAATTGCAGGAATTCAGTAGCATAAAAAGGGGCTGAGATGGTTTTGAAGATGTCACAGGTACATCTTGATTCAAGAATACTTTTGTCTAATCAGTATTGTGGCCTTACTTTTTATTTTTTAATCATGTAATTGTGCTTTAAAAGTGCATATAAACTATGACCTGTATGTTCTTTTATAACTGTTTTGGGTAATTTAGTATGGAGCTGCAAAAGGTCTTCAAAGAACCAGATTAGTAGGATGTTATTTTAGAACTGTTTTGGGTGATTTAGTATGGGGCTGCAAACTGTTTTGAAAGTATAGTAGCTTTTTATAGGGTAAAGGTATGTTATTTCTAAACGACGACATACTTATTGACTTCTTGACCACTTTTTATTAACATAATGGTTGAGTTTTAATATATTACATGTTTGACCCGTTCATTACTTTACCTTTTCTACTTTTTAATAGCACAATGGCCATGCTAATCTAAGTGGTAAGGAATCTCTTGAGAATGTGTCAAATGAGTTCATATTTAATATTTTAACTTAGTTTTTAATACATAAATGTACACTTCCATTTAACATTTGTTGTGTATTGGTATTGTTTCAGTATAATAAATGAAGTTATAAATGTAACTTCAATATTCGTTGTCATTAGTTTTGCAATATTCATATAATAAGGCCTTATTTTCAAAGAAATAGAGAAGGGTTTAACTATTTTAAAGACAAATATTTAGAAGTGATGTGCCATCACTTTAATAACAGAAGTCAAGTAATTATGTCAGATAATAAAGTGATATATGTTCCCAAAAGAAAGCAGTACAGTATTGACAAACAAAGGATTCTGAAATGGGTTGATTATCATAGATTCTGTTATTCCTATGACATTGATGTCTTCTTTTCTTCTGATAGCTTACTTTGATGAATATATATTTGAAGCATATGGAGGCAGAGGTTTCTACCTGCACCATGCCTTACAAGAAAGTCACATGAACAGATGTGCAACTTACTACACATTATACAGGTTTGTTTAGCCTTCTTTAGTCCTTTTCCATCTGATTAATGTTTATTTTCCATCTAAGTTAAGTTTTCTCTTTCCACCACAAAAGTATTTGTTGATGTCTAATCAGTGACTGTTTTTGTTATGTTGCGATTGCAGTTGTTGTTACATTTATCATATGCTTCTAATCTCCCAGAATCTAAATTTCGGGTATGACTCTTTCTTCGATTCAGAGAGTTACAACCACACTTATGTTTATGCTACTTATGTATTTAATTTTAATTTTAAAGGTTAACATGGTCCTAGCTGGTATATTTATTCTTGAAAAGGTTTGACATGGTCCTCTATAACTTCAGGTAGTTCATAACTTTGCTTAGCCTTTTGAATCCTATTTGTTTGATAATTTCTTTCAGATGAATTATGTGCTCACAGGAATTAAAGGCACAAGTTAACCATAGTACAATTGTACTAAATCTGATTTTCTTAGTTACTTTTGCTCTTTGATTTATCAATCATCTCTAATATTCTAAATATGTCTGCCATGTTTTTCTATGTTTACATGTTTCGTTTTTTTTTTGTTATTTGACAGATTAAGCCTCAACCATTTTAGTTGAAAGTCGAATAGTTGGAATGCTTAAGTTTGCCGTGTATAAGGAATCTGTGCATAATGATATAAAAATGTTTTCAAGATGTAATCTTTGGTACAAAATGAGTTTTATGTGAGAATGATATGGATGAAATGCTTGGACATCATGTACATGTTTAGCTTGCTGGCTGATGTCTTAAAGTTTTTTTAATTCAAGCATCATAAACGTTTGTTCTCATTCTTCTTTTGTGTAATCGAAGTTAAATCCAAAAACTATGCAGAATTGTAGTTCTCATAAGTTATTACTAACTGTTGATAGTGTTTCTTAATGGCAGATTACCATAGCTACTTAGAGTATAAAGTGTAACTCTTTAAAAGGAAAACATCACATAATTTTAGTTTGCTTAGCTAATGATCAATTAGGAGTTGGAAGCATTTTTAGTTGCAGCTTGCCCTTCACGTGCAGTTATTCATTAACTTCCTTAATTTATGTTGAATTTAAGTAAGTATCATGCTAGAGCTGTTTTTTGCTACTGAAATACCTAATTAACTAAGAATGTTGTTCTTGTTTTGTGTGTGGTGTTGGTTTCAGGTCAGGGGTAATGGTGAAATGATGAAATCCTTAAACAAGTTATATCTTCTCAGGTAAAATGTTTAATGATCATTAAATTTGTCAATGGATGGGTATACTTTGTTGTTTATGTGTTCATTCACTCTTGGTTTTTGTTTCAATCAAATTGGATTCTGTTCCAGTTTTAGAAATAGAAACACATAGGAGACGACAAAACTAGAGATGCAAGTGTCTTGGATTGACAAGTTATAATTCAATTTCAAAATAGATAGGACTTATTTAAACAAACACACATAGTCTACATTGTTGTTAGTTCTATTTTTCATAATCACACACTTTAAGGCAAAGAGGATTTCAAGAAATACCATGCTGCAGATGTTAATGGAAATACCATGTTGCAGCTGTTAATTTACCCGGTTAAACCATGAAAACATTCACTGAATGTTAAAAAAAATATATATGTTTTTAATGTGTTTTTTTGGTGGTAAATGTAGGTCCATCAAACTAACATTCAGGTTCAAACTCATCCACTACTCAGTAAGTACTTGCTAATTTAAGCACTGTCGTTGAATTATCATTTGTTCTATCTAACACATTCCCTTAGTTGGAGTTCGATTGACAAGTTTGAAGTTAATTACTGTTAATTTGTTTACGATTTAGTAATGCATTGCAAGAAATTTGGTGCTCAACGTGTCACACATGATTTGAAGTTGTGATAATTTTTTTTATAAATGTATTAACTGATAATTGATAGATATGTTATAATGTTTGAATAGATTAAATACTTACAGTTTCACTATGTGTTACTCATTGTGTATTGGTGATGTGTGGAGGGAAATTTTAGGTTTGTAGGGAGTTTTGGTGAAGAGTGCATTTAATAAGCATCTATTTCCATCTGTTTTGTTCACATCTGTTTTTGAGCTACAAATGTTCTCCAGTTCATTCCTGATTCTGTACCAGTGAGCCCAAATGATACCTTTTGATTTAATGGAATGTTTGTGTCTGTTGGTTCGTTTTGTTTTTTCAGGTTGTAGGAGTAAATTCAAGGTATCCCTCTAATCAAAGGATTAGTTTGAGGCGGTTGATGGTACGTATTTCTTCTAATTTTTGTTGATGCCCGTCCCCTACTTCATTGCGACAAGCGGCGTTGCTATTGTTGATTCTCTTTCGCTTATAAAAGCACTAAAGAGGGCTATATCTTGAAGTTTAATCAGAATTGGCACATTTTTTGTTAAGTTTAATCTCATTATGAAACCTAAGTTTAATGTGTTTCTCCGTGTATAGTAATTCGTTTTGGAGCAAAATAGTAATTCATTTCCCTTGCAATCATGATTAATAATCTTATCATCTTGTTTTGTAAATTTAATTACAGTTGGTAACCTAAACACCCCCTAAAATATGTCAAATTTGTAACAAAATCATAACGAATTTTAAAATTTGGAATAAATGTCAGGACTTCTAAAGTCAACTAATTTCATATCTATGTGGCCATTTTTATTTAATTTGTAGATGGGCACTTGAGATTAATGAAGGGAGCATCATATCCTTGGTTAAAGAAAAGATTGGCTGGAAAGAATGAAGAACGGATCAATGATTGATTATGGAGAAGCTGTTGTGATTTACTATGTGTTGATCTCAGGCATACCTTGCTTCATAATACCTTGTTGTTTATTGATTTACCCATCTTCCAAAAACACCCCCACAGCCCCACTACGGTTGTTACTATAAAACCAACAACCAAACAAACGGTTGGGATTATCATACATGAGGTAACATTACACATAAAATCACTGGATCAGTTTGTATTACATCACATCCTTAAGTAATGGAAATTTTCAGCTTGTATTGAGTTTTGATTTAGATTTTTTAGGCAATATGTCTTCAGCAGTTTGGGTTGCAGCAAGATTTGTTGGATCTGACTTTTATGGAATAAGGTGGGTATGGTGTATTAATAAATCTATTATTTCTACTTCTATCTTTTTACCTGTTGGCATGACCTGGGGTATGGGATGATTATTAGGCTATCCGTAATGGGGCTCCATGGGGGCGCCATGGAGCCCCATAGCGCCCCTATAGCGCCCTCCACCGCCCCCCGGGGCGCCATCTTAGGAAAATTGGCAAAGGGCGTTTTGTACATGGCGCCGGACAAATTTGTTTTTCCAAAAAACTAGCCGTTGAACGGCTAGTTTCAATCCTTTTTTTTTTTTTTTAAACCATTCATATATATATATACACACACAACATTCTTTCAATATTTTACACACAACACTCTCCATCTACATATATATTCTTCCATTTTTTTAAAAAAAATGAGCTCTCCACAATCAAGTTCTTCTTCTATTTTCTACGATTTCGACGATGAGATAGAAGACGAGATCGTTTCGTACGTGATGCAAATGGAACCACCTCCCATTCCTCGTCCCGTTATACGTAGAACGCAAGTTGAACGCGATCGTGAGGCGGCAAATAGGAACTTGATGAACGACTATTTTTCCGCCAGACCTACATACCGAAGTGCTGCGACGTTCTTCAATCGTTTCCGGATGAGTAAACGAATGTTCTTACGTATTGTAAACGATCTTGAACGAGAGTTTCCGTATTTTCAACAACGTTGTGACGCACGCGGGAAGCTTGGATTTACAGCTATTCAGAAGGTTACCTCCGCATTACGTGTCTTGGCGTACGGGACAACGACCGACATCAACGACGAATATTTAAAAATGGCGGAAAAGACGACACGAGATACGTTGGAACACTTTGCAAAAGGTATTTTTTTAAATTGTTATTGTTTTTTTTTTAAATTGTTGTAGTTTTATTTTAAATGTTAAATATAATTATTCTTTAAAATTGTTAAATATATTATTTTTAAATTGTGCTAGGAATGCGTATATTGTACGGTCCACGTTATTTAAGAAAACCGACGTGGAATGATCTACAATTGCTGTATGACCGACATGATAAGAAGTATGGTCTACCGGGAATGATCGGAAGTATCGACTGCAAGCATTGGCAATGGGATAATTGTCCTACGGCATGGAAAGGTCAATACACACGAGGAGATCAAAAGGGTCCGACTGTTATTCTTCAAGCCGTGGCATCGTGCGATCAATGGATTTGGCACGCACATTTTGGGGTAGCCGGTTCGAACAATGACATTAATGTCTTGCAAGGGTCCGAAATCATCGAGGATTACGTATCGGGTAAAGGTGCCAAAGCTTCTTTTTATGCAAACGGTAACTATTATCCACATGGTTATCTATTGGGTGATGGTATATACCCAGAATATTCTTTCATGGTGAAGACCTACAAGGATCCTATTGATGAGAAAAGAAAGCGCTTCAAAAAGGTTCAAGAAGCGGCAAGAAAGGGTATCGAGTGTACGTTCGGCACATTGGTAACGAAATGGCACTTCATTAAAAATCCTTGCCGACTTTGGACGCTTGATAAAATGAAAGATTGCATGCGTAGCATCATCATCATGCACAACATGGTGAAGGAGGACAGAGGCATGGCGATCTGTTCCTACTACGATCCCGAACACCGAGTTGTTGTGCCCGAAGCATCCATGGAAGAACGCATTCAAAATTCGGCGGAGATGCGGTCTAGAGAACAACATAACGCACTAATGGCGGACTTGGTGGAGCATACTTGGTCAAATCGTCATGAATATGCGGATGTCGGTGAAAATAACAATGATGATGATGATGATGATGGTGTTTTCTCTGATGATGATGACGATGATGATGATGATGATGATGATGGTGATGACGATGAAGACGCCGGCCATGGTTCCAACAACGACGAGCATGGGGATGACGACGAGGATGAGGCGTATGATGATGTTCAAGACGATGATTAGTTTTTTTTTAGTTGTCATGTTTTTTTTTAAGAATATTGTAAGTTTGTTTTTTTTTTAAAAAATCTTCTAGTTTTTATGTCTTGTTTTTTTTTTAATTTTAGTTTTTAATATGTTTAATATTATATTATATAAAAAATGATTAAATAAATAATTAGGTAATGATTGGTAGGGGGGTTATACATGGAGCCCCACTACACCACTTTTGCCATGGAGCCCCTCATGCTGACGTGGACGCCACATGGCGCATAATGCCCACAAGGGGCTCCATCCACTACACTTAGCCTTACCATGAAATTTTAGTTGACTAACATGAATTTTTTATCCTTGCAATTTTTAACTAGCAATCGGAGCCGTCAGCTTCCCCTATGACAATTATATAATCTATATATGCATCTGTTTACTATAGGAGTTTATTTATTTTTTTTAAAGCTTTTTTAACTTGCTCCTTCAATTTGTTATTTTCAGATAACAAGCTAATAAAAGCATCACGAAAGCTTCAAAATCGAAATTTTCTGAAGAAAGCTTTTATTGGGCAACGCGTAGTTTTCTGGATTTCATGAAAATTAGTTGGTTAAATCTTCAAAATCGCCAATTCATTTCTAGATTTTATGAAAATTAGTTGGAAAAATAAGAGTCAATACAATACTTTATATCACAAGAGGATTGATAAACTAAGGTCACACGGTATACCGGCGCCAAACTCCCGTTAACCGCGTTATGCGGCGCTAAACACCGCCCCCTAGGCGTTATAGGGGGGGCCATAAATTGGCGTTAAAAGTTCAACGCGCGTTAAGGGGAAAGATATTGGGTCCAGATCCAATCACAAAATTCCATTTATTTTTTATTTTTATTTTTATTTGTTTAATTAATAAAAAACAACCCACTTTAACACCACACTTTAACACCATGTATACCACACTTTGTGTTAAAGTGTCATGTTATCCAGTCATCGCCCACGTGGCACTTTAACACCACCAACATAACACAAGTATACCACATGCCCTAACAAAATACAGGTACAACGATGGTTGATTGCATCGTCGCCATATCGCATCGCACTAACATAAACGAATATTGATAATTTGCAGACCAGTACTGAACTATATATGTTGGCATCGGGGCTGAAAATTGAAGCCAAAAGTGTTTAGTAATCTCTGACCAAGTTAGAATTAATTATATAAAGTTAGTTCTTGGGAAGACTACATATATCTGTCTGTAATGATTCATGTCCTTGTAAATCCTCAAGGAACACATTCGTTTGTTTCCATTCGTTTGTCATCGGGATGCATCGTGCTAACATAAACAGATATTGTGTTGTAAATTGTCGTCGCCGTCGAACACGCAAACAGAAGACAAATAACACGCTATAAACTGTCGCCGCCGCAACGCGCGGGCACACGGCTAGTATATATATATATATATATATACACACACATTTAACACCCTGTTTGGTATTTTTTTAATCTTCATCCAATATCAGAAGTTTGAGTCCATCTCTACTTTCACTTTTGATAAAGCTACGTAAATGTACTAAATTTCTTTTTAATAAAAATAATCATAGTATACTCATTGTAAATGTACTTGAATAATGAAAATTGAATGAAACATGTAACTTTTCCCATAAGAGAAATACATACTTAAAAGAAAGAAAAATAAAGTAAAAAAATTAAAAATATTGATTTATATACAACATTTAATGTCTCATCTGTATTTAGTTTTTGTTGCGTTAGATATCTACATAAGCATTATATTAGTACCAAATGTAGACCATCTAGTAATTGCATTTATCACATACTTGCTACCTAGTTTAGAATGTTTTTCACATTATAATATTATAATAACTTACTACAATCTATATCAACCATTTATAAAGGGCTAGACGAGATAGAAGCCATCTTGCTGCAATGCTGCTCCAATTGTAACTTGCAGCCACTTGTCATGTTAACCTTTAACCAAAAGTACGTACTTTTATTTACTTTACTTTTTTCTTGACTTTTTAGTTGTCGATTCTTGATTTCTTCTCATCCGAGTCATGTGAACCTGCATTGTATATTTGAATTGTAGTGAGTTGCTTCTCATCTTCTCATTCTTGATTTCTTCTCATCTGGACAGATAGAGCAATTGTCAAACGATGCAACTCAAAAGGAAACTGTTGGAAATCAGTAACGATTAGAACAATCATTAATAATGATTCAACCGATCGTTTAATTACAATACAGAAACAATAATGAACGAAAACACAAATGAGATAAAACAGTTTACGAAAACACCACAGAAATATGATCACGAGCAGCAGCAATATAAGTTCCTGCAAAACAGAAGAACACGGAAAAGAAAAACGAGAGGAACTGGGCTTGTGTTTAACACAATTCCATTAAACAGATTCGACGTCTGTTCCCATGGTACACCGGTTCAAAACTATGTGTACAGCTGGACGAGATACTTGCGTGAAACGAAACCGGAATAAAGCAGTGGACGGAGATCAGCACCAACACGTCGTTGGAATTCAATTTTTTCTGTGTGTCCTTTTTGCCCACAATTCGTATACATATACACGAAAATTAGCCACATGAAAGGTCATCCATTAACTACTACGAGTTAATCCGGAATGAATGTTTGATTTATGTCTCTTAAATGATCAGGTTTGGAAAGCCAAAGGCCATTTCTAGAATCTGCTAAAAAATTGGTTCGAAAAATAGCAAAAACGTGTCGTCCATGGACACACGTTTCGGAGCTACATTTGTGTCCGCAGGTCGCGCGGGCACGAGTTCAGAATATTGACCCGATTAGCCATTTTTCGCACCCCCCCCCCCTGCGTGAGGGAATAAGTGAAAATGCGTGAGCTACGGGTCGTCTACTCAATCTAGCTAATTCAGAAGAGTAACAAGTAATTTACCGATTGTTTTATTGATCAAACGAACAATTACAATCAGTAAAACACTCAGAACAGACTAAGAGAATACACCACAGATTACGCACACTAAAGCTATGATCTCACACGCTCTATCCCTCAATTACAAAGACGAAACCTCTATATATAGCGACAGGCGGAACCTCAGGCAAACCTGAAGTTCGTCTGATCCGAACCTCAGGTTAGGACCAGGTTCGGCTAGCAACCAACCTTGTCTTGATCTTGGTCTTTGTCTCGACTTGATACTTCACACGACACACAGATCTTGTATCTACAAACTCCCCCTTGTCGTGTGCAGTATCTTTAACATCATCCAAACTGTATCTTCAATCAAACTCCACCTCAAGTGTAGAATTCGTTCGTCCAATGAAATAAATCTTCGAACAAGCGCTTCCTCAACTTGATCGTAACTTGATCTCGAAACTTGACAATGTCTGATGTATCTCTGCCTCTTATCCGCAGCTTCAGAAGACTTGAAGTTGTCATATCTTTAACTTTAGCAATCTGCTCAAAATTTAAATAATCTTGGCGCAAAACGTCTCTTCGAGACTCCAAGATATGATTTTGAAAATTTGATTTGTATCACATGTTGATCAGATCGAAAATAAAGCAGAAATAAAATCTTTTTGGCTTTTAGAAAATTTATATCAAAACAAACCTAAAATCTCTTTGATTTATCAAACTTATGCTAAAACACACTAAAAATCATTTTGTACTTTTCCGAAATGAAATGAAATTGCAATATAGAATCAAACTCTATTTTTGGTATGAGAAAGATCACTATACGGAATCATATTGATCATGACGCACTGAACTACACTTCAATTTCAATTAATTGAAGCACATAAGTCATGCCGATTGCCGGTATAATTTGTCCATCTTAAACTCAGGCAAAATCGTACTCATAACATCTGAATATGTTAAGGTATTGATTAGATTTTGCTTTGACTAGTGTATCCCACACTATCAGACATATTCAGACATTTCCTTTTTCCTTTTTCTTTTGTGTGATTACACTTGTGATTTTTCACAAAGCATACCATTTTTCATGATATCGTCAACTATGTTCCATGCAAAAAGAAATAAGAACGTTAAATCGTCTACCTTAAGGTCGATCTTTCGATACGCAGATAAGGCCTCGGATTTAACAAAATAAGAAAAGTAAAACAAGTTGAAATTGTATAACCCAACAACAATCAGGTTGGTACTCCCATACACGTAGAGAAAGTTCGATGAGTTATACGAAACACTAAAGAAAATAAAGCAGAACGTCAAACGAACAACAATCAGGTCGATCTTTTGATACGCAGAGAAAGTCCGATCGTTTGACAAAATAAAGAAAATCAAAGAAGTTTAAATCTTTGCAAAATGAACACATGTATACACAGTGACTTTGATGTGTCGGATTTGAATAAGAAAAACAGTCAAGTTAAAAATGGTAAATACTGAGTGACCAAACCACACACTAGGGCAAGCGTACCCGTCGTATGCAATATAGTATCAATAAGCACCGAGTATCAATCCACGAATGCGTAATCAGACTCCCAATAATGTATCATAACTAATATTTAACCGATACAATTGGAATGTTTGATTTAAGTAAACTAAGCAAGCAATAAAACTAGCAGTAAACAATGCAAACGACAGAGAATCAGAATGAGAGAGATATCACCTAGCCTAGAATCCACTAAACCCACATTAAACCCCCGGCAAGACCTATCAACATGAAACTATCACCAAATGAGAATAAACCAACCAAGGAGGACTATAGACACATCCCGAATGATCTGAATATTCTAAATGAAGCACATATAGCATAATATGTGAATTTGCACAATAATTTCACAGTTTCGGTCAAAACAAGCAAAACACGCATAAATCAGGAAACACCAAGAGAGGTCTCTCTAAATGAAACCTAATACATGCAATGACTCCAATTCCGATTATCTAGGACCTAGAAATCACTAAACACGAATAAAAAGGCTCAAATCTCGCGGTCACAAACATTCTAACCTATCAAACAATGTCTAGCCAATAACTAGCAAATGGAATAACTCGGTCAAGTTCATTCCACAAGGATGCACACAAAAATCAGCCACTAACCAATGATATATCATCATGTAGGAGATCTCCGGATCATGCATTAACCCAAAAACTCATTTAAGTCTATGGATTAACAATAAACTAACTAATAATGGTTGCAATTCCATAATCCCTATCAATTAGTCCACATAACACATCATTAACAGCAGCTAATTAAGCACACATAATCATCCCAAACAATCAAAACTAGAATCAAGAGCAAAAATCACATAATCATGTTGAAAAGTCAAACCGAAAAGTCAAAATGGGTAAAGCTTCATCTAATCTAGGTGATAAATGAGAAATCAGCCACAAATCATGTCTCTAATCATGAAATCAGTCAAATCTAAACAAAACATGAACAAACAATCAACAACTAGAAAGAAGAAACTGATTTAGATGAAGAAATCTCAAAGCTAAGCTCCAAAATCTTCACTCTAAGCTTCAAATTCTTCAATCCGGCCTTTAATTGCTCCAAAAACGTGTCTCAGATCTCGTTCACTACTCACGTTACTGATCTTAGTCGAATCCCCAAACCCTAGGTTCAAAAAATGCTTAAATACTCGTTTTGGAAATTTTAGCCGTCTGGGCCCGTTCGCGGACCCATGAGAACTGGAAAGGGAGACTCGCTGCTCCATGAAGCCCACTTTTCTATTTTCTGTGTTCAAGGTTCATGGACCAGCGAAAACTGACAGACTGGGGCTCGCTGGTCCATGACTGACACTTCAGTAGATTTTTAATTTCTACTATCTTTCACTCCCGAGCTCCAAATCGCGTTCCGTTTTCGCCAGAATCATCACAAATCAACCAATCACCACCAGATCAACTAAAATTCAACATATGAACAATTAAGTACCAAAATCTCATCAAAACTTAAACAAAAATCGGATTAAATGCGGGATTAATCACTCGAAAACATGTATAAGATGCAGTGCATCAGACTTCTAATTTTGTTTTCACACTTATTTTTCTGTTTCCTCATGAAATATGCTTCAAAATGTTATCCACATGGTCAAACATTAGTATTTAGTGTATATCACATCTGAATGCTTTCTGATTTGCCGAGTCTACCAAGCATATCAAACAATGATCTTATGGATCTTTCATCTACTCTATCCATGAGTCAGATACGTAAGCGAATGTACCATCATTTCCCAATGATTGATTTCTCAAAATTATATATATTTTGCTTGTATTCACCTTCCTTATATATTTTGCATGTGAGCATCTTCTTCCCATAACATACATCATTTCAATTTCTCCCCCTTACATGCAATTCTCCCCCTTAAAATGAAAAAACTCTATTTTTGGATTTTTCATTTTACAAAAACAAGACTTTATTGTTGGTTTTTATCAAATGAAACATAAAGAAAGAAAAGTGATCAACCAACACGGATACCTTGCATTTTAAAGTTTGTAGAAAACTTGCAAGTTAGAAAAGTATATCAGGAAATTTAAGTTAAGCGGAATACTCCTCCATCAACAACTTTTCAATCGTCGATAGGTCTTCTACAAGTACCTGCTGACTGGTCAAACTCATTAGTTTTTAACTTGACCCAAAGCGACTGCTTCTGGTCGACCAGTGCCGTGGTTTTGCTTTGAAACCACCTTTGGTTTCCTGAGTTGTTGTTTCGGTAATTCAGTTTTTGATGAATTAATCACAGGTGACTGTGATGATCAACCTACATTTTGAACCTTTTAAAAAATAGGAACAGAACGTTTTTGTTTCTGAAAGAATGTAGGCTCACATTCATCAAAAACTCTACCTTGTTCATCAAAGAACTTTGTTTGGGCAGTTTTACCAAAAACTGGTATCTTTTGAAATTTCTAATTTGAATCAGTAGAAATTGGACAATCCTTTGCCATATTCCCTTGTCGCCGGCAAATATACCATATACGTTTAGCTTTGTCCCACCTTTTACGTGCCTGCATAGATTCACAAACATGAATATCTTTAAATGACCAAAGGAAGAATCATATACCTGATGTCTATGATCATGAACCCATTTGGATGTAGGGCTTTTAGAGATAGAACTATCAAAAGAAAATCTTGCATGTTGATTCTTCAAGGTTCTTGAAGCATCCTCCTTCACAAAAACTTCAGAAATTTTTCGAGCATCCACGTAGTGAAGTGGAAACTCTTTATCGGAGAAAATCTGTTCCAAACCCTTGAGTTTGTAAAACCGTTCGGGTTGAACTTTCTCAGCCTTGAAAACTGCCTTCTTCACTTGCTTTAGTTTCAGTTTCTTCAGATTTTGTGGTTTTGAAGATGGAACCTCCTCAACATGAACATTCTGTGACTTAAAACCCAAACCAATATTCTTTCCAGAAAGCTTTTCCTCGGAACTTGATGTCTGATGTCCATTCTTTGCCAACCTTGAAAATTCAGCTTTTACTTCATTAACATTTTTCTGCTCATATAAAATCGTCTCATCAAATTCAGGTTGAGAACGAATCTTCTCACTAGATGTAGCAGATTTCTCATGTTCTGTTAGGCTGAATCAGATACAAACTATGGAGCTGGAGGAATTTCAAATTTCTTTCCCTTCTTATTTTTAGCCTTCTTGTTTTTCTTCTTCTTGACAATCTTCTCTTCTTCTGAAAATGATGATGTAAACTTGGAATAATCATAGTCTTCCACCTTTTCTTTCACATCTTTAATAGTTTCTTTAATATTTGTAGGGGGGTGAAGCTGTTTTGTCAAACATTCTTTCAAAATTGACATCATTTGCTGGGAACCTTGTGAATAATTGTGCATTTGAGACATTATTCAGCAACCAATTAGCATCAATGACTTGAATCTTTAAATCTGAAATTTGCTGTTGAGCTTCAGCCAACTCCTTCTCGGTAGCTATCAATCTCTTTACAACCTTATGAATTTCAAATTTTTGCAAACGAAGATTTTCCAGCCCATCAAACAATTCCTTCTTTAATTTATCTTCATTACGTTTTTTAATATCCAAATTTGCAGTTTGAACTTTATTGACACTAACCAACTCTCGTTTTTCGTCCAACAACTTCTCCATATCAATTTGATAAGCCTCAATTTTAGCAACATACTCTTCAGAATTCTTTGTAAGCAAATCAAGCTTCATTTTTGATTTATCAAACAGATTTTAAAAATCATTAGCAGCATCTTCTGCTTCATCTTTCTATTTCTTGACTTCTTTAACCAATCCCTCCTTTTCTTAAATCAATTTAGCAATTCGTTCTTCACAATCCCTTTCATTCTTTTTAAACATCTCCAAATCAATCTTTATATATTGAAGAACTTTGGTATTCAACTTATTCTCCTTTTCCAACAAATCATTTTGCACAGTAATTCTTTCTCGTTCTTCTTAGAAACTTCCAAATCCTCCTTTACCAACTGAACATCCTTTATCAAAGACTCATTTTGCAAATTTAAATCAGTTTCGTTTTTCTTTGACTCCTCTAAATCTGCCTTTAACCAATTGAAGTTTCGCAACAAGCATTTTGACTTCTTCCTTCATACGAACTAGAATCATAATAATAATCATCTTGCTCATGTGTGACAATCAAAGCAGATGTATCAAAATGTTTGCTCCAATCATATACACCATTATTCTGAATAGTTAAAGCTATTTTGTTTGAATTGCTTGAAGACGGTTGAGAACTAATATTAGATGAAAACCAGGTTTTGTAACATGCGCCTGCTGACGTTCTCTAGCAAAATGACCAAGCTTGGAACACTTGTAACATTTAAACTTAGAATTGTCAAAACCCAATTTCCCATTAAAATCAGAAGTAGTACGTTCTTCCATGCTTCTTAAAAAATCTTTTTGATCTTTGACCCAACATAGCATATTGCCAAAATAAATCCAATTCATTTAATTGATCATTATCAAGTTCATAAAGATCATCCGTTGCTATTTTTGCATCAGCAACATTTTTTATAATAAGTCCAAAAGATGAAGATATTAAAGCAACAATCATTTTAGCACAATCATCCGTTGTTTCAGCAGAAAAAAGCATTATGTTTTGTTGATTCTGGAATTTTAAAGTTACAACCCCGTGATGAATTATTCTCAGAAATTCCAGAAATATTTCCAATGAAAGCAGTAGGTGGTGCAGAACTCAGACTTGGTTTAGTGTTAGTCGTCAAACTAGCAGCATTCTCACCATGATACAATTCTAAATTTTGCAAATTTGCTTTGGGTTTGTTGGAATTCATCATTTCCATCTCACGGGCATGAAGTTTACCAGTTAGATCATGAAATATCAATGTGGGAAAATTCTTTATCACGTGTAAGCAACAACACATAATTTTCTCATTTTTCTGGTAGAGCCTCCATAATCTTTTCTTTTAACTCTTCATCACTTTTCTCAATCCCCACAATCTTTAATTCACTGATTAGATGTGACAACCTTGATACAAGAGCCGTGATGTTTTCATTCTCGTAATGTTGAAAGTTATCAAACTCAACACCTTCTTTCGACTTTTCTTGCATTGATCGTTACCTTCACACCTTGCTAATAAAGCATCCCACAATTGTTTTGATTTCTTGCAAGTACTAAATTGATGTAACAACTCAGTAGGTAATGCCATTGTAAGATAACTAAATGCCTTTTGTTTAAGCTCATATGATTTTTCTTTCAGCAATGTCGAAGGTATGAACTTCTTTGAAATCTCCTTGATCAATTGGATGTGGGTAAAGCTTCTTAATCGGAATCCACAAATCAATATCATTCGTGCTTATGTAAGCAGAATATCGTTGCTTCCAATTTTGATATTCTAAATTCAACAACTTTGGAACTTTCTGACTTATTCCAATTTCGTTGTTAACGTTCAGCATTGTTTGCATTGCACTTTGCATAGCGGCAAAAGCTTGAAATTCTGACATTTTGAAAAATTGAATTCTGATCGTCCGAACCTTAATCTGTGATCCGAACTATGTTCGAACTTCTACCGAACCTAGCTTAGCCGTACTTTAGCCGAACTCAAATCAATCTGAACTGAAGAACACTATCTGAACCTTTTCCGAACCTTTTCCGAACCCAATCTATCCGAACCTTTTCCGAACCCAATCTATCCGAACCTTAAACGAAACTCAACCAAACCAGAAAATTATCTGACGAACCCTGGATGAACTTGAACTTCGGATGGACGAACCCTAGCCGAACTCTAACCGAACCTAGACTTCGGACAAGTGAACAGTAGCCGAACTTGGAGTTCGGAGCGGTTATGCCGAACAGTGACACTTCAGCCGAACCTCACCATTTTTCGCTCAAAATTTTCAAATTTGGACAAATTTTGACGAGATTTGAAGCAATTGATCAGAAAAATGATAAGAAATTATTTAGGAGTGAAAGTTTCACGAAAACCACGACCGAAATGATCAAGAACACGTAAAAACACTAAAAAAATCACCAAAAACAACACATTTTGTTTCAAAACTCCGAAAAAGCAACCACAGATCAGTAGAATGAACCAGATAGCTCTGATACCACTTGAAAACCCCGACATATTCCGTCGTCGGTTGGGGTGTGACAGATTGGTATCAGAGCCTTGGCTATAGGGATTTAGGTTATTAGAACTGGATAACGTAGACTATGCCTTAGGTGTCACACATGATTAACTCATGTTAGTATGCCTATTATATTATATGATGTCCCCATATGCTACTTAAATATGCCTTTCTCAAAATCCCGTCTTTTTGTTAAAACACTTGACACACACGGACCCTAAAGGCATCCTAGCCTATTTCCTTAGTAATGGTGCCTTATGTGCCGTATTAGGAATTTGATATCTGTTATTGAAATCCGTCGGGGTTAGGAATCTGTCAATAGACATATAGTAACTGGAAGGAGGAAGATGCCGGTAGCTAGGGGTCTATCCAGACAGGCATTGCGTATAAATCCGGATGAGCCGTATGGACCTGGATATCTATTTGGAAGCCCTCGGGATACGAGAACCACTCCATTATACTTTATCAAAGACAACACAATTCTATGTTTTACAAAGATTCTCGATATTTTATGACTCTCTAATGATTTACCTAACAATCACCGTATTCCAAATTAATAATCAATCATGTCTTATCACTGGTCTCACAAACGTTTTTCTTTCTCTTTAGCATGTCGACTCGTTTTCGTGATCATCGCAAGGGCAACAAGGACCGTAAGATTGCCTCCTTAATTGCCAGCCAGATGGAAACCGTCATTCCAAATATTATGGTTTAGCTTCAACAAGGTCTGAATACTAATTACAACAATCACGATGCCGCTACTAATTGTTCATTCAAACATTTCAACTCATGTAATCCTCCCAAGTTCTTTGGATCTGAAGGCCCTACCAGTCTACTCCAATGCTTTGAAGGTATGGAAAATACCTTCCCCAATAGAGAGTGTCGTGAAAACTTGAAAGTCTGTCGTGCTAGCAGTTCTTTGACCAAGAAAGCTCTTACTTGGTGGAATGGCGGGTGGATGGCGAGAAACGACTCCGCGGTTCTGATAACGCTCTGGCTTTACCTTGGAGTCAATTCAAGGATATAATCAAGGAAAAATTTTGCCCGCGTAGCGAAATGAAGATGCTCGAAGATGAATTTCATGACTTGGAATAAGATAGTGGAGAAAGTCAAGCATACATGGACCGTTTTCAAGAACTGAAACTTTTGTTGCCTTATATGGCCTTTCCTGAATATCGATGCATTAAAAACTACATTGGTGGTCTGCCTGACTGCCTATGATCATCCAAAATGCTCTCTGGGCAAGTAAACCCCCAACTCTCGACGAAGCCATGTGCCTTGTTGGAACGTTGACTGATAACCATGTTAAAGCCGGGAACTTGACTCAGAAAGGGTACAAGAAGGAAGTAAAAACCAAGAAAGGGGGAAGGAAAATGAGGTTAAAGCTGAGTCCTCGTCTATAAAATCAAACAAAAGAAAGAGGAATGCTAAAAACTTCGATGTAACCACTACTCTTACCACCGCTACTCCTTCCAAACCTACTGCTCCTCCAGCCAAGAAACCATATACTGGGCCCCATCCTCAATGCAACACTTGTAAACACATCACCCTACCATTGTTGCTTGCTGGAAATGTTTCAATTGTGGCATCTTTGGTCATCTGATCAACACTTTTCATCTTCCGATTCAAGCTTAACCTTTGATGGCCCAGCCCGTGGCTCAACGTCGAACTTCTAAATGCTCTAGTTCCAAACATCCAAGCCTGCTACAATTGTGGAGACCCTGGTCATCTCCGCAATACTTTCCCCAGACATGCAATCACCAACCCTCTAATCAATAATAATCATGGAGCACCTGCATGCGCTTTCAACATCAATGCCAACCAAGCTCAGGTTAACCAAGAAGTCATTAACGGTGTGTTCTTAGTCGGTACTCGTTATGCTTCTGTTTTATTTGATTCGGGTGCCGATAGGAGTTTTGTTTCTTTGGAATTTGAACCCTTACTTGCTATGCCATGTACTATTCTTAATCCTTCCATTTCGGTTGAAGTTGCGGACGGAAAGTCAGTCACTATCAATTCCATTATTCATAAATGCACTTTAAACTTCAAAGATCACACATACTCTATCGATCTAATACCTATGATTCTCGGGAGCTTTGATATTATCATTGGCATGGATTAGTTGTCTCGACATCACGCAGAACTCGTTTGCTTTGACAAAATCATCCGTCTCCCTCATCTGGATAATCAAGTCCTAGTGGTTCATGGTGATAAACCATCAAGCAGGCTGAAGCTTATGTCCTGTACTAAAGCTGAAAAGTAGTTACGCAAGGAGTATGTGGCATTTCTGGCCCACATCATGGAAGTTCTGGAGGAAGAAAATAAAATCGAATACATCCCAATCGTACGAGATTATCCTGAAGTCTTTCCTGAATACATAAAGGTTCTACCTCCCATTCGTCAAGTCTATTTTCCCATCGACCTTATTCCGGGTGCTACTCCCGTTGCGAAGTCACCATATCGCCTAACACCCTCAGAAATGTAGGATTTATCTAAACAACTCCAGGAACTTTCCGACAAAGGCTTCATTTGACCTAGTTCCTCACCTTGGGGAGCACCTGTCTTATTCGTTAAGAAGAAGGATGGTACATTCCGAATATGTATCGATTATCTTAAACTCAATAAACTTACCATTAAGAATCGATATCCATTACCTCGAATCAATGACCTTTTTGACAAACTTCAAGGAGCCAATTGTTTTTCAAAAATCAATCTTCGTTCTGGTTAGCATCAACTTCTTGTTTCAGAGGAAGATGTACACAAAACCGCTTTCCGCACTCGTTATGGTCATTTTGAATTCACTGTTATGCCATTCGGATTAACAAACGCACTTGCAGTATTCATGGACCTCATGAATCGTGTTTTTAAATCCTATCTTGACAAATGTGTCATCATCTTTATTGACGATATCCTCTTTTACTCAAAATCAAGATCCAATCACGAAACTCACCTACATCAAATTTTGAAACTCCTGAAGAAAGAACAACTATACGCCAAATTCTCTAAATGTTAATTTTGGCTTAAGGAAATTCAATTTTTAGGACACATTGTCAATAACAAAGGCATTCATGTTGATCCTGCGAAGATCCAAGCCATAAAAAGTTGGAGTACCCCTACTGAATCCGTTCATTACTTGGACTAGCAGGCTATTATCGACGTTTTATTTCAAACTTTTCGAGAATCGTAGTTCCACTCAGCGCCTTAACACAAAAAGACAAAATACTTGAGTGGAGTCTTGCTCAGGAAGAGGCATTTCAAACTCTCAAACAGAAGTTATGCAACACTCCTATTTTAACTCTTTTTATGGAAACGACGACTTTGTCGTTTACGACGATGCCTCAAATCTAGGCCTCGGTTGTGTTCTCATGCAACAAGGAAAAGTGATCGCCTACGCATCAAGGCAACTTAAAATTCATGAAAAGAATTATACGGTGCACGATCTCAAGCTTGGTGCTGTTGTATTTGCCTTGAAAATTTGGAGACACTACCTTTATGGAACCAAATATATAATCTATACTAATCACAAAAGCCCAACACATTTTCAATCAAAAGAAACTCAACATGCGCCAACGTCGTTGGGTTGAACTTCTAAATGACTATGACTGCAATATTCTCTACCACCCAGGTAAAGCAAATGTTATGGCCGACGCACTTAGTCATAAGGAACATCTCAAATCAATTCTCTTTCAAACTACTCATCCCTTATCTAATCTTCAAACCCGCATTTTTGAGGCTCAACACATATCAGTTACAGAGGGTAACATGTACGAAGAAATGTCTTGTGGTGCTGAACTTCAACTAGAAACTAAATCCAATGGTCTCTTTTATTTCATGAATCGTCTCTGGATTTCTAACCGAGACAATCTTCATACCACCATCATGAACGAGACTCACAAATCTCGTTATTCCATTCATCCCGGTGTAGATAAAATGTACCAGGATCTTCGTACTCATTATTGGTGGCCTGGAATTAAGAAAGAAGTCGCACTCTTTGTAGTTAAATGTCTTACTTGGTGAAAAGTCAAAGCCGAACACTAAAGACCGTTTGGTATACTCGAACAACCAGAAATACCTGTCTAGAAATGGGAAAACATCACGATGGATTTCATCACTAAACTCCAGTGTACTTCTAGTGGTCATGATAGCATTTGGGTCATTATCGGTCGTTTAACCAAATCTGCTCACTTTCTCGTTATTTGTGAAAATGATGGAGCTGAGATATTAGCTCGTATTTACGTCAAGCAGATCGTTGGTACTCCTTTGAGCATCATATCAGATCGAGACGGTCGTTTTATCTCTCATTTTTGGCAATCTCTTTAATCTACCTTCGATTGGATCTCAGCAGTGCCTATCATCCAAAAACTGATGGTCAAACTGAACGCACAATCCAAACTCTGGAGGATATGCTTCGCGCTTGTGTCATTGATTTTGGTGGAAATTAGGATTCCCATTTACCATTGGCCGAGTTTTCGTATAACAATAGTTATCACTTGAGCATCGGTATGGCACCCTTTGAATCACTTTATGGTCGAAAATGTTGGTCACTTATATGTTGGAGCGAGATTGGTGAAACCCAAATCACTGGTCCCGAACTAATACAAGAAACGACTGACAAAATTTCTCAAGTTCGTGATCATTTACTCGCTGCTAGAAGTCGTCAGAAAAGCTATGCTAATAAACGACGAAAGCCCCTTGAATTCAAAGTCAGCGATTTAGTACTTCTAAAGGTATCCCCTTGGAAAGATATCGTTCGATTTGGTAAGAAAGGGAAACTAACACCCCGTTATGTAGGTCCATTCAAAATTCTCGAAAAAGTCGGTAAAGTAGCCTATCGACTCGAGCTACCTCCAAAGTTAGCCAATGTTCATCTTACATTTCATGTGCCAAATCTTCGCAAGTGCTTAGCTGATGAAAATCTCCATTTTCCTCTGGAAGACCTTCGTATTGACGAACCTATGCAATTCTGTTGATACATGAAATGTGCGTCGTGTGAAGTATCAAATGAAGACCAAGTTCAAGCCAATATAGGGTTGGCCGAACCTGGTCCGAACCTGAAGTTCGGACCGGCCGAACCTGGGGTTCGGAGGGAGTTCGGCCAGTCGTGTATATATAGTTGTTTGGTCTTTGTGTTTAGTAGTTCTGAGCGTGCGAGATCTCTTAAGTGTGTGTTTCTGAGTGTGTTTCTCTGAGTCTAATTCTGAGTGTTTACTGATTGTAATTGTTCTCATTTGATCAATAAAACAATCGGTTAATTACGTTTCGATGTCCGATTAGCTAGATCGAGTAGACGATCCGATGCTCACGCATTTTCAAATTCGTCGAAAAACCCGTAGAAATCATGGATCGCGAAGTTAAGCAACTCAAGCGCAGTCGCATACCCATTGTCAAAGTCCATTGGAATCTAAAAGTGGACCAGAATTCACCTGGGAGCGTGAAGACCAAATGAAGACCAAGTATCCACATCTGTTCAGACAGTCTTCTCGAAATTTAATTTCGGGATGAAATTTCCTAAAGTAGGGGAGACTGTAACACTTCGGTCAAACCATTTGTAAATACCCAGCCCATTTCTATCATGGTTGATAATCAATAAAGAATCATTTCCCATTTGATATTGCTATTTCATTTATTCTATGATTAAATCCTTTGATCATAATATTCGTTACATTTGATATTTCAATTTATTGCAAATCGATCTCTAACTCGATCGTTTTTATTATTTATGTAAAACCGGAAAACTCGAGCATTCCAAATGTGTATAATACTTGTGGGTAATACTAGTCATGCACGCAAGTAAATATATGTGAGGTTTCACAAAAAGTTCAAGGTTTAAAACAAAAATAGCAAAAGTGCAATCATTCGTGCGATTTCGGTATTAACCGGGAGTTCATATATTCTAGGAATTCACATTTTGTTATTACATAACTTTATATTTAAAGAATTCCATATCACAAATCAATATGATAAATTTTGATGGATTTCGGTGATTTTTTGTATTTTTAACAAATAATGCACGAATAGAAATATATAAAATATATATTATATACCTTGTTACGCGTGTCCCGAGACTTAGAAAACCATGGGAAATTATTCTAAACTATTTTTGAGCATAAAATATTAAGTTTCTCAAAGTTTAGGGGTTAAAATCGCACAAAACAGAAGTTCAGGGACTAAACTGTAAATAAAAAGTTCAGTGGTTGAAATAGCCAAACCCCCAAACCTGGTCGTGGGTCGCGAATCCTGGGAGGCTCTCCTCCGCATACCTCCGCCCAAATCAGTTGACAGGTTCGAATTTTTCCATGTCTTTCGACTTGTTCTCCATAATTGAACCTCCATACATGTTGTTTTGGTCATATTATCACCATAGGACATGTATACACCTAAAGGCGCCTCTAACTACCATAAATACTGGATCGAAACATAATTTCTCCTCACCAATTTCTCGATCTATCATCCAAAAACCCTAAGAACGACCCAGGTTCTTGTTTTGATCAATACGAGCTCCTCGATTCGAATTTGAAGCTGAAATTCTGCAGTTGCACGTTATTAGGTATGTTTAACAATAACCTATCTTAGTTTTTGATAATATTGTGTCTAAGTATGGTTTTTAAAATTATGTAAAAATTAGGGTTCTTGAGCTTGTTTTGCTAAAATTGGGTGATCGGGTTTGACTTTGAGTCTGGATTATTTGTAGCTAATCCTAAAATAATATATTTTAAGAAATCTCTAAGTTAAATTCAAGTTTTGGGAAGGTTTGGTATTTATTTCTAAAAATTGGTCAAAATTAGGGTTTTCATGTCGTTGTTCTGCCAAAATAGGGTAACGGGGTTGAATTAAGGTTTGGTATTTTGAGAAATATTATAATATATTATAATGAATAAAACCCTAAATTTATTTCAAATTCTAAATAGTTTGATAGTTATTTAATAATTATGTCGATATTAGAATTCAAATATGATAATCTAATAATAAGCGAACCGGGAAGTATTAGGACTTGATTTTTGGTATTAAATCATATTTATTCATACAATAATTGTTTTTGAATCCAAAAGCGATAAATAATAAAGTATTAAAAATACCAAGTCAATCAGATACTTAGAAGTTTGTGCGGACCGGAAGGGTAGGCGCTTGTACTCTGGGGTTTCTGTCAAAGCGAAGGTGTCACATAAATCCCAATTGGGACCTGACATACCTCACTGGGTGATCCCGAGGTGAGCGTTTACTTATAGGAATGCGCGTCTTCATATTATCACTAAACCCTAATTTACCTATAAAAGGTAAAATGGTAATTTTGACCTAATAAAAGATAACACTTCTCGAATACTTAAAACTTGGGTCATTTTAGTGTCCCAAATTCATATACCTTATTTGATTCATTGAGATAACGTCCAAGTTACTTATCTTTCACATATCGGCGTATCTCTTATTTCCTATCTCTCTATCAAGTGAGTATTCATAGCCCATTTCTCTTTTATTACTTTGGGATGCAACATGTATCTCTATCTCAAACTCCAACACTATATTTATTTCTCTAAAATAACATGCGAATCCTATGCTTGTTACGTGTGTTCTAGATGTGTTGAACTTTTTTGGATTATTGTTGTTGTTATGCTCAAACTCGAACTCTAAGCGTACTCATTAACACACCGAGTCGTGGTAACAATAATAGATCTATTGGTATGATAATCCACCCGGTAAATTGAAACGTATTTTTAATGGGTGATTGGAAACCTAATTGTCAAGGGTTTGATACGCTCTTATTTGCTCTATTTCATTACTTGTTTATCATATTCTATGAATGTTCACTTGACCCATATATCGCATGTTTTATACTAACATTATATATTAAACGTGTCTTTACTCACCAACTACTTTAGTAGTTGACACTTTATCTTATACATGTTGCAGGGAATCATGTTTGAGCCAGTATGTGATCACTATAGGATGCTGGACCTAGATAATAGACGTTTAATTTCAGTACTTATATTTGTCTCTTTCCTTGTTGTATAAGATTTCGAATAAATGAATAAAAAGGGCATGTATAAGTATATTTCAACCTTAATTTAGTTGTCATGAGCATCTGAACAGTCATCATGCCCCGACATATTCCGTCGTCGGTTGGGGTGTGACATTTTAAGGTTCAGATTCATCGGAAATAAAAGGTTGGCCACTTATGAGCTGATAATTATGTCAAAAAAAAAGGTCACTGGGCTTGGTTTTTATCACAGATAGTTGATTAGCCTGTTATAGCCTAGTAATCGTGGGAAAAGGCTGTCATAGTTATGATTTTACCTGTTGTATTGAAAGTTTGAAATCGAGACTTTGACATTCTTTGTGTCAGGGTTGTTTTTAAAATCATTCTCTGGGATTTCACCCTTCTATTGAAATGAATTTTTGATTTTTTTATTTAGGTGTTTGCTAACTTTGCTTATGAGGATTTTCACCCTGCTATCAAAATAGTTTTAAATAAATTTTAATTATATATGATGACGATGTTAAATGCATCATTGACTCATTTAAAATGCCAACTAAATTTTATTGTAATACTTGTTATCTGTGTTTGATGAATTTTTTTTTGAAATGGTATTTCTTCCGAAAAACCTTTAAAAAATGGACTGGATTTTTTCTTTAACATTTTTGGGATTTTCGCAGTTGGGAACCCCTAAATTAGCTTCGGGTGTAGGTTCGGAAGAATCTTGCAGGGACAAGGCTGTCAGGTGGGGCCTATTCACGGTTGGGAACTGCATAAAGTAAAAATAAAACCTACCTCTTCCCCAAATCCTCTATAACCCCTACCTTCTTGCCATTAAAAAAAACCCACCTTTTCCTCCAAAACATCTAATCTTCATCATCAATTTCTCCTACTCATGTAACACCCCAATTTTCACAGATACATGATATACATAGTAAATACGTGTTTATATTATAAATACGTGAGCTTAATTGATAAATGTGATAAGACTATGCTTTAGATAAGTTGCATGTGCTAGAAGTACGTGTTTAATTGCCTATATAATCAAATGTGCATAAACGAATGTCTTAAATGCTAACGAAAGTAAAGTATGAGATGAATATGTGTTTTTATGAATAACATAATGATACATGTGTGAATTGATGGATATATATACGTACGAATACGTGTGTTAATAGTTAACGGGAAAGTAAAAGGACTAAAAATGTAATTATTGTAAAGTTATAAACGTATACGAATATTATACGTATCTATGATTATTATAAGTATCCCGAGGCTTAGAATATAGTAAAAATATATCCTAATATGATTTATAAGGTGAAATGATAAGTATTGTAAAGTTTGAGGGGCTAAAACGTAATTTAGCAATTAATAAAGAAAATATATATAAATGTATATATATATATGTTATCGTACGAATCCCGAGCCTTAGAAACCTTAGAAAATGTTATAAATATGTCCCACAAGGTTTTGGTACATAAAATGATAAAAGGTTAAAAGTTTAGGGGCTAGAAATGCACTAAACCTAAGTAGAAGGGCTAAAAGTGTCAAAAACCAAATTCTGGCCGGAAAACCAGTGGCTCGCGTATCGCGAGCCACCCCTTGAAGTTCTGCGCGATACGCGAGGAGGGTGGTTCGCAGCAGAATTGATCCAGGTCCGTTTTTAGCCACGTTAGTCACCTTGCAGCCCAAGATTTCGCGAATTCGTGTCAATTTCGGAGCAACCAGTCATCATAACACCTGGAGGAACATCCCACGACCCTGTTGGGTATAAATAGGGGCCGTAATCGGCCATAACAACTCGCCAATTCACAAATTATAACCCGAAAACCCCATTTCCGAACCAGCAACTTCGTCGGAGAAATTAGAGCAAACGGTGAGGCTTCCGGAGCTGAATTTCTGCAGTCACCCCTTATTTGGTATGCTTAACAATAACCTCTTTCAGTTTTGTCTAATTCGATCTCTAAGTATGCTTTCTAAAAATGATGTAAAATTAGGGTTCTTGAAGTTATTCTGCTCAAATCAGGTGATCGGGTGGGAATTAGGGTCTGAATTTTTGTAGGTAATCCTAATTTAATATGTTTTAAGAAAGCCCTAAGTTTATTTCATAATTGGAAAAAGTTTGATAATGGTTTTGTTAACGGGTCAAAATTAGGGTTTTCATAACGTTACTCTGCCCAAATTGAGCAAACGGTTTTGAATTAAGCTTAGATATTTTAAAGTATATTATAAAATGTTATAATGGATGATACCCTAATTTGGTTTGAAAAGAAAATGAGTTTTCATAAAGAAACGAGAAATATATGAAATTAGGGTTTTGAGTTATGATTATTTAATATAAAATAATCTGGAGGGTATGGGTACTTGAATTTTGGTATGGAACTATGTTTATATATATAATAAGTATATATGGGGTTAAAATGGATAAATGATAAAGTATCTAAGATACCGAGTTAATCGGATATTTAGAAGTTCGCGCGGACCGGAAGGGTAGACACCTGTACACTGGGGTTTCTGGCAATAGCGGGGGTGTCGCCATCCCATCTGGGCAATGGCATCCCAACACTTGGTGATCCCAGAGTGAGTGTCTACTTATAGGAATGCGCGTCTTCATAATTATCAATAAAAAGAAGATAATATACCTATAGGGGTATTTTGGTCATTTTGACCTTAAAAGAAGTAAACCTTAATAATCAGATATTATTAAGATAATATAAGAGATAAATAAACATAGGATATGTTTATAATGTTAAACCTTGCGTTAATGCCATACGATACGCGAATTAGGTTAACCGAAGGATTCTGTCGGAGGTTCTGTCCGAGTTTAACGAGTAAAGAGATAAGGTGAGTTCTGCGAGCCCACTTTTAAATGTTTTTAAAAGCTTTAATGTTTTCGGGCTGATATACATACAATGTTCAATTGTTTACTTAAAAAGTATTTGAAATGCTTTTATCTGAAAGTTTGATTATCTTAACTAATGAATTGATGAACTGTTAAAGTGATACGTGTTATGTTATGAAAATGCTTATGAATCATTATACGTGTTAGTATTGTATATGAAATGATGATGATAAAATAATGCGTATGAAATGATTGTTAGAGTTATGTGCTATATTTGCTTTGAAACTAGGTATCCAAATGATAAGGGTTTGTTAATAAACGCACAAGTGAGAATGTATGATTATATGAGAACAGGTGGTGCATTTGCTATATTATTATGTGGTGGATACGCCGCTGGTACATCCTGTATACAAGCATGGTAGTATAGTTACCCGGTATATTGAAAGTGTGGAGGATACGCCGCTGGTACATCCTGTATACATACACCTAGGTAAATTGGGGGATGTTCACTTGTTGCAGTATATGAGTACATTATCATGTTTATTAGCACACCTGAGTCATTTGAATATCTAACTAGGGGCGGGTAGTAGTACTGTGGTGGTTAAGGAAATGTTCAATAGAATGGAACGTCTAAAGAGGGTCAAGGTTACGTGAACGGTTGTCGTTGCTGAATGGTTGGGGGCTTCCAGATGAAGTTACCTGAGCAGTCTTCGAGACCGGGAAGGTATAGAAAAAGTAGGACGGTTGTCGTTGCTGAATGGTTGGGGGCTTCCAGATGAGGTCACCTGAGCAGTCTTCGAGACCGGGAAGGTATAGAAGAAATGAAACGGTTGTCGGTACTGAGGTTGGGGGCTTCCGATAAAGTCACCTGAGCAGTATTCGAGACCAGAAGGAATAGAGGTGTATGGAATTCAGGCCATAGGAGTTAAAGGTTATTGAGGTAGATGTTTCCTAGAGAAACGTGTATGGTTATGATGTTATGTTATGTATGACTTGTTATGTGTTATACTTGATAAATGTTGTAAAAAGGGATTTTGCAGGTTCAAAGGTTTAAACCTCACGAACGAGGTAATGTTTTTAAAATGTAGAACTCACCAGCGTAAGCTGATCTTTTCCCAAAACCATATGTATGTCAGGTTTAGGTGAGACGTCTGGAAACAAGGGCGGAGCCCTCGTGTTAAGAGATTGATCGGGCAAGCTATAGAGGAGCTGTTGGATGTGCTGGCTAGTTGTAGATAAATAAAGACGGATATAGTTAGTCGCTATATAGATAGATTGTAAATTATCTCAGTTACTTTACGTACTTGGCTTTATTATAAATAAAAGTTTTAAATTTTCCGCTGCTTATCTCTGTTGTGCCACGTGTTCATGAGTAAATCCGATGAGTGACCCCTCCTGGTGCCAAGTCTGGGAGTGGGCGTCACAAGTTGGTATCAGAGCCTTGGTTTAAGAGATTTAGGTACAAGCACGGTATCTAAACTTAAACTAGGACTCCAGGTAGAGTAAGTTGAGATAAGAATGTAGATGCCAGCCAGGATAGCTTGTGCCCGTAAGGACGAATATGCATAAGGAACATAATAGGTGGGACTTGCGGTATGCGTATATGGAAAATACACGATTGCAATTAGCTACTGCAATTTGGTATTTACCATATAAACCGATCATAAGTACTAATTGTTGTGTGGCCAAGTGCAAGGAGAAGAAGAACGTTTAGAAAGATAAACTAGGAATCGGTTTGAGTTGATAATGAAGATAGAAAGGCGAGATGTGGACATTAGGGAATTGTGTGCTAGAAGTAACTGGGTTTTGAACGCATCGTAAATATATAATTGTATCGGATCCTGCACTTATATACTTATCATGAATTCAAAATTTGGAAACTTTATGTCACACAAGTTCTGAAATGTCATCCATCTTAAATTAGGATTTGGAAATGGCTGCGAGAGGCGATCGTGCGAGTGCGGAACCCGAGAATAACGCCGGAGCTAATGCATTCACTAACGAGCAGAGAGCGGCTATGGCTGCAGAGATGACACGCTTAATGCAGACGACATTACCTGATATATTAATTCAACTTCAAGGAGCTGCGAGAGTTGGTGCTAGTGGAGCCCGTGGAGCTGGTGGAGCTGCAGGAAGAGGTGCCGGAGCTGCACAACCTAGAATAGGATGTTCGTTTAAGTCATTTAGTGGTTGTAGACCTCCTTTGTTCGACGGCAATCAAGATGCGTTAGCTACGTTCCAGTGGATTCATGAGATGGAAGCAGTCATAGATATTAGTGAGTGTAGTGAGAACCAAGCCTTGAAGTATGTTGCCCACTCGTTTGTCTCAGAAGCACTGCACTGGTGGGGGATGATCAAACAGACTGAAGAAGACGGAGTCATTGCTGCAATGAAGTGGAACAATCTGAAGAAATTAGTCTTAGAAGATTTCTGCCCTAAAGGTGAGCTGGAGCAACTGGAAAGGAGTTTCCTGACGTTGGAAGCCGCAAACATGACGCACCGGGAATACACTTCAAAGTTCAACGCGATGGCGAGACTGCTACCTACCTTAGTCACTCCCGAAGCTGAGAGAGTGAAGCGTTACATTCAAGGATTTCCGAGTAGAGTTAGGGTGTTGATCAAAGCAACTGAACCAAAGACATTCAAGGCGACGGTGAATTTGAGTTCCAATCTCTACAGCGAGATGTTCGGTGCAAATGGTAGACCAGAAGGGGCAAAGAGGAAGGAATCGGAGTCAGAAGCAATTTCAAAGAAGGACAACGGGAGTCACCACAAGAAGTTGAAGAATAATTCAAAAGATGACAAGCCGAGGTGCCGCAAATGCAATAAGACTCATTTCGGAGAATGTGGGTTAGGAACATCTAGATGTTATACGTGCGGAAAGGAAGGTCACTTCTCTGGAAATTGCCCAGAACGTAAGAAATGTTACGAATGCGGGGAAGCGGGACACCTTAGGATGAATTGTCCTAAGTTAGTGTTAAACCCTAAACCACTTCGAGCCATCCCAGGGAATGTCACGGGTCCGAGAACGGCTCCTGCGAGGGCATATGGTATGTTGGAGATGATAGAAGGAGATCCCCAGACCTCGTCAGGTAATCCGAGTAGTTATAAATCATAGACGATCGTTATTCGTTTGCTTTAGTAGGTTATGTGTGCCATTGCTTGCTGCAGTATGCTTAGACATTAGAACCATTAGAACTTATGTTCTAGGAAGTTAAGTTCTTTAACGAACGGTAAGCCGAAAATGTGAAAGCATTATCAAGGATCCCGTAAACAAGCTACCGTAGACAGCTTAGGGTTACGTTTTCCTTAGGATAAATGCATAAACGTGAAAGTAAATGTTACCGAGTTATGAAATGAGTTATGAATGGTTATGTTATGCGGATGAATGGCAAAGTTGGAAATGAATGTTTAAGATGGGAATGGAACAGGTTTCGAGGACGAAACCCTGTTTAAGGGGGGTAGAGTTGTAACACCCCAATTTTCACAGATACATGATATACATAGTAAAATACGTGTTTATATTATAAATACGTGAGCTTAATTGATAAATGTGATAAGACTATGATTTAGATAAGTTGCATGTGCTAGAAGTACGTGTTTAATGGCCTATATAATGAAATGTGCATAAACGAATGTCTTAAATGCTAACGGAAGTAAAGTATGAGATGAATATGTGTTTTTATGAATAACATAATGATACATGTGTGAATTGATGGATATATATACGTATGAATACGTGTGTTAATAGTTAACGGGAAAGTAAAAGGACTAAAAATGTAATTATTGTAAAGTTATAAACGTATACGGATATTATACGTATCTATGATTATTATAAGTATCCCGAGGCTTAGAATATAGTAAAAATATATCCTAATATGATTTATAAGGTGAAATGATAAGTATTGTAAAGTTTGAGGGGCTAAAACGTAATTTAGCAATTAATAAAGAAAATATATATAAATGTATATATATATATGTTATCGTACGAATCCCGAGCCTTAGAAACCTTAGAAAATGTTATAAATATGTCCCACAAGGTTTTGGTACATAAAATGATAAAAGGTTAAAAGTTTAGGGGCTAGAAATGCACTAAACCTAAGTAGAAGGGCTAAAAGTGTCAAAAACCAAATTCTGGCCGGAAAACCAGTGGCTCGCGTATCGCGAGCCACCCTTGAAGTTCTGCGCGATACGCGAGGAGGGTGGTTCGCAGCAGAATTGATCCAGGTCCGTTTTTAGCCACGTTAGTCACCTTGCAGCCCAAGATTTCGCGAATTCGTGTCAATTTCGGAGCAACCAGTCATCATAACACCTGGAGGAACATCCCACGACCCTGTTGGGTATAAATAGGGGCCGTAATCGGCCATAACAACTCGCCAATTCACAAATTATAACCCGAAAACCCCATTTCCGAACCAGCAACTTCGTCGGAGAAATTAGAGCAAACGGTGAGGCTTCCGGAGCTGAATTTCTGCAGTCACCCCTTATTTGGTAAGCTTAACAATAACCTCTTTCAGTTTTGTCTAATTCGATCTCTAAGTATGCTTTCTAAAAATGATGTAAAATTAGGGTTCTTGAAGTTATTCTGCTCAAATCAGGTGATCGGGTGGGAATTAGGGTCTGAATTTTTGTAGGTAATCCTAATTTAATATGTTTTAAGAAAGCCCTAAGTTTATTTTATAATTGGAAAAAGTTTGATAATGGTTTTGTTAACGGGTCAAAATTAGGGTTTTCATAACGTTACTCTGCCCAAATTGAGCAAACGGTTTTGAATTAAGCTTAGATATTTTAAAGTATATTATAAAATGTTATAATGGATGATACCCTAATTTTGTTTGAAAAGAAAATGAGTTTTCATAAAGAAACGAGAAATATATGAAATTAGGGTTTTGAGTTATGATTATTTAATATAAAATAATCTGGAGGGTATGGGTACTTGAATTTTGGTATGGAACTATGTTTATATATATAATAAGTATATATGGGGTTAAAATGTATAAATGATAAAGTATCTAAGATACCGAGTTAATCGGATATTTAGAAGTTCGCGCGGACCGGAAGGGTAGACACCTGTACACTGGGGTTTCTGGCAATAGCGGGGGTGTCGCCATCCCATCTGGGCAATGGCATCCCAACACTGGGCGATCCCGGAGTGAGTGTCTACTTATAGGAATGCGCATCTTCATAATTATCAATAAAAAGAAGATAATATACCTATAGGGGTATTTTGGTCATTTTGACCTTAAAAGAAGTAAACCTTAATAATCAGATATTATTAAGATAATATAAGAGATAAATAAACATAGGATATGTTTATAATGTTAAACCTTGCGTTAATGCCATACGATACGCGAATTAGGTTAACCGAAGGATTCTGTCGGAGGTTCTGTCCGAGTTTAACGAGTAAAGAGATAAGGTGAGTTCTGCGAGCCCACTTTTAAATGTTTTTAAAAGCTTTAATGTTTTCTGGCTGATATACATACAATGTTCAAATGTTTACTTAAAAAGTATTTGAAATGCTTTTATCTGAAAGTTTGATTATCTTAACTGATGAATTGATGAACTGTTAAAGTGATACGTGTTATTTTATGAAAATGCTTATGAATCATTATACGTGTTAGTATTGTATATGAAATGATGATGATAAAATAATGCGTATGAAATGATTGTTAGAGTTATGTGCTATATTTGCTTTGAAACTAGGTATCCAAATGATAAGGGTTTGTTAATAAACGCACAAGTGAGAATGTATGATTATATGAGAACAGGTGGTGCATTTGCTATATTATTATGTGGTGGATACGCCACTGGTACATCCTGTATACAAGCATGGTAGTATAGTTACCCGGTATATTGAAAGTGTGGAGGATACGCCGCTGGTACATCCTGTATACATACACCTAGGTAAATTGGGGGATGTTCACTTGTTGCAGTATATGAGTACATTATCATGTTTATTAGCACACCTGAGTCATTTGAATATCTAACTAGGGGCGGGTAGTAGTACTGTGGTGGTTAAGGAAATGTTCAATAGAATGGAACGTCTAAAGAGGGTCAAGGTTACGTGAACGGTTGTCGTTGCTGAATGGTTGGGGGCTTCCAGATGAAGTTACCTGAGCAGTCTTCGAGACCGGGAAGGTATAGAAAAAGTAGGACGGTTGTCGTTGCTGAATGGTTGGGGGCTTCCAGATGAGGTCACCTGAGCAGTCTTCGAGACCGGGAAGGTATAGAAGAAATGAAACGGTTGTCGGTACTGAGGTTGGGGGCTTCCGATAAAGTCACCTGAGCAGTATTTGAGACCAGAAGGAATAGAGGTGTATGGAATTCAGGCCATAGGAGTTAAAGGTTATTGAGGTAGATGTTTCCTAGAGAAACGTGTATGGTTATGATGTTATGTTATGTATGACTTGTTATGTGTTATACTTGATAAATGTTGTAAAAAGGGATTTTGCAGGTTCAAAGGTTTAAACCTCACGAACGAGGTAATGTTTTTAAAATGTAGAACTCACCAGTGTAAGCTGATCTTTTCCCAAAACCATATGTATGTCAGGTTTAGGTGAGACGTCTGGAAACAAGGGCGGAGCCCTCGTGTTAAGAGATTGATCGGGCAAGCTATAGAGGACCTGTTGGATGTGCTGGCTAGTTGTAGATAAATAAAGACGGATATAGTTAGTCGCTATATAGATAGATTGTAAATTATCTCAGTTACTTTACGTACTTGGCTTTATTATAAATAAAAGTTTTAAATTTTCCGCTGCTTATCTCTGTTGTGCCACGTGTTCATGAGTAAATCCGATGAGTGACCCCTCCTGGTGCCAAGTCTGGGAGTGGGCGTCACAACTCAACAACCTGCAACAAACAATTAATCATGCGTTCACTTTCAGAAGAGCCTCTCCTCACCCCAAACCCGACAGATTCTGCATGTTCCCATTCCAATACCCCCAGATCTGGAAAGTGTATAAAAAAAGCCGAAGCCTCGTTCTTGACCGCCGAAGAAGTCAACCTCTCCGATGACCAGCGCCATTGGACGCACTCACCGACGGCGAACGTCACTTCGTCACTCACGTCCTCGCCTTCTTCGCCGCCTCCGACGGAATCGTCTTCGATCGAAAACCTCGCCGGTCGGTTCTTGAAAGAAGTCCAAGTCACCCTCTCCGACCGCGAATTAAGATTCTTTTACTGATTTCGCACTTCACAACCGCGAAATGGGCCCACATTGAGTGCTTCATTCCTTGATGACGTGTGTCCGGGTCGGACGATAACACAAGGAGATAGACGAACACATCCAACCCAAAACACTACGTCACAACTGTCGGCCTCGCAACCTGCCGGCCGACAGACAACACAGAAAAAGAGTCGGCCCTCATCAGGGTCGACACACGATGCATATCAAAGGTCGACTCCGAAGGAGTCGGCCAACCATCCGTCCAGCGTCGGCTAGATGGCACACACGACAGCCGACACTCGAGCACGACAAGTCCGAGATGGATACCACAGACCAACGCTCCCACAAGTAGGCAGGTCGGCGGGCCGACACCCGACCTGACCACACATTTAATGTGATTACCCAAAATGCATACTGTAGAAACTTGGCACAGTCCAAGATGCAGACCTGCAGCATACCTTCTTTGGGAAATTAGCATTAATGACGATACAAGACAAAGGTTGAGGGTTATAAATACACCCCAACCACCAGGTTGGATCTCATTCAATGCGCTTAGTTTCGACCTGATTACACTTTATCTCTCGAAACGCATACTTATTCTCACGCCCGAGCTTGGTCGCAGGACACCCTGTCCTGCCTTCCAAGAACAACGGTCTTTCTTTGTTTTGCAGATAACAACCGAGCTGAGACCCTCCAAACCGAAGGCTGACTGTTCTCTCATCCTTGTAGTCGTTCTATCAGAGTAGTTCGTCCTAGACTTCGGTCTATCTAGCCGCTCTCGGTAGCCCGATTCTACATTGGTGCCATCCGCACGGTCCTCAACACAATTTCCAGGATGCCTGACCATCAAGAACGAAACTCCGAAGAAGACTTCGTCACCCCAGACGGAAGAAACACAGCCGGATCATCTGGCGTCACCGATCCCCAAACCCTGACGCTCACACCAAAACTGGTGAGCCGACAGCACAGCAATGTCGGCTCAGACATCAGGACCTACAGTGCCAGCACCAACCCCAGTGATCAGAGCAGGTCCCATACCGACACACAACACCTCGGGTCCAGTACATTTCCGATTCAACCAGCAACACTCGATGTCGTTCCCGGGCCACCAGTTTTACCCTTACCCGCCGTTCATGAACCCATACGGAGCACCAGCTTATCAGATGCCCTTATACCCATCGTATGGCATGCCGCCACACCCATCGGGTCCGGCACACATGGCAAACCCAGGCACAGGCCCTCGGCCACAACTAAATGCCAGAGTCGAAATTCCAGCGACAAGGGTAGACGAATCAAGAGATGCAAGTGCCGATGATTTCTCTTTACCCTACATCCCAGAGGAAGAAAGCAAATTCACTAAACGAATAGAGAGCTTCGAATGCCCACTGAAGACGAAGCTTCCAAGCGCAGTAAACACATACGATGGCAGCACCGACCTAGAGGACCACTTACACGCCTTCAAATCGGCTGCAAGTATAGAAAAGTGGTCCATTCCCGTATGGTGCAAGATGTTTGTGCAGACCCTCTCGGGCCCAGCTAGACTCTGGTTCAACTCTCTCCCTGATGGCTCGATCGACAGCTATGCCCAGCAGAAACAATTATTTTCCAAACACTTTGGCCAGCAGAAGAAGTGCACAAAAGACCCCATCAAGCTACACAATATCCGACAGGGAGACCAGGAGTCTCTTCGAGCTTTCCTCGAAAGGTACAAAACCGAATCTCTGACCATCGGCCACGCCGATGAGAGACAGAAAATTTCCGCCTTTATCCATGGCTTAAGAACAAGGCAATTGATCAAGGAGATGAGTGCCAGAGTTCCTGCGATGATCCAAGGTGAGGAGGCAGCACAACTCCGAGACAAATCGTCTGTCGGACAACAAAGGTCACAAGGTCAACCACAGCACAACAGGGACTCCCGCCGACCTTGGCAGTCGGGGGGAGATAGAGGCAGCCGAGACGATCGGCGACACTCCGGTTTTACACCTTACGAACGGCCGTCTCCCTCCAACCAGAGGAACGATAAAAGAGAATACCCCAACCTCATAAAAACTCCCAGGGAAATTTTACAGACAAAAGACGCCAGTCGGCAATTTGGCAAACCACGAAAAATGGGCTCCAATACAACCAACCGAAATATGGCCAAATATTGTGATTTCCACCTTGACAGAGGTTATGATACAGACGAGTGTCATCAGTTGAAGAAGGACATCAGCCATGCAGTAAAAACAGGGTAGATGGCACACCTGTTGAAAGAAATCAAGGAACAGAAGAACAAGAAAGAGAAGAAAAATGACAATGCCCCAATCCTAATGACACACACTTCTCGCAGCAAAAGACCGAAGCTCAGAAGAGAAAGTTGGGCCAACAAGCCAATCTCCTTCCCAGCACTAGACACGGCTGTGCCGACACTCAGCCCCATGGTCATCATCGCCAATGTGGCAGACCACGACATTCATAGAACATACATTGATGGGGGGAGTGCTTCGAGGATCATGTACAAGGCATGTTTCTCCAAACTGCCGACTCACATATAGCAACACCTCCAGCCATCGAAAACATCATTGGTCGGCTTCAGTGGAGACATGGTCTTCCCCGAAGGAGAAATCACACTGCCGGTAACCCTATCTGACGGATCGTACACAAGAACCGAGGAAGTGACCTTTCTCGTGGTCGACCGACCCTCACGGTACAATATCCTTTTCGGTCGACCAGCGATCTACCAGTTCGGCTGCGTTATCTCTATAGCGCATGGGCTAATGAAGTTCCCAACCAGAGAGGGCATAGCAACTGTCCGATCTACCCGATCCGAGTCCAACCTTACAGCCGATGTCACAGAGGAAGTAGCTCAGAATAAGTGGAAAGTCAATGAGGAATACCCAGACCAACTGGTCACTATCGGTCCCGAGCTATCTAATCCGACACGCGAGAAGTTATACAACTTGATACGCAATAGCACAGATGTGTTCGCTTGGACGTCGGCCGACATGACAGGGGTACCAAGAGAAATCACTGAACACCTTCTGAAAGTTGACCCAAAACAGCGACCGGTGGCCCAAGCAAAAAGAGGCATGGCTCGAGACCGAAGCAAAGCAGTATGTGAAGAAGTGACAAAGCTAGTTAAGGCATGGATCTTGCGAGAGGTCAAGTGGCACACCTGGATCGCCAACCCAGTCATGGTCGCCAAATCCGATGGCTCATAGAGAATGTGTGTCGACTTCACCAACCTCAACAACGCATGCCCGAAAGACTGCTATCCTCTGCCGGCCATAGATGCAAAAGTAGATGCCCTATCGGGCTACACATACAAGTGTTTTCTCGACGCCTACAAAGGCTACCACCAGATCAAGATGGCTCGGCAAGACGAGGAAAAAACAGCCTTCCACACAGACAAGGGCATTTTCTGCTACCGAAAGATGCCCTTCGGCTTGAAAAATGTCGGGGCCACTTACCAAAGGTTGATTGACCAAGTCTTCGACCCGCAAATTGGCCGAAACATGGAGGCCTACGTCGACGACTTAGTCATCAAAAGCGGGACAGAGGAAACAGTGATCGGCGACATTAAAGAGACATTCGGTCGACTCAGAGCTGTCAACATGAAGCTCAATCCGGCTAAATGCTCTTTCGGAATGAAGCAAGGAAAATTCTTGGGACACATAGTCACCGACCAAAACATCATGGTTAATCCTGAAAAGATAAAAGCCATAATGCAAATGAAGGCACCACAGTGTCTAAAAGAGCTCCAGTGCTTGAATGGTCGACTAGCTGCCCTCCATCGCTTCATCTCCAAATCGGCAGAAAAGTCGATGCCCTTCTTCCGAACCTTGAAGCAAGTATTTGACAAAAAACAGTTCCTCTGGACCGAAGAAGCCGATAGAGCGTTCCTAGAGCTTAAACATAGCCTCACAGCTCTCACACCAGTCACTGCGCCAGTAACAGGAGAGGAGGTGATCCTTTACCTCTCTGTCGGCACCGAGGCCATAAGCTCGGTCCTATGCACCGAGCGAGCCGACCAGCAAATTCCGGTCTATTTCGTGAGCAGAGCTATGAAGGACCCCGAAACCAAGTACACCAAAATCGAAAATTTATTATTAGCTCTAATCCACACTGCCTGGCGCCTGCGTCGATTCTTTCAGGCTTATAGGATTACAGTGCTCACAAATTACCCCCTCTGGGAGGTAATTCAAAGACCAGAAACATCAAGCCGATTCGCAAAATGGGCTATCGAACTCGGCGAACACGAATTACACTTCAAGCCACGAACAGCGATCAAAGGGCAAGTGTTGGCCGACTTTATAACAGAATTGCAAGTCGACCCCAGCACCGACAAACCGGCAGTTGAAGACTACCAGCCCCCACCACCAATCGAGGGCACCGATGTCTGGACTCTGTACACAGACGGAGCCAAAAACAACGAAGGTTCGGGTGGCGGCTTGGTCCTGATCGACCCACATGGAGTTGAAGTAACATATGCCATTCGACTCGACTTCCCTAGTACAAATAACGAAGCCGAGTATGAGGCATTGTTGGCAGGGTTGCGTTTGGCAAGAAAGATGAACGTGAAAAATCTAGCTGCACGAGTCGATTTGCTACTGGTCACAAACCAAGTAAACGGTGAGTTCAAAATTCGAGGCGAAGCAATGCAAAAATACGCCAACAAAGTAAAGGAACTAACTTCACAGTTCGAAGGATTTGAGATCACCTAAATCCCGAGAAGTCAGAATAAGAAAGCCGACGCGCTAAGCAAGCTGGCATCTCTCGCATTCGCCCACCTCACAAAACAGGTGTCGGTCGAAATCATCCATAGTCGGACCTACGAAATCAAGGAGGTGCTTGAAACCGACATAGTAGTCTCCAACATTTGGATAACACCAATCTGGGACTACTTACTACAAGGCACCATCCCTGAATCCTCACTCAAAGCAGCGAAGCTGAAAGCCCAGGCTCAACAGTATACACTTCACAATGATAAGCTCTACAAGAATTTGTACCTACAGCCGCTGCTAACATGCCTGACACCCGAAGAGGGAAACTATGTCATAAAGGAGATTCACGAGGGAATCTGCGGCACACACTCTGGCCCTCGGTCGATAGTAACACGAATGATGACAATGGGTTATTACTGGCCTACCATGTACACTGACACCAAAAAAGAAATACAGAAGTGTCGGGGCTGTCAGATGCACACAAGTGTACAACGCGTACCGAAGCATAACCTAATACCGGTAACATCCCCATGGCCCTTCTACAAATGGGGCATCGACATTTTCGGACCCTTCCAAGAGGCACCAGGCCGAATCAAATTCCTCATTGTTGCAGTCGACTATTTCACCAAATGGCCAGAAGTAAAAGCTGTAGCTACCATCACCGGCAAGCAAGTCATTAACTTCGTCTGGGAGCAAATAGTCTGTCGATATGACTTACCAAGAAAGATAGTGTCAGATAATGGAAAGCAGTTCGCTGATAATCCGTTCAAAACATGGTGCCAGGAGTTGCAGATCACACAAGTGTTCACCTCGGTTGCACACCCACAGTCGAATGGCAAGGTCGAACGGACGAACGGGTCGATCGTTTCAGGAATCAAGACTCGACTCAATGAACAGGGGAAGAACGGGCTAAACGAACTGCCAAATGTTTTATGGGCTATACGCACTACCGAACGGACCAGCCACGGGCACACTCCATACAGTTTAACTTTTGGCTCCGAAGCTGTCATACCAACCGAAATCGGCATGCCGACATACCGAACAGAGAATGTATCAGAAATCACCAATGACTCAGAGTTGCTGGTCAACTTAGCTTTAACGCAAGAACGCCGAGACATGGCTGCAATCAACGAGGCAAGATACAAAAAGAAAATGGATAAGTATTACAATTAAAAGGTCCGGGAGATCACCTTCCGACCTGGAGATTATGTTTTCCGACACAATGAGGCAAGCAGGAAAGAAATCAAGGCAAATTAGGACCAAACTGGGAAGGTCCCTACCAAGTCAGTGAGGCTCATGCCAAAGGCTCTTACAAACTGGTAACCATGGAAGGAAAGGCTGTTCTCCGACACTGGAACGCGATGTAGCTCAAAAAATGTTATCTGTAAACCAAAAACTCACTCTATTCGACACGCTTATGTTAATGATATTATAATGAAAGTCGACACGGATCTTTTTCATTTTATGTCTCCCTATACAAATAATCGCATCTCACTATAATTGTCCGAACCGACTGGCTAATGTTGGCTAGATTATAAGTAGATCACATTTTACATGATTTATAGACTCATATCAGTCATTTCGGTTACACACAACCATGACAAGATTTATCTAACTTCATAACAAGGCCGAAAGACCCTTGTAGCCGTCACTTTATGGGTGGGCAACCGTGTCAGTCGAACACAATCAGCAAACGACCGACCCGGCGTCCATCCCATAAACGACAGCCCTCGTAAGATGGTTATCCGTACCGGGCTATACAGGGAAACGCCTCGTCAATCATCTCTCATAGCTCTTATTAGTGGGTGACCGACACACTCCCAAGCCATCCAGTCGGCATGTTAACAATATACACATGGAACATTGGGCATAGATCGGACCACATAGACCGAAAGACTTCGATCGAACCTAGGTATAAAACCGCAAAAAACATGTCTTAATACATAACGAATTTAGCAAAAAACATAAGACTAAATACATTCGATACCGACATACTCGTATCACACGCAATTGAGGTCGATAGTAAGAACATTGACGAATGTTCACTCACTCCCTCACCTTTATTTAACAAACCCAAACATTGAGGTCAGTAACCGACGCTATACATTCACACTCGGCCATCACAAGACAAAGCCGACACGATGAGTAACACACTCTTGTTCATACAAACACAGTTATTTCTATTGTTACCTATTATAAGTACTTTGAAATCAACATGGCAAACACAATGTATAAAATATGAACATCTTTCATTAATAACAAGCCGACAGGCATTACAATACGACCCAATCGGGTGAAAGAAAAAGCAACATCATAAAGCCCTATCAATACAGGGTCGGTACTAGCGGAAGCATCCGGCCCAGCAGGAGCCGTGAGCGTGCCAAAAGGTGCGTCGGCCGGATAATCAACATTGGGGTCTACAGCCTGAAACTCCGCCCGAGTCTTATTCAAACACTCGAACAAGCTTTCGAGATACTTGTACTTAAGCTTGGCATATTCAGTGGCCGCCCCATTCAGTTGCACATCGGAGTCGGGCTTATAATAATAACCCTCAGCCATAGGCTTCCTGGCTGCAGCATGTTCAAACCTGGCAACAAAACCCAAATGGGCTCCCCGCCTCATCACATCACTCTGAAGCTTACCGAGCCTCATCTTGAAAGGCCGACTGCCAAGTAGTCGACTGACAATGAACGACGGCCCCTCCTCGACAAACCATTGTCGGTCATCACCCAGGTCCTTCGCCTGGGTCTGAACACCCCTGTACAAATCCGAAAGCCGATCTTTTTCGATTTTCAATTTTTCAAGATCAGCAGTTAACCCCTTCACCTCGGCCGAGTGACGAGCAGTGTCATCGTCAGAACGCTTCCGAAGATCACCAAGGGTAACCTCATGCTCCCTCGCCGACGCCTGGAGGGCAGCAAGAGCTTCAGCATCGGCCTGCCTCCCAGCCTTAAGATTGGCAACCTCTTTCTCTAAGGCTGAGACCTTATTAAGATCGACATTGGCGTATGTTATTCTCAGGTTACCGATCTCTTTCTTCAATTTTCCAACTTTGGCCCTCTTGGCCGCAACACGGGACTTCAGGCTGGTGACACTCTTCTCCAACCTGGCATTGCGTCGAACCATGCCAATGTCGGCGACATAAGCACGAGTAAATTTAAATGTCGCCCTTCGGTGAGCCTCTTCTGGTGTCTCCTTGTCAAGCTCGAGACGAGCACCAGCCGGGATACTCAGAAGGGCGAACTCTCGGCACAATCTAGTAGAGTCAAGCCGAGAGCCGTTGGTTATCTGCCATTCCGGCACAAACACCTACTCGGCAGTACCAGAGTCGACCGCTTGAATAGGCGACGAAGCAAAGTCGTTGTCATCCACAACGAAGTGATCAGCCTTCGGCTCTGAAGAACATGCAGACTGCCTCAGTTGGTCGAGCACCGTTCTCCGACCAGTATCAGTAAAGTGACACCCTTGAGCCTGCAAGTCAAGGACAAAACTGTCAAAATCGTCAGGCAGTCGAGAACCATACAGAGGAGAGGGAGAGATACTTACACTCGCCATAGTATCATCGGCCTTTTTCCTTCTCTTATCAGTAAGAGAAATCTCCCCCTCCTCCACTTCCTCCTTATCCCCTCCACCCAGGGACAGAATATCGACTTCCTCTGAGGCCTCATCGCGAAGCCTGGACGATTGCTTCCCGATGGACGCACCCCTACGCACCGCCACATGCTTTTGCCGGCGGCTGCTCTCGGTCCCCTCGGTCTCGGTCACGACATCAGAAACCTTCCTTTTCCGGGTGATTTTGTCCTTCTTTGTCTTGCCAGTTTCCTCGTCGATAAGGACATCTGTCTCACCTCCAAGGGCAGACCCAATCAAAGTCCGACCGCCGTCGGATATGCTAAAGTCCTCGTACTGACGCACAGCGGTCTCGTCGACGGGACTCCTTTCGCCTCGACCCAGCGGTTTGCTCCCTTGGATGACGTTAGATGGGTAGTCCAAAGTGATGAAATCCAGAATATCCATATCTGCACAAGGAAATAAACAAGGTTAGCAAAACCGATAAAAAAAAACCGACAACAGTTAAAGAAAAGGGGCGACAGGGTATTACCCCGACCCTCAAGAGTAAAACATGGTTTCTCTGTCGTCGACAACCAATTGCGACTCAAACCAGTCACTACCAATACCCTCTCAGGGTACTTCTTCAAAGGAAGCCTAAGACCTGTCAGCCGTCTCACTGTCTCCGTGTCAAACTCCAGCTCAGGACGCTTCCGCTTCTTTACCTTGGTCGACTTCCAGGGAAGGTCGACACCCATAATCTTGTCCGAAACAAAAAAGAACTTATCTTTAAAGTCCTTCAGGTTTGTCGGCAACCAATCTAGGTAACACGTGCTGACAGACCCATCCTTGTACTTTTCCCGACACTGCTCGAAACAAAACCAATCCCCCTGATGGTTTATTCTGTAAAACCGATGGAAGACGCCGGATGTCGGCTCCAAACCCAGAGCCCAGCAAGTCGCCTCGAAGTGGGTCACCCTCAGAATGGCATTAGGATGCAACTAACTAATATGGACCATGTTATGCTTCAAGACACTTATAAAGAATCTGGTCAACGGAATCCTCAACTGGCCGACGCTAAAAGATTTGGTATATAGACCGACCATATCATCAGGAGGATCCCTGATGGATTGCATCGACATCGGGAGGATGGGGTCCAGCTTGTTGGAAATGCCAAAGCTTTCACAATGATCATCTAACTCCGCTTGGGTAAACGAAGATCTAAAATCCCTAATCCCTAGGGGCGCCATGAAGAAAGGAAGGAAATTATAAAGATCAAGAGAAGGAAAAACGTACCGGTAGAAATCAAGAAGACGACGCACAAATGCACTAAAAAGGAGTCGAAAAGGCGAAGCAGGAGGATCTGTCTAAAGGAAATAGAGTGAAAATGAGATTCGGGGTGGTAAAAAATGGAAGTAAAAAGGGTATTTATAGACAAAAACCCTAATCGACGGTTGAGTTACCACCCGTCCCATCACATACCGTCACCCAAGCCCACAAAAGGCCCAACACGTGTCCACAGCTGTCATGCATTAGTGTTTGACAGGCGTCGGCCAAGACACATGGCCGACACCAAAATCTAAAAGCCGAAACGAACAGTTTTTTCTCTTAGTCCGATAGTGATGTCCAGACCACCATATACCGGACTGAGGGGCTGATGACGTGTGTCCGGGTCAGACGACGTCACAAGGAGATAGACGCACACATCCAACCCAAAACACTACGTCACAAGTGTCGGCATCACAACCTGTCGGCCGACAGACAACACAGAAAAGAGAGTCGACCCTCATTAGGGTCGACACACGATGCATATCAAAGGTCGACTCCGAAGGAGTCGGCCAACCATCCGCTCAGCGTCGGCTAGACGACACACACGACAGCCGACATTCGAGCACGACAAGTCCGAGATGGACACCACAGACCAACGCTCCCACAAGTAGGCAGGTCGACGGGCCGACATCCGACCTGACCACAAATTTAATGCGATTACCCAAAATGCATACTGCAGAAACTTGGCACAGTCTAAGATGCAGACCTGCAGCATACCTCCTTTGGGCAATTAGCATTAATGACGATACAAGACAAAGGTTGAGGGTTATAAATACACCCCAACCACCAGGTTAGATCTTATTCAATACGCTTAGCTTCGACCTGATTATAGTTAATCTCTCGAAACGCATATTTATTCTCACGCTCGAGCTTGGTCGCAGGACACCCTGTCCTGTCCTCCAAGAACAACGGTGTTTCTTTGTTTTGCAGATAACAGCCGATCCGAGACCCTCCAAACCAAAGGCTGACTGTTCTCTCATCCTTGTAGTCGTTCTATCGGAGTAGTTCGTCCTAGACTTCGGTCTATCTAGCCGCTCTCGGTAGCCCGATTCTACATTCCTGAAGAGCATGGCCGAACCTACACCCGAAGCTAATTTCACAGTTTCCAACTGCGAAAATCCCAAAAATGTTATAAAAAAAATCCAGTTCCATTTTTAAAAGGTTTTTTTTGGAAGAAATCCCATTTCTGAAAAAAAAAATCGTGTTTGATAAATAAAATGGAGAGCATGTTATCTTTGACTCTTTGAGAAAAGTGAAAGTCTCCTACACCATTCTCTCCATTCTCTCATCTCTCACACTAGACCCCAACGTCGGCTTCCAACTGTGATTTTCCCCTTTGGCGAAAACCCTAACACCAACACCGGCTTCCAACTATGATTTTCCCCTATGGCGGAAACCCTTTGACATCGGCAATGAGGTATGAAGGGCTTGTTTGGGATTGCTTATTTAAATGGATAAGTGCTTTTTATTAAAAGTGCTTATTAGCTTATGACTTTTTAAAAAGGAGTTTTTAAAAAAGTGTTTGGATTTGCTTATTTAAGTGAATAAGTGATTTTATATGTAAAATGACTAAAAAGGGGTTGAGTGGGTATAAGGTTAAGTGATTATAAGTTAAAATAAGGGTAACATGGTAATTCACCACTCAAAAAACTATAAGCACTTTTGAAAAGCAAGAAAAACTTGACTTATTAAAAACTGACTTATTAAATAAGGGTAGCATGGTAATTCACCACTCAAAAAGCTATAAGCACTTTTGAAAAGCAAGAAAAACTTGACTTATTAAAAACTGACTTATTAGCTTTTTGAAAAGTCAAAATCAAAAGTGCTTATTCATTTGCCAAACACAACTGCTTATTGACTTTTCAAAAAGCTAATAAGTTAATAAGCTGTTTTAAAAAGCAATCCCAAACAAGCCCGAAGAATGTTGTTAATTTAAGGCTTCAATTGTTGATTTATTTCTTATTGATTGTTATCAAATTGTTGTCGAAGAGTTCTGATATGAAGAATGCTGTTAATCTAAGGCTTCGATAGTCAACTCTTTTGCTTTGTATTTTGTTATTAGGTTTCATGTATTGTGTTGTTGATTGTGAATTTAGAAATTTGATGTTTGTTTTCGTGATTTGCCTTCTGTTTAACTATAGATCCATTGGTTTTTCTGTTCTCAACAAATTGGGAAATTTAATTTATATTTGATGAACAAGAATACAAGATAGAACGGAGAGACCATGCATTGCAATTTAGAATTTGGTGTGAGTTGCTCCAACCTGGTGGCTATCTCAAATTGATCCATCTTGGTTTAGAAGGTACCAATGATGCATAAGAATCGATTGCTATTTCAACACTAAAACAAATTGTTTCATCATTATTGAGTTTGAAAGTCATGGATTTCCACGGGTTGGGGTTTAGAATACGCTTTTAAAATCTGCATGTACTAAATGTAGAATATTAATGTATTTGTTGAGCGAGTCAAGAAACTTGATAGAACTAACTTGAAAGAACAAGAGGCACATAGCATTACCCATAGTTATATCAATTTCTTCCTAATACTTTTTCAAGCCTTCTTCACTTTTCATTCTTAAATTTTTCAGGCGTATGACTTCATTGCGATATAGGATATACGTGGTTGCTTCTTCACAGGTATGCCATTCGATTTCACCAACCATGTGTGGCATATGAATTAAGTTAGACCTTTGATTATTGACATTTGGTATTTCGAGTATGGATGTACGTGTGTATACGTTCCTTTATTCTCATTTTTTCTCAACTGAACATACCATAAACTTTACTAGATGCCTTTTTCTTAGTATAAAAAGCTGCAGATTTGAATTTGAATTTTATTTGTTTCCTTGATGAGCATAGCACACGCTTAGGTATGCTATATATCTGACCTTATTCTTAGTATAGATTTTTTAAAACTGGACGAACTTGG
>JBCNJP010000017.1:84877218-84925081 GCA_039602395.1 Deinandra increscens subsp. villosa | reverse complement strand
AAACCCAAGACCGGCCCAACCCGGACTCGGCCCAACCTTCCTCTTTTTCCCTTGGGCTTCGGCCTGTACCCATACCTCAAACTGAACGGGCTTCAACCCGTTTTTCCTCCCCATTTCGATTGGGCTTCGGCCCAATTGTGAAACAAATTAATTAATTTGTTTAGCCACAAGTTTTATAAAAAAATTAACCCACTAATATTTTTATAAAGTTTGGACCAACAACTTTTATAAAAATAAAAACCCAAGAAAAGCCTACAAGTCTGTTTCTAAAATGTTTACCACCCAAGAAAAGCCTACAAGTCTTGAAAAACTAAACCAAATGATCAAAGAATGCTTGTGTTTGTTAATCAACTAACAAAACTCTCTTCTTTACCTCCTTCTCTCAAGATCAAACACTCCCTTTTGGTGCATTTTAAATGCTTATAGATAACCAAAGAGTGTGGTGAAACACACTTGTGAAATCTAAAAGAAAGTAATAAGTGTACACCAAGATTCTTGTATTTATGAAACATTGGTTTCATAAGTTAGTTGATTTTAACAAAACCTCAAGTCTCTTCATATAAAATCAAAACATATATATTAACTAACAATCTATACATGTTTATATTTATTTGTCCTAACACAAAAGTGTTAGTGATTGTTATTTATTTATTTGTCCTAACACAAAATGTTTTAGTTGATTGTTATTTTTATTTAAAAGTCCTAACACCAATGTGTTAGTTGATTGTTTTTTTATTTAAAAGTCCTAACACCAATGTGTTAGTTGATTGTTATGATATATGTCCTAACACATTGTGTTAGTTGATTTATTTACAAATCATATTATGTTACATGTTACATGTTAAGACTATGTCAAACAAATAAATCTCCAAACAAGATGAAATGATTCAAAATAAAAGTTACATATATAACTTATGACATAAATGGCTAAAACATATGGAATGGAACAAAAAGAATGTTACTTATTTGGGAAAAATAACATATTAATGTGTTATAAATTTTGGACAAAAAGAATATATTAAATTCTTGCTAGATTTAGTAAGAATAATATTTATGTCAAATGATTAATTTGACATAAATACTTGGATTTATTACAAGTTTTAACATTTCTAAGACTTTTGCTATAAATAGACATTTTTCTATAAAAAGTCACATGTGAAAATAAATATTTTTATAAAAGGATTTTTATAAAAAATAAACCAAAGACAAGCTATTGACTTTAAATAACTTATATGGATTTTTAACGTTACTTCGATGAAATCAAAGTAACCAAAAATAGAATTACGTCCGCTCAAGATTTCTAATTAAAATCAAGTCTTTATAAAGACAACTTTATATAAATCCAAGCGTCGTACAATGTTTTAAAAATGTTTAAGAAAAGAATAAATATTTCGTGTCAAAGAAAATATTTTAAACGACTTCAAAACTATAAAATGTTGTGATTTAAAATCCTTTCATAATTAAAATGAAATAAATAAATTTTTTTTGTCAAATAATTATTTACAAAGGATTTAAAATATGTTTTATTCACATAAGTATGGTTAATCATAATAATTTAAGAATAATTATAACTTGCAAGATTAACTAATCAAACACCTAATTATTAGAAATAATTATAACGAACTTATGAAAATAATGATGAACATTATTATCTTAAACTCGATGTTCAATACTTGATTTAGTATTTCCTTATTTATATTTATTGAACATAAATATAATTAATCATGAAAGTATTTATCTAATAAATACAAGCTAACGGGTTTTCAAAAGTATACAAACGGGATTAAAACGTCAAGACTTGACCGGTATCACTTGGGTGACTTATGTTACTCAAATGATCAAAGACCTCATACATATGTTTATTTAATTATTTAGGGCGTTACGTGCTACCGTTCCTATCCTGCTAACTTTCTGCTTATCTGTTGAATCTGTGAGTTTCACGGCCCCTTTTTCCTTTAACTGTTTTATACTTTGGGGGAGAAATCATGAAAACTGTTAAATACTTTTTACTTAATATCATGGTTTATCTGTTAGCCGTATGACTACTTGTTCTCTTACTGATTGCCCAACTTGGTACATTATCGTTATAAATGTTTGTACAACCGTATCCCACCATTAATTGATTTTAATTAGTTCTGTACGAAACGATAGCTAGTGAATAGATCTATTTGGGTTGACAACCCTACCCTAACTGGTAGCTCTAGTTCTGACTCTGGATTGTCTGGGGGTACACGTCAGTTATTCTGCTCTGTTTAACATCTCTGGGCAAGAGATGCTGGGTGGGTAAACCGTTAGTATTTGAAATCAAGGTTCAGGTGAGCTCATACATCCACAACGATAAACTCTTGTAATATTTAAGTATACCGAAAACTGATTTACAAATGTTTAACTGATAAATCCTAAATTTGTGAACCTCACCAACTTTATGTTGACCCTTTTAAATTCATGATTTCTTAGGTAATTGATGCTACTTCCTGAAGACATGCAAATGGGGCTTATATATGCTATCGGGCCTGCTTTCGGAGTCATAGTCCCGACTATCCAAATAAATTGTTTCATGCTTTTAATATTGGTTTAAGACTTTATGTTTTCAAATTGTAAGACATTATCGTTTCCACTATCTTTTCCGTTGCAATGAAATGAAGTAATGTTTCATGAAGTTTTAACTTATTAGAAGTTGTTCTATGTATCCTCGACTATGATTCCATTCTCGTTCACACCCGAAACCGTTGACCGGGGTGTGACACTATATCAGGAGTTTCATTTGAAATGGTAGAATCCTGTTTGACTAAATTTTCTGCATAATTCCCATTTTGCCCTTTAGTTTCAACTTCTCTTTGCCATTTCCTATTTTCTTCAAAGGTTACATCTCTATTAATTACAATCCTCTGCTTATTCACATCAAGCATCCTATGAGCTTTTGAACCCTCTTGCACACCCAAGTACATCATAGGTTGACTCCTATTCTCAAGTTTCTTAATTCCTGGCTTGACAACTTTGACATGACCAACACAACCAAAAGTCTTAATGTGAGCTAAGTTAGGCTTTTTCCCTTTAATTACTTCATAGGGAGTTTTGTCATCTAAAGCCTTTGTTGGTAGCCTATTCAACAAGTAGACAGAATGCCTAACCCCTTCAGCCCATAAGCTATCTTTCACATTCATAGCTTTCAACAGACTCCTTGTCATATCCATTATAGTCCTATTTCTCCTTTCCACAGCCCCATTCTGCTGTGGAGAATAAGGAGCGGTCAGCATTCTCTCTATCCCATTATCCTCACAAAACATAGAGAATTCTTTTGACATAAATTCTCCTCCTCTATCAGATCTCAAAGACTTAATTTTGTTACCAAACCTATTTTCTACATTCAATCTGAATTTCTGAAAACATTCAAAAGCTTGATCCTTAGTCTTTATCATATATACCCACATGAACCTAGAGAAATCATCCACTAGGAGCATGAAATATCTATTTCCACAACTTGTTTCTGGGTTAATAGGACCACATAGATCCATAGAGATCATCTCAAGGGGATTCTTAGATCTAAACTTGGATTCTTTAGGAAAACTAGTCCTAATTTTTTTTCCTGCAAGGCAGGCATCACATATATGATGCTCAGTTTTCAACTTAGGAATTCCATGCACTAACTCCTTTCTAGTCATAGTTTCCAATGTTTAAAAATTTATGTGACCTAGTCTACCATGCCACAACCAAGCTAAATCATCAAGTTTTGTCAAATAACAGGATGGTGAGCCTATTCCCAACTTTATTTTATAAAGCCTATTGGGAGACCTCTTGACTTTCATGACTAACTTTCCTGCTTTGTCATAGAGCCATAACAAATCATTTTTCATCTTTACTTCACAACCATTTTCAGTAGCTTGACCAAGACTAAGTATACTACTTTTTAGATGTGGAATATAGTATACATTGGTCAAGACTCTCTGTTCTTGTGACAACCCTTCCAAGATGACAGACCCCTTACCCTTGATAGCTACTTTAGAGTCATCCCCAAACCTAACATTCCCTATAAACTTTTTGTCTAAAAAAGAGAAGAATGGGAGATTACCTGTCATATGGTTGGATGCTCCATTATCCAAATACCATACCTCTCCTGCATCTTCTGAAATGTAGTTTACTGGATTGACATTCATTTCATTCAAGAGAACTGTATTATCATCCTCCTCATCCTTTGATGTGAACAGCAATTCAGGGTCATCATCATCTTCAATTTGAGCAAAGTTGATCTCCTCTTCCTTTGCTTTCTTCTGTGGACATTCACTTGCATAGTGGCCCAACCTGTCACATTTAAAACACTTTATGTTAGACTTATCTTTCTTGATTTTACTAACATTTTTACCTCCATTTCCTTTGGATTTCTGGTTGCCCTTTGACCCTTCTCCACTTGCTTTTCCAAACTTCCCATTCTTGTCCCATTTCTTCTTCTTTGTATGAGATTCTTTATGCCTTGCTTGCCAATCTGAGTAGGTCATAAGCAGTTCTTCCTCCTTTCCCGTAGTAGACTTGGCCTTTGAGCCTATCCTTTCTTCAAAAGCCTTCAATCTGCCCACTATTTCTTGAAAGACAGCAGTGTCCAAATCAATGAACTGCTCGATTGAAGCCACTATATGGACATACCTCTCAGGTACACTATCCAATAGTTTTCTTACAAGAACAGGATCTTAAATTGGAGCACCTAAACCTGATGACCTAGTTGCCAAAGCACTAAGTTTCCCTGAGAACTCATCTATTCCCTCATTCTCTTTCATCTTCAAGGCTGCAAACTCACTCTTGAGAGTTTGCAGTCTTGCTTTCTTCACCCTATCAACTCCAATGAATCGAGTTTTAATAACATTTCATATGTCCTTCGCAGTTTCCAGATCGGCAACTTGAAGAACAAGATCTTCATGTAGAGATTGGAAGATATAGGTTATCGCAGCACTATTCTTCTTTTGGTCAACAGCAGCACCATCCGCTGCAGTTACCGCATCCCATAAACCATGCACATTGAATATCGCCTTCATCTTTATCGCCCAAATTAAGTAATTCGATTGCGTCAACATCGGGCATTGAAGAGGGATTGTTGTGTAATTGTCCCGAACTTGCACTCGATTCGCATTTACATCCCCCATAGTAGCACGAATTTCTGGTGACGCCGATCTTCTAGGTGATGATCTCCGAGGCAAAGAAACAAGAAAACGATGAATTGTGACTCAGCGGAAAGAGGATCACTGATCCCCTTTGAATCAAGAACCGAGATTATCAACAATTAGTCGTCGATAACATTTTCAATTCGAAAACCAGCTTTCAACCATGGTGCTCTGATACCAAATCAAAGCTAAAATCACAGAATCTAGACTGGAAATCAATTAACAACAATGAAAGAGAGAAAGAAGAATCTTATTAATGGAGGAAAATTACAAGCGCACCCAAAAAACAATGACACCCGGTCTTATATATACTCGAACTTGAGACCTTATTACAAATAAACGGAAACTAACAACCTAACTAGAATATTACACAAATCACCCTTCTACTTTTAGCTAGATGCTAAAATTGGAATTAAGCTTTCTAACAGTCTTGTACAAAGTTTTATTTTTTTCTCTAAAAGAATTAAAATTTAAAAGGTACTTTCTAAGCCATCCACGCAAGATCGTTAGGTACTGATGCAGAAGTGCTCACAACAACAGAGGAACTCCTCCTATTCGAATAACGTGGATTAATAGAAATAAGAAATAAGTAAAAGAAGATAAAACACCCAAAAAGCAAATACAAAAGATAAAGATAGGATAGTGTCAAAAAATGTCTTCAAGAAACAAAAACACCAAACACCAAGGTAAACGAAGCCAAGGTCTAAAAATTAACGCCTTAAACAAAGAGACAAAAATGAGAACAAACAACAGAAACTTACCAAGTACCAAGTCGAATAAGGTTGTACCAGAGGAAGCCATGCGAATAAAAGAGGTTGGATCAAAGGAAAAAAGACCAGGTGTTTCCAGGGGTTAACCAAAGCTTTTCCCTAATAAAACAGTCTATCTTCTTTAAAAGAACACATTATAATCACGAAAAAGCATACAAAGGGAACAAATTAAGTGTAAACCAAGGAAAAAAAATACTACTTAACCTGTCAAAGATGCAGCACATTCAACTCCAAGCATAGAAATGCACCTGTGCCCCAAGTCAAACAACCTTGCCAAAATATAAGAAAATGACTGTAATCGACAATGAGGAACAACTGCTATGACTAAAGGGATCAGAAGATAAAATCAAAACTTATCAAACACTGGTATAAGACGAATTCAGACACTAAAAATTACACCAATTTGTCATCCAAATTCTATTAATTATAATGTATAAATCATACCACGTTGCATTTAAAAAAATGGTGATGTCTTCAAACTCAGCAAATGCATATCACATGTGAAGATCCTACTTTCATTCTTTTAGATCCTATTTTCAATCTTTTAGATATAATACTCCGAGGAAGAACTATAAAGAGCATATATGAAGGGAAATTTGTAAAATCATCGGGAACATTTCTAAGACTAATTATTAGAGAAACTTGAATAGCTTTTTAGCAACAAATATGACGGTCCAAATTTAAGAACCCAAAATACATCTATAAAAATCCGCAGCAATAACAGTTGACAACAATATAATCATTGAAAAATTCAGAATTTTAGTCATTCATCCCACATATTAGAGTGTAACCTACAAAAATAGACAATAATAAGCCAAATGACCACAAAAAAAAACCATTCAATCAACCAAAATCCTCTCTCTGTTGAAGCAATCAAACCGATTGAAGCAAAAAAAAATAAAAAACGATTCCAGAAACCTATTAAACTAGCCTGGATGAAGAGGTATTCGCACTTTGAGTCTCAGCGTTAGCTCAGATCTGAGTAGCAAGGGCGAAACCATTGAGAGGCTAATCGGTTCGCCGACCAAATCCCTTTCATGTTTCAGAAGGCAGACACCGATCGGAGATGAGAAAATAGAATCGATAAGAACGCTGATCACTATTGAAGGATGGCGTGAGATAGAAGACGACTACAGACTCAATCACCAAACTCATCTGTTGAACACACAAACAGAGAATTGATGAAATTATGAGGATGGGTGAATGATGTCCAAAGAATTCCAGATGAGTGACATATGGACATTACCGATGATAAAGGCCATGCCTCTACAGTGCATATACAGTGCGGACGATGGGAGATGGCGACCAACTCTATCAGCGAAGGACCTCCGCCATGCTTCTGCATTTATTGTCGCCTCTCCGATAAGGAGAAAAGGTACGTATCTGACCGGAAAACACGGTGCCTCATACGACCGAGACTTTTTGGTGGGTCTCAGAAAAGAAAAGAAAAAGAGAAGAAAAGGACTTGTTTGGTGGCCCACACATCGTTGATTTAGTTTAATGTTTTCTTTCATTTCATTTTCCTTGTATAATGAGCATAAAAACTTGTAACCTAGGCAAATTTTAATGGTGCAAGAATAGGTTGTACATAGTGCATAGAGGGTTGTACAATGGATGCTTTGGAGAGTTGTATTCTTTGTTTTAGAGGTTGTACCACAAGTTGTATTATGTTAATATAGGATAATAACTTAATTTTGAATTAAATTGATACCTAGTTGAAGATTCAGAGGACATATAGAGATAATCATGATACATGCCTTCGTTTTAGAAGTTCGTTTTAATTATGTCCTGTTAGACCGCTTTTCCCGAACTCGACACGTGCTCCTATCCCACTAGTTTATCTTTTAGCGTACATTATTTACTTTGACGTATGTTCTTAAAACTTAAAGTTATGATGTAAATAGTTTAATTACCTATGCGCTTGTTTATTATATTTCTATCATATGTATTTCAAATTTTATTGTTTATAGTCTAAAAATGAATATATATATATATATATATATTCTATATATTGTATATATATATACAATAGAGAACCAAACTTATGGTTCTGTGCCACTTTTTTTTTTTCAGCTCAAAACAATTTTAATATGTATATATTGTTTTCAAAGATTTGATCAAATGTGGCTTTGCTCCGATGGTGTTCGTTTGGAATGACAACCTACCAACCCCGGTTCGATCCTTTGGTCTGACTCTTTTTTTTACGTAACTTTATTGTAGTTTCTTTGAACTTCGAGGATATTTTGGGCCTTTAACATGGATAACGTACAAAGAGGAAGAGGAGAATTAGGTCACACTCCTTTTCTTCACCAAGACACGCTCGCTATCTCCCTTTCAATCCCCGCCTCTCTCTTTTTCTTTTACATCTGACGATCCGGTGGTAGAGAGAGAAAGAAACTGAGATAGATGAGAGATAGAGAGAAGTATACCGCCGAACATCACAAAGTTCAGATCGACTGTTTCTTCATCGCCGCCTGGTGCGTGGCGTTTCTTGCTGGGCGTCGTAGCGTGTTGTCGGGGTCTGGGGATCGCCATGAGCACTCACCCACTATTTTTGATGTTGATTGCCTCTTTGTCATCATCATATTTTCTTCGGTTCGTAATCATCAAATTTTTTATGAGAAAATAGTTGTGATGTTGTGATGTAATTTTTGTCTACCTTTTGTCTCATGTAAATTAGGTTAAGTTCAACCATATCAGGAGGTTTTTGATGCAGATTGCCTCTTCTGCATTAGGTTTGATGTTTGTTCGATTTTATACTTGCATCCATAGCTTTTCGTTCTTTATCCTTTTATGATTTATTTGCTGAAACAGGTGGAAGACTATGATGGATTATCTGGACTATTGAACTCCTTTATTCTAATCTCGCCACCTGGGTATATTGGTTCTTTAATTTCGTTGTTACAGTATTGTTTTCAACCATTAGTTATTGAGCCTCTTATTATCATTTGTTGGTGTTCTCAGGTCGTAGACATGAACAGAGACAATTTCCTTTTCCTATTTAGGTATGGTTTTATATGTTTTCAGCTGTTTTAATTGATCTGGTCTTTCAATTCTTTCAACAGGTAGCATTCTTAGGGTTTATTGATATGGTCTTTCATGCTTTAAAAAGCTCGTAGTTTGAATGCTTTTTGGTTTTGATTTATCGAGACGTCACCGATATATTTTGTTGACAGGTTTTGCGATTCGGCTATGTTGCTTTTAGTTTTAAGGTACGAGATATTTTGTTATATACATGTGATTTTATATGTAAATATTAGTTTCGACGTTGCTATATATTTTGTTATATGAATTAGAATTTGCCTTTTCAACTACAGATCAGTGTTCGTTGATTTCATATGAATGAGCAAGGTAGTGACAACCATGAACGAAAGGGGTACGTCTTACCTACGCCAACAATCTTCTTCATTTAAGAAAACAAGATACTTGGAGTGACCTGCATAAGTATATAGGTACCAACAAATCAGTTTTTGAAAAGACCTATGCTTATATTTTGTTGCAAAATACTTGAACCACGATTGCACACCGATAAGATTTAGGGTGTGTTTTTATGATCACAAAACATGTTATTCTATTGATTTAAACTTATTTTAGATCCATGTTTTCCATAGTTTTCTTATTATAAAATGTTTATTACATTTAAATATGCAATTACATTTGGAGCTAAATAGCTATTCTCTATTCATACGCAATTTTCAAGTTTGCAATGAAAAAATACCCTGTTTTCAATGATGTTGATTTGAGAGCTCTTGCAAAGTATACTCAAGGATTTAGTGGTGCTAATATTTACTCGAGTATGTCATGTTATTATCTTAATAGGTTTTCATAGTTAGAGCTCCTGCAGGTACACGTTTAGAGAGGACATGGAGAAAGTATGTCTCTAGATGCTTTTTAGAATATACATTCTGCTGCAGTTCTCTTTTATTTACTAATCTAGATTTTTTTTTTAATATGCCTTCTGTTTTAATTCTATTTAATTTAGTATTATTGGTATTCACTAGGAAGCTAATGTGTCCAAATTGAGAAAGATGGTAAACAAGTATTTATGGTTGCGTTTGGTTGTGGAAAACGTTTTCCAGTTTTCCATTTTCAGTTTTCTAGAAAATGAAATGGGTTTTCCATTTCTAGAAAACACTTGGAAAATTTTGAAAACGCGATCTAACCAAAAGATGTGTTTTCCATTTTCTGGAAAATAGAAAACGGAAATTGGAAAACAATGCAAAACTATTTTCCAAATTTAGTTAAAAGAATGGAAAACTGTATTTTCTGTTTTCTAGGAAATTTTTTTCAGAAAACTATCACTAGAACGCGTTTTCTGTTTTCCATGTTTTCTTAGAAAACAGAAATGGAAAACACCCCATGTTTTCCACAACCAAACGCGCCCTATATGTTTACCTTTCGCTCTCTCTAAACGCGTGGTCATATCATTTGGTAATACAGAACTGTGCCTTAGAGCGGCTCACTACATTTGCGGCTGGCTTTATGAAACTGCTTGAGCGTGTGGGGTGCAAAGGAAGGTGTGGGGTGATATAGGTTTGCAGATAAAATTAAAGTGTGAGGCAGCCTTTGAAAACACACCTTACAAATAAAAACTTTGTGCACATTTATAGTCACAAAATTTTCATCAGATTTAGCAACTTGAATTGTGTAATAAACTAGACCGGTGTACATGAACATTTCTTTTGTTGTGTCAAACTATTAAATGAATTGCTTTGGCTGGCAGGTACCGTCTGCAAGCGACAATTGCAGACACAACGACTGCTATGAGGGTAACATTCTTTGATGAGGGGGTAGAGTCATTACTAAATCCTATGTTCAATGTATTCAAACAGGTGACACCTCTAACCCCAAAAATGACCATCTACCCCACTCTCCCTTCTTCGTACAAGAAACTTACCCGCCTGCATCCAAAGGTAATAAATAGGTTACAAGCACCACAGGTGGTTTCAAATAAAAACCGTTAAATAACTGAAGTGTGATGGTTATTTAAATACCTGCTTCCATATAGAAAAAGCAACCATTTTTTCACTGGTTGATTTACTTAGTTACATAATATAGTACTCATTTACCGGTTGTCCTTACCGAATTCTACTCGGAGAGCCAGAAGGTTTTTGTTCGTTTAACCTCTGAACTTGCTGCGTATGAACTTGAAAAATTAGTAAAACACATCATCTTCTTTTATTTTTATTTTTCTTATTGTCGTCCGTCCACCTGTTTAATGAACGAGTGGAGATGTATATGTGACCTACATGTTTTCTTACTTGATTTTTTGCATTTTTTTCTAGAAGTTGAACACTTGATGAGAAGGGATGTTGATGGATCAGCAACTTGCAACGGAGGTTTTTCAATATTGTATGTTAATCCAGATCTTTGGTCATTGATGGACACTGTTGGTTGAAGGACTATTGATGGACACAGATTGGAGGCATCTGGATGAGTTCTTAATGTGGTATCCAAACGAATGAACCCACAAGCGAAGGTAGGTAACTCTTCTATAAGTTCGTCAAATGACCCGGATTTTGGGGTATAACCGATGATGATGACTCTAAGTTTGTATCAAGGTTAACCTCTTTACTTACCGGATATGCATCTTACCTTTTAGATTGTTTAAAGAATCTGAAAGGTTAATAGGTAGATGTGACTGGTCTAATTACTTATGAATGTGTTGATTTGGTAGTGTTTTATGTGTAACAGGTCAAATGTGTAAAGTAAAAAAAATAAGAACACTTGGCACAAAAGGAAAAGAGTTGATCAGGTTAAAAGTCATCTTAGGTGTATTTTTTTAAGCATACAATGTCTAAATGGTTGCATCCAAGATCTTTAAGAAATACAAAATATTTTGTCATTATCTTTCCATGCAAAAGAACACTTAAGTTAAAGTCCTCATGAGCTTTGTTTTGAACAGGAGATAAAATCTGAATGGGGAAAAGGTCTTGGCTCAAAAGTGGGAAGCATATTGCAGGAACTAAAGCTTGAGAAGGGCAGATCATTTGCAATGACAAGGTAAATCTTACATTTAATAAAACTGTAATATCTTTATATTTTCCTTATGAATTATTACTGATCACATCCATTGTCTTTCCTTATTCAGTTACAGCCTAAGAAAGCAAAAGAAAAAAAAATAATGAAGTTTGGATAATGATTTGATGTTATCATTTACTAAACGCTTATCCTTTGATTGGTATGGATCATCTTTGACATATGATTGTTCTTAATGATGCAATTTGTTTTTTCATGACCATTATTTGGATCTATGATTGGATTTCAACTATTTTGTAATTAATTATTGTGAATATCTCAGTTGATTTTGTGTTTACTAGAAAAAACATTTCCTTTGTGATTTGTGGTTGCAAAATTAGCTAACTTCTATGACGGGATGAAAATAAAAATCATCTACGAATAGAGGCGGCCCAAGACCTTCAAACTGCGCTGTCAATCAAACATGGTCACCCACACAAAGTAACAAGAAATATATTCATTTATTTTCATATTAAGTCATTAAATATTATCATATAACATCATATTCTCATTTTATCTACTGCAAATACATATTACACATTACTTTACATCTTCATTGTTGAACAATTATCAATTCTTTAATCTAATAAAATATTATTTCTTCATATAGATTTACCATCAGGTATTGGAAAAACTTTGTAGCTCGCTATGGCGTTGAAGTTTATCACAAAATTCGGCTCACACCTACAGAAAAGTGGGCTAATCCAATCAATCTTGCTTGTACAATGGAAAGCGTCATATAATTTCGAGGTTGACACACTCTTCATGCGTCACAAGATCTAATGCAGCCTCTACAAACGGTTTCCTTAACTTTTGTAATGTCGTTGTAAGCTAATATCAAGTGTCTGATCTTAGCAATAAAAATTACTCTCTTTTGTAGCCTCATGAGGTTTAATTACTCATGTAAAAGGCATAGCTAGGCTTAATAACTATCAACATGAAAATCTTATTATCATATTATCTCTTACATAATTATTTCTATTCAACAGATAAGGTCATTTATACACCTAACCTATGATATGCTTCTGCCCAACAAATATTCATTATAAATCATAGCGTATGTTACAAATAAATGATAAAAGATAAATTGTACAATCTCCAAAACATATAGTCTCTAAACTTTTTATATTTTTATAATGCTAACCTAAAATAATCAATGTCTTTGTTTTTATAACATTTAGATAACCTCATATTACATTTATGATAATCTTTACTTCCGTCATTAAAAAAAGAATAAGAGGTGAAATTTCAACATTAGCACAAACTTATTATCTCTACAATCACACAAACATCTTTAACAGGTAAAAAATTTCAAAATTTTTATAGAACGCTAAACATATTCTTACTCTTATCCACAACAAATCATTAAAAAAACATCAAAAGGTGAAATCTCAGCATTAGCACAAACTTATTATCAAATTTCAAAATTTTTATAGAACACTATTATTCTACGTTCGATTTTAGTTTATAAAAAACATAATCTTACTCTTATCCACAACAATGTTCTATGCTATCTTAGACTAATAAATGATATGCTTATATACATAAAACCTTAGATACCGCAGCAACGCGCGGTCGATTTCTAGTTATATATACAAGCAACAACTTGTGTTTGGGTTCCACCTTTAAAAACTGTTTTACATTATATATTAAAGGTGCAAACTTTTAACACAAAGGTCCAGCAGCACAGCTGGTCTACTCAGTTGGTTTCTTAGCTCAGATCCCGGGTTTGAACCTTGGGTGTCGCAAGTATACTTTTTTTACGAAAATTTTAGCTAAAAGGGTCCTATTGTAATTTTAAATGTATTTTAATTATTTCATTGATTTTGAATCTCTGTAACTGTTTATGACTGAACGAGGATAATTCTGCTTTGATTGAAAGCTAGATGCTCACAACCATTTTATTCAATATCGAAGAAATTAACCACTATAATAACAATTTTAAATGTTTTTTTTTTCTTTCAGTTTTATCATTAACATCAAATCAAATAACAACATTCACAGCAGGTTCCTTATCCTCATCCTTATAATTTATACTTGAGTAAATTGTTATTTTCATCTCTGTGGTTTGCTCAGAATTGTCAATTCAGTCCAGTAGTTTAAAATTTGTCAATTTCGTCCTTGTGGTTTGAAAAAATTGTCAACTCAGTCCAAAATATTATAAATAATTGCCAATTCCATCCTTGTGGTTTTGCAAAAAATGTCAATTCAGTCAAAAGAAATTGTTGGTTTTGGACTGAGTTGGCAATTTTTGCAAACCACAGGGACGAAATTTGTTTTTCCCTTAAACTATTGGACTGAATTGGCAATTTTGAGCAAACCACAGGGATGAAAAATGGCAATTTATTATTACTTTTTTCTCTCTTCCACTCACAATACCTTTATCATTACATTTTCTATCTCTTCCAACCCCCCAAATTTTAGCAAATCACCAAACTTTTTATCAAATATACAGATTTTGTAAATTTTTTCTTTCTTCTCTACTCACAACCACTCACAATCAAACCTTAAATTATACAGATTTACACTCACATATTTTTTAAAGAACCTACCGTGAATGCTCTAAGTATCAACATACAAAACAAGAAAAGCTAGATGCTCATAACCATTTTTTTTTTTGATAAATACATTTTAACCTGCACCTTGCGAGATATGAACCCTAACCTTTTGCTTTTAAGGTACATAATTTAACCACCACGATATCCACTTGAGGACCGTAAAGTTTTTATTAAACTTACAATTTATACCCAACACTTTTTAACTTGATTTCTGAACTAACCGAAATAGCTCACGTATAGCTTTTTATTTTCTATTTTTCTCTTATAACCCTTAAAATAGACTATTTTATATAACTTCAGATTTATTTTTACGACATACTAATTTTAATCCATGTTTCGATGTAAATTTTATTTGAAACCGAGTTGTGGGTAATAACATAAAAGTTATCGAAGTATAAACATATAAGCCATCAAAATTGCTTAAATGTTTCATTTTTTCATATTTTTTTCTTACAGCTCTAATATATGTTTTATAAAATTTCATTTTTTTTTCTTACCAGCTTTTATGTGTTTATTTTTAACTGCATTTCGACGTGAATTGTTTCCACCGGTTGTCGGTTGATGCCTAAATGTTTTTTTATGTTACCAGATTTTGTCTATTTGAGATATTGTCTCTCTGCTTAAATTTTCTTCCTCTTATATTTATATTGTTAGGAGATGTGTCATTTATATAGCTTTTATGATCACTTAAGTATATTGTTATAGAGTAAATAAGATGTTCGCCAAGTTTTTCATTATACAAAAATAACAATTACAATGAAGTGGGGAGTAAATAGGATTTCTTTAGATTTTAAATACGTGTTCGATTGGAACACTGTCAGCCTATGAGATATTTTGTTTAGACTAAGACCTGCTCAATATTTTAGAATGAATATAAGACATTTTAGCTGTGTATCTGCAAGTGACATAAGAAAAAATTTGTGCAAATTATAATTTTTATAAATGTTTGTCACTGTTTTATATAATGTGCTTAGTATTTGTGTATGCATCTTGGTATACATATCACCTTTGATTAGGCCAGATAGGCTTTTACCGTTGTCCCCTTTATTGTTGTTCAATGTAGCTAGCATTATCAAAGATGCAAAACATGTTATCAATAGTGATGATATATGTTGGGATTAATAGAGAATTGGCTTTTGAAGGGCTTTATATTTATAACTTTATGTTGGGATTAATAGAGAACTGACTTTTGAAAGGCTTTATATGTGTAACTTCAATGAAGGCACATGATTCTACAACGTTGGTGTTTAATGAAATCTAAATGTAAATACATTTATTTCCCTTTTTTTTAACCTACTTTTTGTTATTATATAATTTCTACGAATGCACATACTCGGCTACTAAGACAACACGTCATTCGGAATGGTCTACTCAAGCCACACGAATAAAATTTTGTTTGTAAAATGGTTTATATATTGATCCACTCATGTACCATTGTATTTACTATTTTCATGTATAATATGTGATAATCTTAATAACTAATATACTTAAGTATGCTCTTTTTTACTAGATGTTTCTATGCTAAATTCGGATCACCGCAGCAACGCGCGGTTAACCTTTAGTTTAGTAAAATAAATATTATGGGCTATATGTCACTATACAGTTTGTGTAGACTCAACCTAATACATGTCATACTTTACAATACCACGTGTATTATACAATATGACTCCTATAGAATATATAAAAAAGTAACAAATTAAATACCCTTAAATATAGGCTCTGGCTATTCATACAAAGAGAATTGATTTTCACACAGAATCAAACAATCGTTTGAGGTCAAATGGTCGTTTGAACAAATCTCCAAATAATCGTTTGATGTCAAATGGTCGTTTATACATGTCGTTTAGAATTTAGACAGGTCGTTTGGATCAATTCTTTTTATATATTTAAACTAACCCCCCATCCAACCCCCCTCCTTGAATTTTATGTGGACCCTTTGGTCCCAAATGACGTTCTCAAAACCCAAATGACCATTTGTTCCTAAAATGTGATTATTGAGGTAAGCAGTATTTACATTAAATAAAAAATTAACGTAAGCAATATTTATATTAAATAGATAATACATCGTTTAAACTAAAATTAACCTAAGATCCCATTACCCATTAAACCCTCACCACAACCCAGTAATCCCGCGCAAAAACTTCGCGCTCAATATCCTTCCCGCCATAAATTCCCCCCAAATTGCCATCTATAAGAGAGGAACCATCTCTGCATCTTTTATTCAACCATTTTCTTCATCAATTCCAATTTTTTCCAGTTTAATTTGAGAGATGGTGGTAGCTTTAGGTCCCGGAAAGTTCTACGGAAGCAGCCTCCCAAGACCCCGGATCTACACAGACATCAAGTTCAACTCCGAACGGGTCGACCCGCCCGTCTCTGTTGTCGACCCGTTTATGTCGTGGGCACAGGAAGCTCACTGGTCAATGGGTGGATTGAGCTTCGAGCGCCACCGTCTTCAGGGGCGTATCGAAGGAAACGTCGAGAAGCTTCGAAACCAGATCGAGAAATCATTCAACGAGAAGCAGTCTCTGAGCCCTAAGTTGCAGAAGAAAAAGTTTGTTTCAAAATCAATCGATGATTCCGGAAAGAGGAATAGGAAGAAAGCTGCAGATCTGGATCGTAGTCGGAGCCCATCGCCGCCGCCGGCTCCGGTTGCTAATAAGCGGAAGAGGCGGTATATGGGTCTGATTGATGAAGACGAGGCGGGGGAATTGGAACCGTCGCCGGCGGGTAGGAAGTGGCCGGTGAGGAAGCTTTCTGATGAGTTTGACCTTGTTGCAAATGCTAAGAAAAGTCCGGCGAGAAGGTCTGAGAAGGAAACAGTTGCGTCAAGAACTCGGGGAAAGAAAATGGAGGGTGAAGAACCTGTGAAGAGTGTTTCGAAGGGTAAGAAGAGGCTGAGGAAGGTTGGTGAAGATGACAATGGCGGTGCTTCCTCTCCTAGGACTTCTCCAAGATTGGTTAAGAGTAGGTAATCTTATGTGATAAAAGTGTGTCATGGAAGTGTTCGACGAAATGTCTGAATGAGCCAGTCTTTTGAAATTTGTATATGAGTTATTGAACTAGTGCTTATTAAGGTTTTGATTCCAATTTATTGTTATTTGGTTGTCTCTTTGTATGATTATCTCTTTTTTTCTTCACTTCATAAATGATGAATAGCAAGAGTTGATTATGGTTATAGATGAATACGTAGGAAGATCATACAAAATAGTGACAGATTTAGTGTATTGAGATATTTGACCAAGTTGAATGTAAATTAAGGATTTCATGTTAAATATTGGGTAAGAATTGGCTGGACCTTGTAAATATGCGACTCTAAACAAGAATTGGTGTAAATATGCGACTCTAAAATCTGTATATTTTATAAAAAAATTGTGAATCTTGTAAAATTTGAGGTTTGGTTGTGAGTGGAATAGAGAGGAAATAGTATAGAAATGTATTATTTAATTGTGGTTTTGAATGAAATTGAAAGAAAAAATAATAATAAATATATAAATTATAAGGATATGAATAAAAAATAAGTTGTGAATGGTCTAAAAAGAGCTAAAGTGGGTGGGTTCAGATCAAACAGGTTAATGGTTTGGCATTTAAAATCTAATAACGGTGATAAATAGTAAGCAAATTATGTAGCTTGTTTAAGATGTATTACACTAGAGTTGGGGATTAATGACTTAGGTTAACCATTGTGTTGTGTAATGGTGTTGTATGTTAAGCTTGTTTACCGACACATGTTGACTAAATCCAAACGTGGAACGTTTAATACATTTTACAGAACCTATTGTGTGTTAGTATGATACTAACACACAATATTAAGTTTTTAAATTTGATGTTTTTGTTATCATCCATGACTAAAAGTTTGAGACACTAAGGGCGCGTTTGGTTGTGGAAAACATGGGGTGTTTTCCATTTCTGTTTTCTAAGAAAACATGGAAAACAGAAAACGCGTTCTAGTGATAGTTTTCTGAAAAAAATTTCCTAGAAAACAGAAAATACAGTTTTCCATTCTTTTAACTAAATTTGGAAAATAGTTTTGCATTGTTTTCCAATTTCCGTTTTCTATTTTCCAGAAAATGGAAAACACATCTTTTGGTTAGATCGCGTTTTCAAAATTTTCCAAGTGTTTTCTAGAAATGGAAAACCCATTTCATTTTCTAGAAAACTGAAAATGGAAAACTGGAAAACGTTTTCCACAACCAAACGCAACCTAAAAGTTTGAGACCCTTTTTGTAATGTTTTAAAAATCGGTTTTTTAGTTGAGCCGGAAAACTTTCCGGGACCGGTTCGACCGGTCGGACTGGTTAGACCGGCCGGTTGAACCGGTTAGGGGATTTATATATATATATATTTTTATATAAATATTAGTAAATTTGTACACCACAACGAAAATAGTTAAAATACAATGATAATCCACTAAAAAATAATACCAAATAGGTATTTCATAAGAATATATAAGTTTTAAACTTTAAAAAATAATAAAAAATAACAATAAATTAAATTTTTTTTTTAAATTGTCAGAAAACCGGTTGAACCGGAAAAAACCGGAAAACCGTCCGGTTCAAAACGGTCCAGTTATGTTAAAAAAACCGGGGATTAAAAAACCGGTATGATGACCGGTTGGCGGTTGAACCGGTTGAACCGGTTTTTAAAACATTGCCTTTTTGTTTGTAACCCTAGATAGTTGTACACTTGTACATATAGTTAACAATGAGAGAACACCGGATTCCTTAAAAACACCAACCTTGGAGATTGATTGACCCTGACTTTTCTAACTTTTATTTAATGTCATCGCAAAAGACACTGCAAGAGGGAATTTTCTTTTTTGAAACTTGAATGGTATTTTTGTATCCGAAGACGTCAAGCTGAGCCTTGGAATAAAAGTTAGATTTTCAACATTAGTACCATATACAGTCTTTAGCCTTTATAACACGATTACGTAAGGCTACCACTTTTAGCCTAGTGCCATTACACAAGCCACCTTTTTTATCAATATTTCGTAGTATCATAATAACAGACACACCAACCTTTAGAACCAACCAATGGTTTGGGAGGCCGGATAGTTTAAGGTCATTTAGACTATAAGGTCTCATCAAAGTTTTTGTTAAATATTCTTCATGCCATACATTATCTGAACTTAGGTATACTTTTTCATCTCCTAGAAAGAATGATATCAAGCGATCATTTATTTCCCCAACTACCTCATTTGTCAGGGCCGATATTGCTCGTTGTTGTAAATGTTGGAGATTGTCGAGATTTGCTAGAATACTATTCACAGGGCCGGTCCTGAGAATTTGGATGCTCAGGGCACGAGTCAAAAAAATGCCCCTGTTAAAAACTTTAAATGTCGGTGATCGGTCTACTCGTCTCAGACGCCTGGAAAAGTGGAGAAAGAATCGATCGGAGAATGAATCGTCTCGCCTGGAAAAGTGGAAAAGTGGAGAAAGAATCGATCGGAGTCCGGAGAATGATTGAATGAATCGTACGTAGTTTTTTTTATCAGCCAATAATAGATAAAAAACCTAATAACCAACCTGCTGCGGGCTGCCCTCTAACAGATTGGGCTTAATAAAAACATAAGTTACCTCATTGGGCTGAAAAAACATAAGTTAACAGATTGGACTAAAAACACTACTATTGGGCTTAATAAAAACCTGCTGCCCACTAACAGATTGATGCCCTGGGCTGGAGCCCAGCTGGCCCAGGCCCAGGGCCGGCCCTGACTATTCATCATCATTTGACCTATGGTATTTGAAAATGGATTTATATGGTGAAATAGTTTTGGCAATTTTTGCATGAAAAGTTATTCAATGGAGTTTTGTTGGGGCTAACTTTCTTAAGAATTCATAAAATAAGTAATTATCAGAAATTGGGAAGCCAGGATTTGATTTTAATTAGAATTCAATAGGAAGTAACACTTTCATCAATAAAAATAGGGTTGACCTGTATAATTTATTGGATCCAATGAGCTTTAAGTGGCAGCCTAATCTTTTGACCAAAGTTAATCATGTAGCTTCTTAAATGCAGCCCACATTGCCTCTCTAAGAAAAAAAACCTCATCCCAACTGCATTCGTCTCAATACTAATAAGCAGACTCAGGTTGATAAACTAAGGTACATATGAATTTATATACAATGATATAGATAATAGAAAGATACCCCCTTAGGTTTAGCAAGGGTTCCAATTGTTGACAAAGCAATTGAGATTTCACCAGAAAGACAACACTAAAAGATTGTCAATTCCACTTTCACCAATAAATAAGCAACATCAAAGATTGTCTATTCCACTTTAGTACTCCATGTGTTGAGTTGGAGTAATAAAAAAATATCAACCAAGAATCCAACAAAAATTAAGCAAACAAGTTTGCAAATTGATGAAGGCATCAACACTTCCATAGTCCATGAATTATGTTTCCTTCAAACTCAGCCAGCTATAACTCCTTGAATCTTGCAAAAAAAAAAAAATAGTCACATAACACTAAAATGGTTACTGATGATATATGCTAAGAAGATAATAATAAAAGGGTTTGGAATTGAAAGTTCACTTTCAGGTCACAAATACAAAACAGAGCACCAAAAAATTCATAATTTATGTTAATGGAAAATGAAGAAGTTAACAAAGGTAAAATTAGCCAAAATGAATCTTTTACATATATTGTTGTAGAATGCTATTAACTTGCAGAAAGAAAAAGCAAAAAAAAAAAAAAAAGAAGCCTTTAAAAACTATTAACTTGCTGAAGCTTGTAAACCAAGATGTCTTTATAACTCCCATTACTTTATATCATTACTTTATATGTTCATGTCAGTGCCACCAATCGATCAACTTCACACCAAAAACACAATAAATAGATTTTTATTATATATATATTTTTATCACTAAATGCACGGTTTTATTCCAGAGCTACATTAATCATTGCAACATAGTTTGTCCTAAAACCCTCTTCACTCTTGAGTGTACAGTTACCACTACTCACACCAAAATTTGACCTACAAGGAAATCCATCAAGAAATGCTTCTAGAAAGACAAGTATTGTCAAAATGAAGCAGCTTCTAAAAGATTGAGATCGAAAGCAATAGTGAATCTAAATTCGTTCTTGTTATTGATGTGTATAAAAGTGATTACAATTGATCCTATATATAATCACCTAAACTCTTCGAGAGCAAGATACCTATTAGACTCAAATTAGGGAACAAAAAAACTATCTCAAAAGACAACCCCATACTTTGTAAGTTTGGTCACTTTTTACCCAAACTCACAAGATTATCTAACAATTACCCCCCTAATCTTGTGACACCGACAAGTCCTCGCATATCGATAAACTTAAGTCGGCCCAACTCTTTAGTACGGATATCCGCCTTTTGTAGATCCCCACTTACATGCTCAACTTTGATTTGCTCCCGTTCAACACACTCTCGTATAAAATGGAACTGAGTGTGAATGTGTTTACTTTTCCCGTGAAAGACGGGGTTCTTCATCAAAGCTATCGCCGAAGAATTATCTACCTTTAGAACCACCGTTTCTTCAGTTTCACCGGTTATCTCCGATAGTAAGCCTCGAAGCCAAAGTGCTTGACATGTCGCAGAAGTGGCCGCCATGAACTCTGCCTCACATGATGATAATGCAACCGTACTTTGTTTTTGAGAATTCCAAGTTACGGGTGAACTACCGAAGTAGAAAACTATACCAGTTGTGCTTCGCCCATCATCAATGTCAACCGCATGGCTACTATCGCTGAACCCGAGCAATTTCATGGTTCCTACCCTTGGGTAGAACACTCCGAGATCCACACTGCCCTTGATGTACCTCAGAATCTGTTTTACCGCTCGATAATGAGTGAGTGTCGTTTCTTGCATGAAGCGACTTACATACCCGACTGAAAAACAAATGTCGGGTCTTGTGTGTGTCAAGTATCTTGTAACACCCCAAAATCTAAAGGTAATAAATATATATGTTTTTATATATTTTTATGTGAAAATATGTGTCGTATATGTGTTTATGTGATTAACATGTTAAAATGTTAAGAAATGCGTATTTAAAGTTATAACAATAAACTATGCATAAGGTAAATCGGGTTAGATTATTTAAAAAAATAATAATATATGTTTATATGTTATATGAATGATTAGTCACCATGCTAGGTGTCAATTCTCATGATTGGTCACCATGCTAGGTGTCAATTTTCATGCTTAGTCACTAGGACACTTGTAAGAAGCATGTGAGACACTCTTGGCTATAAATAGACCATGGATCCATCCATTTTTCCTTGCTAATTCACCTAAAATAAACCTAAAACTCTAAGAAACCTCAAGAACACCAAGAACACTCTAGCTTGCATTTTTGAAGATTCAAAGGGAGTTAGGAGCCCATCTTCTGGAATAGATCAAATTAAGGTATGTTTAACATAATCCTTCAATTATTTGCATGATTCATAACACTTAGATATGCCTTTTAAGAATAATGCAAGATTAAGGTTCTTGAACATGTTTTGTTGAGATTGGGAGTTCTAGTGGGAATCATGGGTTGAAATTTGGTATGAAGCCTTAGAATAACATGTTTTAAGAAATCCTTAAGTTAATTTCATGTTTAAAGAAGGGTTGGTATGGTTTCACCATGTTGGTTTATCAAGAACAAGTAAACCAAAAAACAAGAACATAAACATTGGTGTTTTGATCATAGTAATTCCGCCTCCTGGTCGTGATAACGCCTATACGGTCGGTCATGATCATCACCAAACTAAAACACAAATATGGGTGATATCTCATAGTAATCCCGCCTCCTGGTCGTGATAACGCCTATACGGTCGGTCATGAGAATCACTCATCAAGGGCATAAAGACTTGGGCAAGGGTAATAATATTCAACAAAAGAACATAATTATATATATGTACTAAGTATATATAAGTTAAAACATGGGTTTTGATAAAGTATTGAATGTACTGAGTTACTCGGATATCTAGAAGTTGGTGCGGACTGGAAGGGTGGCGCCTGTACACTGGGGTTTCTGGCATAGTGGCGTAGTCGCATAAATCCCAACTGGGACATGGCATACGCTTCACCGGGCGATCCCGAAGTGAGCGTTTACTTATAGGAATGCACCTCTTCATAAGTATCACTAAAATAATACTTTTTCTCATAAGGGGCAAAACGGTTATTTAGACAAATGGATGTTAAACCAACAAGAGATTGGGTTTAGGATAATGGGGTTAGCCTTAATGACCGCTTGTAACCTCTAGGATGTCTTGCTAGGGACATCACGTTAAAGCAAGTTAGTTTCACGAAGGAATAAGGCAAGAAACTACTTCGCAACCTAAGGTGAGTTCTATGAGCCCTCTTTTAAATTGTTTAAATGCTTTAAACCATTTTGGGCTGATATACATAACGTTCTGTGAAAATACTTTCAATTGTTATAATTGCATGTTATATGTATTGATTGTATGGTGATGATTAGAGGAAAGATAGATTGCCATTTCGGTGTTTCTAGTAGAATAGATTAAGGTTGGTAATCGAGAAAAGATTGGTGAGTAAGGGGCTTCTGAAACAAGAAGTTAAATAGTGTTGTCCCAATGGTGTCAAAACCAAGCGGCGTCAAATCCAGAAAGCGTCAAAGCTAAGCGGCGTCAAAGCCAGATAGCGTCAAAGCTATATAGTGTCAAAACTAAAGGGACCATTGCTACACAATGTGTTCGTAAAGCAAATAGAAACACTATTTCCCTAAGATAGCATTTAATATGAGACAAGGATGACAAAGCAACAGAAGGTTAGTCTATACACGAGGTTAGAATATGTGAATATATGTGCTATATGCTTTGTGTTTGATTGTCTAATTGCAGAAATGTGTTTGACAAACCTAAGTGCCTTCGAAAGGTAAAGTTTTCCCATAACGTAGAACTCACCAGCGTAAGCTGACTTGTTAAGTTATGTATGTCAGATGAGGCTGGACCTTCGGATCGAAAAGGGAAGGCTGAGATGTGAGCAGGAACTAGGTGGCATATACTATCAAGACAATGTCAAGCTATCAAGAGAAGACATTTTTGAAAACTGGCGTGGAGATGTTTATTTCTCTTTTGTATTTGTCTCTCTTACTATGTAATACTTGGCATATGAATAAAAGTTTTTATTTCCGCTGCTTTAGTTATCTCTGTTGTACCTTGTGTTCATGAGTAAATCCGATGCGTGACCGCTCCTAGGGCCAAGTCTAGGAGTGGGCGTCACAAGTTGGTATCAGAGCCTTGGTTTAAGAGATTTAGATACTATTGCAGTGTCTAGACTTAAACTAGGACTCTGGGAAGCCAAGTAAAATGAGACAAATGCCGGTATTGATAGTTATGCCCATAGGTAGAACATGCATTAGGAATATAATGGACGGGGACTTAGGATATATGAGTATGGAAAATACCCAATTGCAATTAGCTACTGCAAATTTGGTATTAACTATATAAGTATATCTTAAGCACTGGTTATTATATGGCCAAATGCGAGATAGTTTATTTGATGCCAGGATGTGGACACAAAGGACGCATGTGAATAGATGTAGATAAGTTTTGAAGACATTATATATAAATAAACGTATTGACGTCTGCGCTTATCTGTTTATCATGTATTCAAAACTTGGAAACTCTACGTCACATAAATCCTAAAATGTCACTCATCTTAATGTAGGAAATGGCTAGAGGAATTCGTGGAAATGACAACGACGGTAGAATAGTTAGAAGAATCACGCGAGCAAATCCCGAGCCCGAAGCTAATACGTTCACTAGCGAACAAGTAGCGGCTATTATCGCGCAAGCAATAGCCCAAGTCCAAAGAGGCGTTGGTGGAACTAACGGGACGGGAGGTGGAGGAAATAACAACGGGAATAGGAATGACCCAGAGGATATGGAGGAAGGACAAGGAGGTAGAGGATGTTCTTTCAAGACATTCAGTGGTTGTAAACCCCCTTTGTATGATGGCAAGAAGGACGCAATAGCTACCTTCGAATGGATTCATGAGATGGAAGCAGTTATTGAGATCAGTGAGTGCAGAGAAGATCAAGCAGTGAAGTACGCCGCTCACTCGTTTGTATCTGAAGCATTGCACTGGTGGGGAATGGTTAAGTAGACTGAAGGGAGTGCAGCTATCGCTGCAATGAAGTGGGACGACTTGAAAAAGTTAGTTCTCGAAGATTTCTGCCCTAAGGGAGAGCTGGATCAGCTGGAGAAGGACTTTTTGTTGCTCGAAGCTGGAAACATGACGCATCGGGAATATACGTCCAAGTTCAATGCTATGGCAAGATTGTTGCCTGCGTTAGTCACTCCTGAAGCTCAAAGGGTGAAACGATATGTCCAAGGCCTCCCTGGCCGAGTTAGGGAATTCATTAAGGATATTGAGCCTAGAACGTTCAAGGCAACGGTGAATCTAAGCTCCAATCTTTATAGTGAGATGTACGGAGTAGGAGGTAGACCAGAGGAGTCTAAGAGAAAGCGGATGGAGACGGCTGAAGGTTCGAAGAAGAATGACGGGGGTCACCGTAAAAAGCAAAAGAATGGATCAAAGGGCAGCAAGCCCTTGTGTAACAAGTGTAATAAGAATCACTATGGAGAGTGTAGGACAGTGACAACTGGCTGCTATAAGTGTGGGAAGGAAGGTCACTTTGCCAATCGTTGTCCTGATCCAAGGAAGTGTTTCGAGTGTGGAAGCCCCGATCATATCAGGACAAACTGCCCCAAGTTGGTTAAGAATTCAGAACCACCAAAGGCGAAAGAGGCTCCAAAGGCGAAGGGTAGAGCTTATACCCTGACTACCACCGAAGCCAAGATAACACCCGATGTAGTTTCAGGTACGTTTCTCGTTAATAATGTGCCTGCTTCTGTGTTATTTGATTCTGGTGCTAGTAGGAGTTTTGTTTCGCATGAATTCTGTGAGCTATTTGATCGACCAACTGTTAAGGCTAATAGACCATTCGAGGTCGAGATTGCCTCAGGGAAAAGCATTAGGATTACCGAGGTAGTAGATAACTGCCTAATAGAGTTAGAAGGGTACAAACTACCTATTAAGTTATTCCCTATGGCATTAGGAGGTTTCGATGTTGTGTTAGGAATGGATTGGCTTGCAGAGAACGATGCACAAATTATCTGTAACCAAAAGAAGGTTCAACTTCGAACGCCAACTGGGCAAATCATATCCATTTATGGGGATCGTGATAGCTCAGCAGTAGAGACCATTTCAATGATCAAGGCGCAGAAGTTCATAAGACGAGGATGCAAGGCGTACCTTTCTTATGCTATCGATTCGAGGGTGAAGACTAAGGAGCTAAAAGATGTGCCGGTAGTATGCCAATTTCCAGACGTGTTTCCAGAAGAACTACCCGGCATTCCTCCCGATCGAGAGATAAAGTTTAGGATCGACTTAGTGCCAGGAGCCCAACCCGTAGCAAAGTCACCTTATAGGTTAGCTCCATCAGAGATGAAAGAGTTGATGTCACAATTGGAAGACTTGCTTGACAAAGGGTTTATAAGGCCAAGCATCTCACCTTGGGGTGCTCCAGTTCTTTTTGTCAAAAAGAAGGATGGAAGCATGAGAATGTGCATCGACTATAGGGATCTAAATAAGCTAACCATTAAGAATAAATATCCTTTGCCTAGGATCGACGATTTATTCGACCAGCTACAAGGAGCGAGTTGGTTCTCTAAGATAGATCTGAGGTCAGGGTATCATCAGCTTAAGATTAGGGATGAAGATATCGAGAAGACAGCTTTTCGCACGCGTTATGGTCAGTATGAATTTCTGGTAATGTCATTTGGGTTGACCAATGCCCCTGCAGCTTTCATGGATCTCATGAATAGAGTGTGTCGACCTATGTTGGACCGATTCGTAATTGTGTTCATAGATGACATTTTAATTTATTCCAGGAATGAGCAGGATCACGCGATGCATTTAAAAGAGGTTCTAGAGACCTTAAGGAAGGAAAAACTATATGCCAAGTTTTCAAAATGTGCGTTTTGGCTTAAAGAAGTCCAGTTCCTGGGTCATGTGATAAACGCGGATGGCATCCTTGTAGATCCAGCAAAGATTGAGACGATAATGAGTTGGAAGCCACCTAAGACGCCTTCAGAGATTCGTAGTTTCTTAGGACTTGCCGGCTATTATCGTAGATTTATTCAAGATTTTTCGAGGATTGCAACGCCACTGACTAAGCTAACCAAGAAGGACACTAAGTTCTTATGGGGACCTAGTCAGCAGAGTGCGTTTGAGGAGTTAAAAGCCAGATTGACTCAGGCACCGGTGTTATCCTTACCGGATGGGTCTAATGATTTAGTAGTGTACTCTGATGCTTCTTATCAAGGCTTAGGTTGTGTTTTGATGCAGCGGGGCAAGGTCATTGCATACGCATCAAGGCAACTAAAACCTCATGAGACAAACTATCCAACTCACGACTTAGAATTGGCGGCCGTTGTGTTTGCACTCAAGATATGGAGGCATTATTTGTACGGGGTAAAGTGTACCATCTACACTGATCATAAGAGTTTAAGGTACTTCTTCGAGCAAAAGGATCTTAATATGAGGCAGCGTAGATGGTTAGAGTTGATCAAGGATTACGACTGTGAGATTATGTATCACCCAGGTAAGGCCAACGTAGTGGCCGATGCTTTGAGTAGAAAGGAGGATTATTCTCCAATCAGGGTGAAGTCATATAAGTTAGTCGTTACTCCTGATTTTCTAGTCCAACTTCGAAGAGATCAGTACGAGGCGTTGAAGGATGAGAACGTCAAGAAGGAAAGGATGGTAGGACAAGTTGGAAGCTTAGTAGAAAACGAGTTTGGAGTTAAGACTAGGTACGGTCGAATGTGGGTACCGCTTTTAGGTGAGATTCGCGGTAAGATCTTAGATGAAGCTCATAAGTCACGCTATTCAATTCATCCTGGTGCGACCAAGATGTACCAAGACTTAAAACGAGACTATTGGTGGTCGGGTATGAAGTTTAATGTCATGCAATATGTGAATAGGTGTTTGACTTGCGCAAAGGTTAAAGCTGAGCATCAAAAGCCTTATGGAAAGCTTCAACCTTTGAAGATTCCCGAATGGAAGTGGGAACATATCACGATGGACTTCATAACCAAGCTACCCAAAACAGCTAAAGGTTATGACACCATCTGGGTGATAGTGGACAGGCTAACAAAGAGTGCTCGTTTCTTACCTATAAAAGAAACACATTCTTCTGAAGAGTTAGCTACGTTGTTCACAAAGGAGATTATTGCTCAACACGGAGTGCCGGTAACTATTGTTTCTGATAGGGATACGCGGTTCACCTCGCGGTTTTGGAAGAAGTTCCATGAACAAATGGGGTCAAGATTGCATATTAGCACAGCATATCATCCTCAGACGGATGGACAGAGTGAGAGAACGATTCAAACTCTGGAAGATATGTTGCGTGCCTGCATTATTGACTTTGGAGGAAGTTGGGATAGTCACCTACACCTGGCGGAGTTCTCATACAATAACAGTTATCATGCTAGCATAGGTATGCCACCTTTCGAAATGTTGTATGGTAGGAGGTGTAGAACTCCAGTGTGTTGGGGTGAAGTAGGACAACGAGAACTAGGAAGCAAAGACGAGGTTCAAAATATGGCTCGAAACCTTGATGCAATCAAGGCACGACTAAAGGCTGCTCAGGATCGACAAAAGTCTTATGCAGATAAGAGAAGGAGGCCGATAGAGTTCCAAGTAGGAGACTTCGTGTTATTAAAAGTATCCCCTTGGAAGAATATTATTCGCGGGGCATTTACATATTTCCCCCTATTAAGTCATTTTATTACATATATACCCAAGCCTAAAATTTAATTACATATATCCCCTTTCTAAACCATATATATTACATATTTACCCAATTCATTTAAATTAATTAATTAAATTACTATTTTACCCTTATTAATATTTACATATTTCCCTTTCTAATATCACTAATTACATATTTATCTAAAAGAAATTTATATATTTCACATTCTATATTATATATTTACACATTTTACCCTTATAACATTATTAACTAGATATTACTAATTTAGCTTCTTAATATAGCTTAGAGTTGTGTTCTATGTGTTTTATATATGAAAAATACCTGAATACAATATATATCCTCAGTTATAGAATTCAATTCGTCTTTGAATCTAGTAGCAGATTCATCCCGAATCAAGTACAGTAAGAACTCAATCAATAAAAGTAGTAAACATAACATAGCGCTACTTAATTTCTTATCCGTGAACAAATCAATCAGAAACCCAGATTGTTATCTCAAATAAACAAAGATTGTTTGTAAACTCAAACTGAAAGAAACCCAAACTTCAGTAGGTAAAGATAGTGACGACCGACAAAACCCAGATTAACTATTGTTATTAGCAAAAACTCCAAAATAATTTCGATTAGGTTACCAAGGCTAGTAAGCTACTGCAATCAAGGATGGATTCCAAACCAAAGTTACTTCAGTTATTGTCGTTTCAATCGGACCACCGTTGTCGATTACTGTTCATGTCTATCAGACCACCGTCGCCGGACGAGAGTTGGGGTTTTTGTCGCCTTCTTCGTCAGCGTCGCCTAGGTTGGAGGAGAAGACGTGCGTTCGTTTCAATCGGACCACCTTCGTCGGTTCCCGTTCGTTTCAATCAAACCACCGTCGCCAGACAAGTTGGGGTAGGTCTTCGTCGCCGGTTGAAAGAGAAGATGCGTAAATGGAAACGTCGGTGTGGCTAGGTTGCCATCGCCGGTTCCCAATTGGTTTTGTGATATCTGTTTTCTTCTGAATTCTGATGTAAACGTAAATTGAATTTTAGTGATTTTTTTTAAAATTAGAAGGGTAAAAGGGTAATTTAATATGAAAAAGGGGATATATGTAATTAAATTTTAAGCTTGGGTATATTTGTAATTATATGACTTACTAAGGGGATATATGTAAATGTTCCATTATTCGCTTTCGCAAGAGGGGTAAGTTAGGCCCGAGGTTCGTAGGACCTTTTCGAATTTCAGAACGTGTAGGAGAAGTTGCTTATCGACTAGATCTACCTGAGGAAATGTCTGGAATTCACCCAACATTCCATGTATCACATTTGAGGAAGTGTGTGGTGGATGAGTCGCAAATAATACCCTTAGATGAGATTGAAATCGATGACACATTATCACTTGTAGAAAGGCCCGTTGCAATTATAGATCGATATGAGAAAAGGCTTAGGAATAAGACCATTCCAATGATTAGGGTGCAATGGATGCACAAGAAGGGTTCTGAGTCTACATGGGAAAGAGAGGACGAGATGCGAAAATCTCATCCTGAGTTGTTTGAAGCCTGAACAGGTTTCGAGGACGAAACCTTGTTTAAGGAGGGGAGAGTTGTAACACCCCAAAATCTAAAGGTAATAAATATATATGTTTTCATATATTTTTATGTGAAAATATGTGTCGTATATGTGTTTATGTGATTAACATGTTAAAATGTTAAGAAATGCGTATTTAAAGTTATAACAATAAACTATGCATAAGGTAAATCGGGTTAGATTATTTAAAAAAATAATAATATATGTTTATATGTTATATGAATGATTAGTCACCATGCTAGGTGTCAATTCTCATGATTAGTCACCATGCTAGGTGTCAATTCTCATGCTTAGTCACTAGGACACTTGTAAGAAGCATGTGAGACACTCTTGGCTATAAATAGACCATGGATCCATCCATTTTTCCTTGCTAATTCACCTAAAATCAACCTAAAACCTCTAAGAAACCTCAAGAACACCAAGAACACTCTAGCTTGCATTTTTGAAGATTCAAAGGGAGTTAGGAGCCCATCTTCTGGAATAGATCAAATTAAGGTATGTTTAACATAATCCTTCAATTAGTTGCATGATTCATAACACTTAGATATGCCTTTTAAGAATAATGCAAGATTAAGGTTCTTGAACATGTTTTGTTGAGATTGGGAGTTCTAGTGGGAATCATGGGTTGAAATTTGGTATGAAGCCTTAGAATAACATGTTTTAAGAAATCCTTAAGTTAATTTCATGTTTAAAGAAGGGTTGGTATGGTTTCACCATGTTGGTTTATCAAGAACAAGTAAACCAAAAAACAAGAACATAAACATTGGTGTTTTGATCATAGTAATTCCGCCTCCTGGTCGTGATAACGCCTATACGGTCGGTCATGATCATCACCAAACTAAAACACAAATATGGGTGATATCTCATAGTAATCCCGCCTCCTGGTCGTGATAACGACTATACGGTCGGTCATGAGAATCACTCATCAAGGACATAAAGACTTGGGCAAGGGTAATAATATTCAACAAAAGAACATAATTATATATATGTACTAAGTATATATAAGTTAAAACATGGGTTTTGATAAAGTATTGAATGTACCGAGTTACTCGGATATCTAGAAGTTGGTGCGGACTGGAAGGGTGGCGCCTGTACACTGGGGTTTCTGGCATAGTGGCGTTGTCGCATAAATCCCAACTGGGACATGGCATACGCTTCACTGGGCGATCCCGAAGTGAGCGTTTACTTATAGGAATGCACCTCTTCATAAGTATCACTAAAAGAATACTTTTTCTCATAAGGGGCAAAACGGTTATTTAGACAAATGGATGTTAAACCAACAAGAGATTGGGTTTAGGATAATGGGGTTAGCCTTAATGACCGCTTGTAACCTCTAGGATGTCTTGCTAGGGACATCACGTTAAAGCAAGTTAGTTTCACGAAGGAATAAGGCAAGAAACTACTTCGCAACCTAAGGTGAGTTCTATGAGCCCTCTTTTAAATTGTTTAAATGCTTTAAACCATTTTGGGCTGATATACATAACGTTCTGTGAAAATACTTTCAATTGTTATAATTGCATGTTATATGTATTGATTGTATGGTGATGATTAGAGGAAAGATAGATTGCCATTTCGGTGTTTCTAGTAGAATAGATTAAGGTTGGTAATCGAGAAAAGATTGGTGAGTAAGGGGCTTCTGAAACAAGAAGTTAAATAGTGTTGTCCCAATGGTGTCAAAACCAAGCGGCGTCAAAGCCAGAAAGCGTCAAAGCTAAGCGGCGTCAAAGCCAGATAGCGTCAAAGCTATATAGTGTCAAAACTAAAGGGACCATTGCTACACGATGTGTTCGTAAAGCAAATAGAAACACTATTTCCCTAAGATAGCATTTAATATGAGACAAGGATGACAAAGCAACAGAAGGTTAGTCTATACACGAGGTTAGAATATGTGAATATATGTGCTATATGCTTTGTGTTTGATTGTCTAATTGCAGAAATGTGTTTGACAAACCTAAGTGCCTTCGAAAGGTAAAGTTTTCCCAAAACGTAGAACTCACCAGCGTAAGCTGACTTGTTAAGTTATGTATGTCAGATGAGGCTGGACCTTCGGATCGAAAAGGGAAGGTTGAGATGTGAGCAGGAACTAGGTGGCATATACTATCAAGACAATGTCAAGCTATCAAGAGAAGACATTTTTGAAAACTGGCGTGGAGATGTTTATTTCTCTTTTGTATTTGTCTCTCTTACTATGTAATACTTGGCATATGAATAAAAGTTTTTATTTCCGCTGCTTTAGTTATCTCTGTTGTACCTTGTGTTCATGAGTAAATCCGATGCGTGACCGCTCCTAGGGCCAAGTCTAGGAGTGGGCGTCACATATCTAAGGCATCCGACCATTTTCCTATACTCTGTTGGGTCAGCCTTTTCTTCTTGATCCTTTTTTGATAATTTCAACCCGAGGTCGAGAGGGAACTGTGTCGGATTACAGTCCCACAACCCAAATTGTTTTAAGATATTAGTTGCATACCCACTTTGTTTTAGGCCAATTCCCTTTGAGTCTTGAACTACCTCAATGCCAAGGTAATAGTGAAGTGATCCAAGGTCGCTCATTTCGAACCGTGTCTCCATTTCTTTCTTGAATTCGATTATGTCTCGAGTTCTCTCACCGGTCACAATAAGGTCGTCTACATAGGTTCCCAACAAGACTGGGTGTTGGTTCCTGTCCCTTCGATATACTGCTTGCTCTTGCTTGCACTTAGTAAAACCGAGTTCCTTCAACGCCAAATCTAGTCAAGTGTTCCATGCTCTTGGGGCTTGTTTGAGCCCGTAGAGAGCCTTGACTAATTTGTAAACCCGTTGTTCTTGACCTCTTTTCACATATCCTTCCGGTTGATAGACATAAACATCTTCCTTGAGTTCACCATGAAGAAAAGCCGATTTTACGTCTAGATGGTCAACCTCCCAACCCTTGCTTGCAGCTAATGCAAGTGATAAACGAACCGTCTCTATTCTTGCAACGGGTAAAGGTTCGTCGTCTAGTGACAATACAAGTTGATCCGGATCTTGATTGGATGAGCTTGGCATTCCTTCAATTACATAATCAGCTAACCATTTTGGAGGATTCACTTGTCGGGTCGACTTCCGTGTTAAAGTTGGAGGGTTTGGAGACTGGATTGGACTGTTTTGGTCTTGATTAGACCAGCTTTGAGCTGAATTTTGCCTAGTTCCTGAATTCTGGTCACTGGTCGCTGAATCTGTCGCTGGATTGTCGCTGTTTTTCTGAATTGTCGCTGATGAGTGAGACTGGTCGCTGTTTTCTGTTACTGCAGGAGTATTTGCGACGACCGTTTGGTCGTTGATTTCAGTTACTGTAGGAGTATTTGCGACAACTGTTTGGTCGCTGGTTTCAGTCCCAACCATGAATTCTATCCAGCTTTGATATGTGGTCTCGTTTTCTTCCAAATAACTTTTCCAATCGTAACTCCTTGTTTCATCAAACTTGACATCCCTTGTAACATGTATTCGATTTTTATTTGGGTCGAACATACGATACGCTTTGGCGCCCGGTTGAATACCCAAGTGAACCATTTTAGTGCTCCTGTCATCCAACTTTTTCTGACCCGTTGACAAGTTCTTCACATAACCCACACACCCAAACACCCAAACACCTTTTTGTGTGAAAGATTTGGCTTCCTTCCCTTCAAACACTCATAGGTTGTTATTGAATTTTTAAGAGCTTTTGTAGGTGATTGATTCAATAGATAGATTGCATGATGAACCGCCTCACCCCAAAAGCTTTGTGGAAGTCCTTTTGCCTTCAACATACTTCGAGCAGCCCCCAACATGGTCCGGTTTCTTCTTTCGACAACCCCGTTCTGTTGCGGGGTATAAGGAGCGGTAAATTGTCTTGTAATTTTGTTTTCCTTGTAGAAAGCTCTTAATATGTGAGAGATGAATTCTCCCCCATTATCAGTTCTCAAGGCCTTGACTTTCTTCTTGAGCTCGTTCTCACACCTTTTGATGAACTCGATTAAGACACTCGGCACTTGATCTTTTGATTTTAAGAGAGTTACCCACATATAGCGACTATAGTCATCTACCACGAGGAGTATACGATTACTTCCTCCACATGTTTTGGGTGCAATCGGCCCACAAACATCCGCATATAACAATTGCAGTGGCTCGGTTGCCCGGAAAAGTGATTTCTTCGGAAAAGGGGATCGTGTTTGTTTACTAAACATGCAAGAATAATAGATTTGCATGGGATGGGATATCGACGGCAGCCCGATGGAGTTTTTGGATAAGCCTTTGATCGAGTCGAAGTTAAGGTGCCCGAGACGAGGATGCCAAGTCTATGCTTCATCATCCATCTTCGCTTGCAAGCACACTGGAGGGACAACTTTTACACAAATTTTATAAGTTCTATTTGGTGATCTAGGTACCTTCATGCGCAGCTTCCCATCTTCTTCGAACATCCACAGTATACCATGTTGGATGGTCATTTTGTACCCGATCTCGTCCAATTGACCGATGCTTATTAGATTGCTCTTAAGCGATGGTATGTAATAGACGTTGTGTAACATTCTTTGCTCTCCGGTTCTCACCTCCAAGATAACCATTCCTTTGTCTTCGATTTTCACACCCGATCCGTCACCGAATTTTACCTTTCCTACCGCCCTTCGATCAAGGTTGGTAAACCACTCCAGATTTCCCAACATATGGTTGCTCGCACCATTGTCGACGAACCAGATTTCTTTCCCGCTCTCGGCTTCAAACTTCCTTGGATCAACCTGATTTCAAAAATACCACGTCCTTACCTTCTTTGTGGATTGCCATGTAGAGAGTCGGATCGTCTTCTTGAACCAAGTTGTTATCTTCGGTTCTCTTTCATGATGGGCAATCGGATGAGAAGTGACCCAAACCATCACACCTAAAACATTTAATTTTAGATCTGTCCTTCTTTGGTTTGTTTCCTGTCTCCTTGCCCTTCACTTTTCCACGAGCCAAACTCTTCCCGCGGCCTTGATCACTAGATTGACCCTCGTTTGAGGCTTTAGATTTCTTGGTCCCTTTTTCCCTTTTCTTCCATTCTTCATATGTCAACAGCAACTGATGATCAGACTTTGATAAGGATGTCTCATTTTCATCATAGTTCACACGTTCTTCATAGGCTAACAAATGTCCAACAACCTCATCGAACCCGATAGTCTTGATGTCAACCGATTGTTCAATGATGCTACCATAGGGATGTATTTTTTGTGTACTCCTAGCAAAAACTTCTTTACCTGTTTCCGTTCATCAATAACTTCTCCAAGACTAGCGGCTTTGGAGACTAGTCCAGATATCTTTCCTGCAAAATCTGTCACTGGTCCCGGTTCCCTCATCCTTAGCCCTTCGAATTCTGCCATGAGGGTTTGGAGTCTAGCCTCCTTTAGACACCCAGCCCCTTCACTGCGAGTCTTTATTGTATCCCAGATTTGTTTTGCTGTTGTACTTTCCCGACTTGTAACACGATCTCTTCAGGTAAGGCTTGGAATAGTAGAGACATTGCAATAGCATCCTTATGATCATCAATGGTTGTACCTGGATCTATGTTGGCCCATACTTTGTGAACTCTAAATATCATCTTCATCTTCATGGCCCATACCGTGTAGTTGGTCTTTGTTAACAACGGACATTGAATTGTTGGTACCATTTCCTTCACAACTGTTGTCGCAGAGGTATCCGACATCTTGTTGTTTGCTTTCTTGTGACAGGTGTGTCACCTCCTTCGTTCCTTCTTTCTTGGTTGCTAAGGTTCTTATCCTTAGCAGTTCTTGAAACTTGTTCCGCAAGACCAAGTATCACAAAACCTTTGTGACACAAAAACTCCTTGCACCAGCTTCACTTTCTGCCACAAACCCTACCTTGCAGACCAAGCAACTTCGTACGAGAGAAGTGATGATTGAGCCTATTGAAACCCTAAGCTCTGATGCCAATTAAAATATTGAGATCAAAAGCAATAGTGAATCTAAACTCATTCTTGTTATTGATGTGTATAAAAGTGATTACAATTGATCCTATATATAATCACCTAAACCCTTGGAGAGCAAGATACCTATTAGACTCAAATTAGGGAACAAAAAAACTATCTCAAAAAACAACCCCATACTTTGTAAGTTTGGTCACTTTTTACCCAAACTCACAAGATTATCTAACAGCTTCAACTAATTATCGCTTAGTGTTACGCGTTATTTGAATGTAGATATCACCAAAAAGTTAAACTAAGCTATTTTGGTAATATTTAGTCATCAACTAAATAACTACTAAATATGTAATTATTTTTCACACTAAAACAACCGTTTAGTCAATATCAGCTAGATAAAAGACCTCAAGCTTGATTAAACTGGTTTGGGGTGGGGGTGGGGGGATGAAATCAAACCAAGAGTAGCAGAGGTATCATATAAGCTTGAATATTTATCCTACAGATTATAAAAGGACAAAATGTCAAGCAACATAAGAGAAATATTATTGCATTGAATAACTTGCATAGTCATATAGAGAAATTTGAATTTTGAAATTCCTTGCCTAAAGGAACCCCTTTAGAACTAAAAAATATGATAAAAATATAACTCCCTTAATAGAGATTCATGCCTATGTAAGATATAAACATCATAAGTTAGTGAGATAGAAACAATTAACAATAAAAAAGTATGCTTGGTCAATCAATGATTTAAACTAACTATTTATTAAAAATTTAAACTTAAGGTGAAACCTTAAACATCAATACAAGAATGAAAAAAGAAGGCTATAAACTATGCATTGAATCAAAAGATATTAACAAAAGCTTCATAGAAGATTTGAGTTCCTAATTCATGTACTAATAGCCACAGATTTATAGCTTAAGACATCCATATACTATACCATTTCACAAAATAATCTCCCTATTCTAATGAAATGTAACTTAATAGCCAAAATCAGTAATAAAATGTAAGTTGGTATAATTTATAGCTAAAATCAGACAATCAGTAAATCAAACAAAAAAAATGTTACGTTCATTTCCATTTCTTGTAGTTTGCCCTTATTAATAGGATGCGCATAGCAATGAACATGACATAGCTTCTGGTGAGTGTAAAATAATAATATGTATGTAATTCACTAAATGCTTGAAACAGACACGTGAAAATTATATACATGTCTCCATAATAACAAAATTTTAAATAAGTTACACGGAAGAATATGCAACAGCTGAAACTGCCAAAAGAAGGATACAAATTACAACAAAAGCAGGATCATCACGTGCCCACTGATTTTTGTTTCTGCAGATAGGAAAAGGTATGATTATTACATATAAACCCATTTTCTCATGGCACGTATTTATATAATGATCCAAAAATGGGGGTGTTTACACAACATAGAAAAAAACTTATAATTTTCTTCTCAATTTTAGCAGCCAACTTGAAATTGGGTGCAAAATATTAATCAACTTTCAGTTTGTTACCAAATTTCAGCAAACCTCATTTAACTCAATTTACTTGTAGCTTGTGTATGTGGCATATGTTGATACCATGCCAGCCTTCACATCAAATGCTACATACACAAAAAATGTGAAGTTCGACTCTATGTCATGCAATCTGCTCTTTTTATCAAGTCCATCTAGTATGTGGTAAACATGTAATCTCCGCACATAATTTTCACTTTAAACTCATTATTAATTTGAAATAAAATGGGAACGCTCTATAAAAATGCTGGCTTACGCTTATGGTACTTGGTGTGCTGATAGTTGCGTCCCGTTCAGAATTCGATATGCCGAAAACATTGAATCAGTTATCATCAGAAAGTTACACAAATCAAATGTCCATTTTATTTTGCAATTTTTAACAGATGTGGACATAAGCAAATGATAGTTTGATGCAATATACTAAACTTCATCCTCTTTGTTCCAACACATTTGCATAGAGTAAAGATATTAAAACCTTAATTTAGCAAGAGCTTCGTCTCATTTTTTAAGAAAATACAGCTTTAGTGAACTTTTCTGCATATGATTTGTGAATTTCCACCATGTATTATTACTAGATTAAGACGGTTTTCGTTATTACCAGCCTTACTAAACAGTATACCTGTCAAAAGTTCAGCTGTAGGCTGTCTCGGATATTGCCTTTTTACATAAAAATTTATATGGAAGATGCTTAAACTTTTGTTCCATTGGGAAAGTAGTTTTCTAAGTTTTTTCATTTAAGGAACATAATTATAGTTTAAGTATGTTTGGAACTATAATTTTTGCTACTGGTTCTACGATTGGAACCCAAGAACTTTGGATTATAGTTTAAGTATGTTTGGAACTATAATTACATATATCCCCTTTTTCATATTAAATTACCCTTTTACCCTTCTAATTTTAATAAAAAAATCACTAAAATTCAATTTACGTTTACATCAGAATTCAGAAGAAAACGGATATCACAAAACCAATTGGGAACCGGCGACGGCAACCTAGCCACGCCGACGTTTCCATTTACGCATCTTCTCTTTCAACCGGCGACGAAGACCTACCCCAACTTGTCTGGCGACGGTGGTTTGATTGAAACGAACGGGAACCGACGACGGTGGTCCGATTGAAACGAACGCACGTCTTCTCCTCCAACCTAGGCGACGTTGACGACGAAGGCGACAAAAACCCCAACTCTCGTCCGGCGACGGTGGTCTGATAGACATGAACAGTAATCGGCAACGGTGGTCCGATTGAAACGACAATAACTGAAGTAACTTTGGTTTGGAATCCATCCTTGATTGCAGTAGCTTACTAGCCTTGGTAACCTAATCGAAATTATTTTGGAGTTTTTGCTAATAACAATAGTTAATCTGGGTTTTGTCGGTCGTCACTATCTTTGCCTACTGCAGTTTGGGTTTCTTTCAGTTTGAGTTTACAAACAATCTTTGTTTATTTGAGATAACAATCTGGGTTTCTGATTGATTTGTTCATGGATATGAAATTAAGTAGCGCTATGTTATGTTTACTACTTTTATTGATTGAGTTCTTACTGTACTTGATTCGGGATGAATCTGCTACTAGATTCAAAGACGAATTGAATTCTATAACTGAGGATATATATTGTATTCAGGTATTTTTCATATATAAAACACATAGAACACAACTCTAAGCTATATTAAGAAGCTAAATTAGTAATATCTAGTTAATAATGTTATAAGGGTAAAATGTGTAAATATATAATATAGAATGTGAAATATATAAATTTCTTTTAGATAAATATGTAATTAGTGATATTAGAAAGGGAAATATGTAAATATTAATAAGGGTAAAATAGTAATTTAACTAATTAATTTAAATGAATTGGGTAAATATGTAATATATATGGTTTAGGAAGGGGATATATGTAATTAAATTTTAGGCTTGGGTATATATGTAATAAAATGACTTAATAGGGGGAAATATGTAAATGCCCGCTTGAAAGAATGCCGAATGCATCAAAAATAAGATTTGTCTTCTTCAAAACTTGAGATGACTGGATATCCGAAGACCATCAATAATCATTCGAAATGTAATTGCAAGTTACCTTTAGTCGTCCGAAACATTATCCATCACAATTAATTTAGCTATCTTGATTTTTATCTTCACATCTGTTTGGTCGGTTCGTTATGAATAATTGTTCTAGGGTTTTCACATGTTAACGAAAAACTTACAAAAGCATAGAGAACAAATGATTAAAACATAGTAGATCGAAGGCTTGAGACGACTCAAATCAGAGAACGAAACCGATGCATTGATGGACGGTAGTGAGGCCGGGTGTTAATTAGGCGATAGACGGTCGTCGGTTGAGATTAAGATAACAGACAGATGAAGCAACACAACACTGTGGAGGAACATCGAGCGGAGGAGACGACATCAAAGGAGGGACTCTCGCTCAATGAGACGGTACACGTGACAAGGTCATAGACAAGGGCTCACGAGGAGGATTGTGTTTTATTAAACTAGGTTAGTAATCCGTGTATTACACGAGTTGAATTTAGGTTCATAATATTAGTTAAATATAAAATTATTAAGAAATTTGAAAATTATAAATGACATAATTCATTATAAAATATTAATTGATAATTTAATACATTAAAGATGACAAATTCTTGATTTATTTCCTTAAAAAGACTTAAATTATTGATGATGTGTAGGGAAGAGTATCATATAAAAACCTATTTTAATATAAAAACCCTAACTATCAAACTATATTTTTACCGTAGGGTGTCACATGAACTCATTAGTTAACTACGATTAGATCCCTTGATCCATGCTAAAGAGTTTACCGGATTTAATGTCACAAATCATACACAACGAAAAATCTATGGCGCCAAACAGATTGCAATCGAAATTCAATATTCAAAGGTTAGATTTAGGTGTCCAATCGTCAGGTAAAATCAACGTTACTATCGATGTATGATCAAAAGAGTTACACTTTCGTCAACAAACAAATAAATATAAATTAATTATTAATTATCGGATCACGTTAAAACAATACATGTAAATGTATCTAATTAGAGATCGATCGCGCGTTGCTGCGGTAGCCCGAAAAAAATTATAAAAAAATAAATCAAGTAGGGAAAACAAAGGTTTATAAGTGTATCAGATACTAAATATTTTTACACAAACCAAAGAAAGGAAAAAAAAAGTTAAACTGGATCGATACATAGCTTATTTTACAACCAAAATTTGATCCTCAAACTTAGTTTGATAAGTAAAGGCCCTGGCTATAGACACCCGGGGGTTTTACTAAAAACACCCAAAACAAACGATCGTTTTATGTAAAACGACCTTGAAACGATCGTTTTAAGAGAAACGATCCAGATAAATATTTAAACCGTTATATGACAATGATTAGGTGATGATTAGGGAATGTTTGTCGGGTCGTTTTGTATAAAACGACCGTTTTCAAATTTTCATTATTTTTGAGGCCGAGAAGTCTTAGATGGTTATTTTTATTATTTTTAAATAATTTTATTTTTAACTTATTTTTGGAATATAAGTTTTTAAATTTGTATTTTATGTTTTTTATTTATATATCTTAGTGTTCCAAAAATCCACATAAGTTTAAAAAAAACATATTTATTGATAACAGGAAGACAACCCAGATTCGTTACAAACGCAAGAGAATAATAGGAAAAACATTATGACTCCAACACTACAGAATACTTGAAATCTCATAACAGCTAATAAGACCAGTCTGAAGCTGATTCGGAGTCACTGTCTGATGCCCAGCGGTTTCCAGATTCGACATCCTCCTCCTTGGACCTACTATGTTCTTCCGCCCAGTACTCTCGAAGGACCTCCATGTCCTCCTTGTTTGCTTCATTCCAAGCAGCTTCATCCTCCTCTTCAACTCCGACGAGGGGACGTGGGGGTCGAACAACAGTGGGTGGTGGATATGGACGACGATTAACAGGGGGGGGGGGGGCAGGAGGTCAAGGCTACATAACAGGTGGTGGTGGCGGCTGTTCGACCGGTGGCACAAAACCAGGCGCTGGAAGCATTGCCGGAGGTGGAGTCCATGGTTCAAGGACATCTCTAGGAGGTGTGGACGACATAGCAAGATTGTAAAACTGGTGAAGAACTAAAAGAAAATTTGGATCTTCAGACATGTATAGGGTGGTTCAAGATCAAACAAATGACCCCTATTTATAGGGGAGAAAGTTATAAAATACAACCGTTGGGTATATAGCCGTTATAAAATACAGCCGTTGGGTATATAGCCGTTGTGTGTATATAAAAATTATTTTAAAATTATTTATTAAAAGAAAACATAAAATACAAATTTAAAAACTAGCCGTTGGAGAAAACTAGTCGTTGTAGAAATCTAGTCGTTGGAGATCTTTTATGCTAATATAACATCATTTATGACTTGTTCATTGTGAATTTGACTTTCAAAAGAGAGACGTTGTTTTATTTCTGGAAAATTTGCAAATTTTATTTTTTTTCAAGAATTTTGATGGTTTTATATGACCTTTTTGAGGCATTTTGAATGATTTTTTTTTTAGTATTTCTGATTCGCCCCAAAAAAAATTTATGAATCATGTATTACTTTTGAAGATGCATTGTAATAATTTCACTTGAATTTTTAAAAATTTATATTGTTTAATAATTTTACTTTGCGTTTTAAGCATTTTGAACAAATAGTTTAGAAAATATTAAAAATCATGTTTTTGTTGTAAATATTGAAGAACGTGTCACTGAGCACAACATGAAATTTCTCCAAAAGTTAGTTAATGAGAAGCTTTGTTTAACTTATAGAGATGGTTTGTCTAATTATTCACTCAGAGAAGGGTCCAAATGCCACACATTTTTGAAACCAGGCCAAGAGAAGTTCTGAAGCTTTTTAACTCCCTGCAGCCAATATTTGGAGGATTTTGTGATTTCAAAGGATGCTATAAGAAGCATAGAAGACCAACTACTAGAAGTTGCACCTTTGTTATATCACTTGAGGTCTAATTACAATGAGGTAATCGACATGCAACTCGAGAAAAATCTTCGGGCATGTAAGAATCCCATTTATGAATTTATTCTGAGATTTTCATCCATGGGTAATTTGATAGACCCCAAGAGTGAGTCTACCCTAACACGAATAGGTCAACAAATTGGTTTCTTGGGCTTACAAATCTATGAAAGTGGACGTCTTTATTCAAGAAATGGTTTATTCAATTGCGAGTAGAGAAGTGATCATCAGGTCTTCAAAAGGGTTGACGAAGCCAGGGACCCTTTTGAAAAACTCAATGGCGATTTTAAGAGATGTTGTAATGAATCCCATTGACGTTGATCTCATTCCAGACAATAGACGTCGTCAACGTGTTAACCCATTTGGCGGTTACCCGCAACCTCGTCCTCCGGTGAATCCACCTCGTCCTCCGGTGAACCCAAATCGTCCTCCGGTGAATCCACGCCGTCCTTCGATGAATCCACACCGTCCTCCTGTTAATCCACATCGTCCTCAGGTTAACCCACATTGTCCTCCGGTTAACCCCGACCCCGAACTCGACTGGGACTTCCCTTGGAATCATTAAAATTATTATCTTTAGGTTTATGATGTAATTTCCTGTATTTGTATTCCGGTCGGTGATGTAATTTTCAGAATAATTGTAGCAGATCTTTTATGCTAATATAACATCATTTATGACTTATTCATTGTGAAATTGAAGTTCAAAATAGAGACGTTGATTTTTTTTGAGAAATTTCAAATTTTGTTTTATTTCAAGAATTCTCTATGGTTTATATAGCCTTTATGAGGCCTTTTGAATGAATTTTTTCTTTCTTAGTATTTATGATTCGCACCAAATTTTTTTTATGAATCATATATTAATTTTGAAGGCGGATTGTAATAATTTCACTTGAATTTTCCAAAATCATATATTAATTTTTTTTACTACATATCACACATCATCACCACAAAACATAACAAAACCACACATATATAACATATACCACACACCATCACCACAAAACATAAAACCAAAAAACAGTGAATAGTATGTTGTAGCAAACACATAACCACAAAATAAAACATAACAAACCCAAATGAGCCTCATCCTACTCCCCCTCGCCGTCAGTCTCATCGACGCCATCATCATCCATGCCATGGTCGGCAACACCATCCGGGTCCACAAACGGCTCTAGTACAGGTGGTGGTCGTAACACCGCACGGCTCCTCGCCGCCAGCTCCGCAAAGGTCTCCGCCGTCCACGCCTGAAACTCGAGCATGTGTCGGAGTATGTGAGTGGTCTCACGTGAATGGCGAATCGACTCTCGCATAAACTCGAGACTGGGTGCCACCGGTGGGATGATGACACGTGGCGGTCGTGCGTCGGCCGCGGCAACCGGTGGTGGTGGTGGTGGTGGAGCCTGTCCCTCTGCAGCGCCAGCGGCTGCGGCCTCGGCGGCCTCATCCTTCGCCTGTATTTGCTGAAGATACGTTGTCCGAGCCGCAACGGCGTCCTCAGATCCATGAAAGGCTGTCACGCCTTTATCTGCAAATTGAAACAAACGTTAGCAAACAAACAATGAGTTAAATAATATAAAACAATATATTGAAATTACCAAATTTCCATACCTACTGTCCAGAAAACAATGTCATCCACCGTCATCACGATCTGCATGTTCTGGCAGTTCTGAAGATCAATCCGTCCCCAAGGTACCGGCGCGGACAGGGTGGCTATCACCGCCGGGGTAAGAAGCCCCATGTTCACGGAGATGGCCGTGATCATGCCACCGCACACGATGGGGCTCTTAATCTGAAAATAACTCCGTTAGTTGTGTATTAACAAACAAAACCGTACATATAATGATTAAAATTTCTTACCGCCAAAGTGTGGAGAAGGGAGAAGTAGCTGGCTAGACACCATGCTAGGTTAGTGCGTCGACCTACGATCACCTGCTGCATATAAAAAAGGTCCAGCCTGTTGACCTGCTCGAGTGTCTGACTCCGGCCCTGGATAGATGTCGCTATGCAGCGATGGAGGTACCGGTGTAGAGGATCAAATAACGCGCTAGCACGGTTCGTGCGTGTCGGGTGTGCCGCGTTCTGGAAACCATACTCCCCCCGTGCCACGTGAGGCCACCATGTGGCAAGTGGTCGAAGCTCCGAATGAATCTCCCCGTGCCACCAAGCGACATCGATACCCGCCTGATCGTAAATCCGTAAAACCTGGACCGCCCAGTGGCCCACTGTCATCCGGTGCGCCTGTCCACAAAGGCGAAACGAGATAGACTCGTGTACCACCTGATCCTGTGACCCATACCGAATAGGGTTGAACGAAAATGTGGATAAGAACTCCAGACACAGCTCCCGATAAGATTGGGTGCGCTCCCATCTCGAACAACCTCGGAAACCCGCTCGCTCCCTCCTCGCCGATGTACCCGGTCACCCTCTGCCGCTCCCGGACAGTATCGATCAAATCCCAGTCAATCACCCGTGTCCTGTGAATCGGTCGATCAAGGAACTTCCACAATTTTCTTCTGTCATCCGTATTCCTCGGGTGGTTGAGAAAAGGATGTGGATCTAGAAGCAAGGGGCCGTCATCCGGCTCCGTATCCGGACGAGCTCGCTGTCTACGTCGAGCCATCTACGGTAGTACATAGAACATTTAACGAAATTACTAACATTAGTTAACTAAGTAACAATAGTTTTTAACGAAATAACTAATATCTATGTCTAACAACTTAACTAAAACAAAATAAAATAAAAATTAAGGAGGTCGTTTCAAGAGGAACGACCGTTTTGAGCAAACGAGGGAGGTCGTTTCACGTGGAACGGTCCCTCTATGCACCACCTAAAACGATCGTTCCAATTGGAACGGCCTAAAACGGCTGAACTTTTTTTTTTTTGAATTTATGAGTATGTTCTTCGTGTTCTTCGTCCTAACACATAAATCTATGATTTTCGGGCAAACTATATATCTTTTTCTAGTGTTCTATGTTAAAATCTAAGGCAATCTATATCAAAACTGTATACTAACAACAAAATCAAACATAAACATAGCAAAAAAGTGTCACCAACCTGATTTTTGATGAAGAACGGATGAATAACACGAAGAACACTTGAATATGCTCTGGAATCCGAAAATCTTCCAAGTTTGTCAAACGATCGTTTGATTACAAATGACCGATTAAAACACAATATATAGTCCACAGATGGGACCGTTTGGCCCAAAACGAGATCAAAACGGCCCACTAGGGACCGTTTCGTACAAAACGACCCCTTTTTTTTAATTTTTTATTAATTATAAACTAAATTACAATTACTAACATAAATAACGACTTAGATGCGTTGGAATATAGCCGTTGGAAAGACAGCCGTTGGAAATATAGTCGTTGGAATAAAAGCATTCAAAATAAAGACGTTAAATTTCATGAGTGTTTCTGTGTATATACAAACAACATTAAATTTACAGAAGATCTCTATGATAATACGTAGGTTTCCTTGGCGTCAAGGCTATATATCTATCTAGACGTTCCTTGTATATAATCACCCAGTCTTTTGCTAAAGATAGATCCTCTCTATGTTTGTACATATTTGCCAAAAAAGGTAACGGAAAGTCCCCTGCCAATTTAACGTTGATATAATGATCGTTGTTGACGTAACAAATTGAAATAATTCTGTGAATCTCCACGTCTACGGCGGACACCCTTGTCGGAAAAAATGTGGCACTTTGACCGGCACATAAGTCAAGAACAACAAGAACACAAGTATACCTGTTAGCGAAAAGCCCCCCACATGCTGGCATTTGCAGCCACTTTGGCTGCGGAGCAAAATCGATATCATCATATATGAGGTTGTCTCTTAGTTCTTGACAATCGTACTGTGACACAATATATTCGCGTCTGTGCGTGTCCAACTCGTATAACAAGTCAGTGCGAATCGTGCGCCAGTCATGTTGACTCCGGCCTAATCCAACAGCAAGAGCACGGAAACCACAGTTCCCGTCACCTATCACGTCTGTTATGCTTGCAACGTACTTGTGAATCGTCTCAGGTATCCAACCGCTGAAGCGTTCCGCATTGTTCCTCTCCTCGTCTCACGGCATCCATTCTTGCTCGGGATCCCTACTTTTTCTGGTCTTCTGGGTCTTTTTTGGGGTCTTTTTTGGGGTCTTGGTTGGTGTAACGTGAGAACTCTGCCGAGGAGGATCAACGTTTATATATCCATGACCTACAGATTCCTGGGTGGCGAAGAGTTGTGATACAATGTCACTATCGGTATAATCAAAACCACTAGGGACATAGGAGCTGTGCCGAGGAGGCGTGTCCTGATTCACCTTCTTGCCCTTTGGGGGACGTCCTCGAGGTTTCTGGTTGTTAGCAGGAGCCTCTTTGTTGGTTTTCTCAGGTTTAAGCATCGACCACACCCGATCCATAAAATTTTTCTGAATCGGTTTCTGTTGGACAAGTAAATTTCTTCTGACCAGATCCATCTCATGCTCCACGTCGTAGGCTTCCCCGGCACCGACGATCAATGGATGGTCATCAAGCTTCGTCCAGTAGGGGTCTATCTCATCAATAGGATATCTGTCACCTGGATGGTTTAACGTTGGGAGATTTAGCACATTAATTTAAATAGTTAAAGT